>OX419600.1:9512806-9912407 GCA_948473455.1 Teleiodes luculella | reverse complement strand
TTTAAATACGAAAAATTGTATTTAAATCGGTCCAGCAGTTTCGGAGATTAGCCCATACAAACAGACAGAAACCCAAAAAAATTAATCTAGGTTTGTTCCATTTCACATCTTACTCAGTTTTTAGTTTTTTTTCTATGTACAGACATTTGACTTATAGATACATCTGTCTGTTAGTTTTGACATTTTAATGAAAACTAATGTTTGAAACCTGTGTTGGAAACGCTATTCACAGCACACTAAAACTCGATATTATTAGTAACTGTAGGAAACAAATATTGACAGCCTTACTAATAAACCTTTCTAAATATCCACAAGCCACTATAAGTGTCGAAACCAATAACATTCGAATTCACAAGTCGAATAACCTCCTAAATCCATAACACACATTTCATCACTGCCTTTGCCTTTCAACTGAATAAAAAAATTATAATAAAAAAAAAATGCACTCACGAATAGATGCGACGTTCACGGCCACTAATAACAATAAAACAGTCTGTTTGTCTGCGCGGCTGCCTCGCCGTATGAATGGGCGCTTACTGGCCTCTTCTCGAAGTGGCTGTTGGGAAATGCATCATTGAGGCACAGGAGACGTTAGTTCAATGAGCAATAGACCAAAGGTCAGTACCCCTACCATGAGTTGCTAACGTAACTTACGCGCTCGATATCGACTACGTAAACGTGCATTTAGTATGGAGAAATTTTACTTCAGATAACTGTCAATAGATGGCGTAGTTTTAATTCCATACTAAATGCACGTTTTACGTAGTCGATATCGAGCGCGTAAGTTACGTTAGCAACTCATGGTAGGGGTACAGGTATTATGTAAGAAAAAAAAAAACTATATTTAAGAGCAAAGCCATGAGTTGGACGCTTACATTAAAACCATATAGGTAGGTGCTTTCTTATATCCTCCTGAGGCCCAGGGCTCTAAATCATTTTATCAGCTAAAGGCCCACGGTCCTTCACATAGGACTTAATGGTAAAGGCCCAGAACTTTGAACAAATGAAAAGCTACCCTATGGTGATCAAATATGCTCCATATTTTTTTGGTGACTTGTTAGGGTCAGTTAGTACTCAGTAAGGTAAAAAAACTGGAATATTGTAATACCTTTAAAAAGGCCTTTGGGCTGCACTATCTATAAATTAAGATTTATCTAAAATTATGTATTTCTAAATTTAATACATAAAATGTTTAAATTATTTGTGTTTTAGTAAAAATACAAACAAAGTATTATAATTTACCACAAGTTACTATTATTTTAATTATATAGTCTCAAGTAAGTTTGTGAAAACTTGTACAAATCCAACTGACTGTACACATTTTTTTAATTATTAAACATAACTGCAATTTAAAACATATGAAATCCTAAAAATAAGAGTAATTCTATAGAAAAAGGATCATCACAACAGTAAACGCTATGTTTTTTCAAAATTATCAAAAGAAGATATAGGAAATGTTTGTGTATTTTAATCTGAAGTGGAACAATAAGTTGAATTTACCTATTACTTATACATAGAATTTGTCGAAAATAATAAAATAGCAAAGAAAAATTACAGTAATGAAATTACAGTTTAAAATATAAGTGTTATTTACTGGTGTAAAGATTTTTACTTATATTCATAAAATAATAATAATAAATGATTGCGATCCAAAGGCCTTTAAAAAGGTTTTCAAATTTCGTCATTTCATATTTTTACAATACTAATAGAGAGGCAAAAAATAAATGAGTATTCTTTGAGAATGGTATTTTACCAGTGATTTACATTAAAAACAATACACGGAGAGCTAAAGATTACTCAAAAATATATGGATTTACATACGTTGTCGACCAAAAGTACCCATCTCGTTCACGGAAACGTCAAAATAACAAATAAATATTTTTTTGTTGGCACAACTGCTTTGGACTATCGAATAAAAAAAAAGCAAAGGGTGCGTTCAGAAACATTATTTTCTACAATAGCGGGAATTTCAAACTCTAATATTCGATTAGAAAAAGGGTCCTTTATAGAGTACTTTGGGTCATTATTTGATAATATTGGTTACTTCGCTGGGCCTTTACCCCTAGTCGATGGAAGGCCTTCTTGTAGTACCGTGGGCCTCAGGAGGATATATCTTAAAATTTTACTTTTTGTAATATTATAGCCAATGATGTAATAAGTAAGAAAGGCGGTTCACCCCAATAAGAACGCGGTCTAATGTTGCAAGAACTATAAATTTAAATATTTTATCCTAGCAAAGATTCAAATTGCTACGCTTGCTACGGCGTAGCACTACTACGAAACTGTGTAAAGTATTCCCGAAATCTGGACTTCATAAAATTTTCACAACAATTTTGTATGTTTTATGTTTACGTAAAATGAAAACACAATGTATTTGTCTAAAGTAAATAATAATATTTCCATTTAAGATAAAATCCTTTACAAATGAGTTTATAAATGACCAGAAAGAAACGCAAGAACTGCCCCTGACATGTAGCCCCATAAATGACAGATTTGTCAAGACACACCACTGTGCGCACTCGCTATCGCCTAGCTAGATAAATCATGCTGGCCGTTCTTAACGCCCGTGTGTTCGTAGTTTAGAATGTAATATTGAACTCGTAGCATTCATTAGGAGGTGCACTGTTGCACTGCAACCACCTTCATCAGTCATATATCAGTTTTTTAACATTTAAGAAACATCTTGACACCATATACAGTACCTATAAGATAATGTGATATTAATATTAATAGTAATTTTAATCTTTAATCTTCAGGTTATTGTTTCCCATTCGAAAAGCAGGGTGGGTTCAATAAATACTAACGAGGTGCATTGTAACCTCGTTTTCACCTCATTTTCCATTTATTTTTCGTCTAAAGTCAAATATTCAATTTTCGAATTCATTTGTCAATCATACGTCATCTTCGTCCATTTTGATTTCAGTTTACCTTTAGCTACCGGCCTTGACGGCCGATTTTCTGAAAATCACATAACTATTGTTTATTTTTACAAATTTTTACAGAATCGGCCTTCAAGGCCGGTAGCTAAGGGTAAATTGAAAGCAAAATGGACGAAGATGACTTATGATTGACGAATGAATTCGAAAATTTAATATTTTTAGACAAATATTAAAACGCCGAGTCTAAAATGTACAATTTACCTTCTGAATGATAAACTAAATTAATTTAGTGTCAGTTCTTCATTTCATTGTACCCACTTCCAGTCTTCTATCTTCAGCCGCACCTGTCTGTGAGCCGGAGACGTGACAGAATTACTTTATAGTACTTCTCTCCGCTAGTACTAAAGTAATTTTGATTATCGACGTAATGAGAAAACCTTTGAAAAGTCAACCTAAATCAGGGTAGGCTGGTAATGGGTCTATCTTAAAATCCACAACGCTCAATTAATATAGGTACCTTTTTTAGTCTTTACCGTAGCCGGGTAAAAACAAATAAATATCAGTAATATTTAAATGCAAAGAGTTTTGAAGAGCCAGCTTAAGCGAAGCTGGCTCTTCAAAACTATTTGATTTAAATGAGTTTTTTGTTGCTTTTTTCAAGTAAAGAATATTTCATGTATGACAGATGAGATAATTAAAAGTATTAAAAAGAGTATTAATATGATAAATAAAACAGCAAAGTTTGAATAAATGTAAATATCTCCTTTCTATGGAATAATATTAGCATTAATTTTAACGCTAATTCAAAATGTACGTAGTAATGTATATTTTGTGTCTATTATATAAATCGCTATACAGTCTTACCTACTTAGACCTTCAAGTTTAGCCTTGATAAAACGAGATGAAATAGGTGGTAAGTATCTACATCTTAGCTGTTCTAACATAATGAAGATGGGATTTTAATTCGACTAAATTCTTTTGTGCTCCTCTGAGGGCCGGCTGACCGTTTGACAATGTTTATGAAATTAGGGCCAAGTCTAGTCACAGTGAAATCTGAAAATCAGGGTTATTATAAATCTTTTATTACACTACACAAAGTTTATATGGAAAGTTGAATATTATTTTTCAGAATTCAACCTATGTTCCTTAGGGAAATTTGTTCAGTTTCATGAATACTACCGAGTACTAATGAGCACTTATATTGCCAGTAAACCAGTTAAATTTCACGGCAACATGACAAATATGCAATATCGAGCGGCCTTTTTGCCAAAGGTAGCAATTTCTACCAGGCCTGAACTAACTAACTAACTAACTACTACAGTAGGTAATATATTCTTGTGTGCGAAAAACCATTTCCGGGCGGTAACTAAACTTTTTTTTCTTTTATATTTCTGTGTGTTCGATCTCGATCTGTACTTTTCGATCAATTTCAAGTTACTTGCGCGTGAGAACGATGAGATACGTAATTGCATGAATTTGCATGTGATTTAAATTATATTCTTTTTCATAAACCTTTATTTAATAGGCCTAAAAACTCGCTTATTGTATATAATATTAAGAATATTTTGAATATAATAATATAATACACATCGAATATACATATAACCACAGTTAACATGTAAATTATTTAAATAAATCTTAAAATTGTGATTCGTAATTAAAATGTTACACTTCCGTGTTTTAGTACCAATTTCAAAGGATTCCGATGACTGTTCTTTGTCATAATCATAACAAACACCTTGGTTTTTTAACTACTCCGGCGCATCATCGGCTCTTCAATTGTTATTCTTCTCGTTGAAGAACGACAAGGTTGCTGACGTAACAAGGAAATCAGGCCCATAATTTGTTACTACAATTGTTTGTGTACGATCAGATATAAAAGAAATGTGGGTTGTAAATTTTACATAACTTAATTGTTTACAATCTTATTTAAAACCGTTTTTTTTTAATTCTATCGCGTAAGTCTTTTGTAGAAAATTCGTTCTATATTTTGTAATGTCCTAATTGTTAAATTTTCGCACACACTTGCGTTTCAAAATTCACTTAAATTGACAGTAAAGTTATGCTTTTATTTTGGGATAATATTATTTTAAGCCACATTCGTTCATCTTCTACCTTATTCGTATTCCAGAAGAACTATAAATTAAAAATATAATAATGGGTGGGCATAAATTTACGTATGTTAGAATTGGATTGCTCGCTGATCTGACGTGAGACCTTTATTGATAATCGAGTCGAATTTTTTCCGACCTTATGACTTCTGAGCTCAGATTTCAGCATGTTTCCCTTACGACTGATTTTTTAGTTTAGGACGTGTGCATTCGATTATAAATAAAAATAATAAAAAAAAAAAGGTAAAAAAACTGGAATATTGTAATACCTTTAAAAAGGCCTTTGGGCTGCACTATCTATAAATTAAGATTTATCTAAAATTATGTATTTCTAAATTTAATACATAAAATGTTTAAATTATTTGTGTTTTAGTAAAAATACAAACAAAGTATTATAATTTACCACAAGTTACTATTATTTTAATTATATAGTCTCAAGTAAGTTTGTGAAAACTTGTACAAATCCAACTGACTGTACACATTTTTTTAATTATTAAACATAACTGCAATTTAAAACATATGAAATCCTAAAAATAAGAGTAATTCTATAGAAAAAGGATCATCACAACAGTAAACGCTATGTTTTTTCAAAATTATCAAAAGAAGATATAGGAAATGTTTGTGTATTTTAATCTGAAGTGGAACAATAAGTTGAATTTACCTATTACTTATACATAGAATTTGTCGAAAATAATAAAATAGCAAAGAAAAATTACAGTAATGAAATTACAGTTTAAAATATAAGTGTTATTTACTGGTGTAAAGATTTTTACTTATATTCATAAAATAATAATAATAAATGATTGCGATCCAAAGGCCTTTAAAAAGGTTTTCAAATTTCGTCATTTCATATTTTTACAATACTAATAGAGAGGCAAAAAATAAATGAGTATTCTTTGAGAATGGTATTTTACCAGTGATTTACATTAAAAACAATACACGGAGAGCTAAAGATTACTCAAAAATATATGGATTTACATACGTTGTCGACCAAAAGTACCCATCTCGTTCACGGAAACGTCAAAATAACAAATAAATATTTTTTTGTTGGCACAACTGCTTTGGACTATCGAATAAAAAAAAAGCAAAGGGTGCGTTCAGAAACATTATTTTCTACAATAGCGGGAATTTCAAACTCTAATATTCGATTAGAAAAAGGGTCCTTTATAGAGTACTTTGGGTCATTATTTGATAATATTGGTTACTTCGCTGGGCCTTTACCCCTAGTCGATGGAAGGCCTTCTTGTAGTACCGTGGGCCTCAGGAGGATATATCTTAAAATTTTACTTTTTGTAATATTATAGCCAATGATGTAATAAGTAAGAAAGGCGGTTCACCCCAATAAGAACGCGGTCTAATGTTGCAAGAACTATAAATTTAAATATTTTATCCTAGCAAAGATTCAAATTGCTACGCTTGCTACGGCGTAGCACTACTACGAAACTGTGTAAAGTATTCCCGAAATCTGGACTTCATAAAATTTTCACAACAATTTTGTATGTTTTATGTTTACGTAAAATGAAAACACAATGTATTTGTCTAAAGTAAATAATAATATTTCCATTTAAGATAAAATCCTTTACAAATGAGTTTATAAATGACCAGAAAGAAACGCAAGAACTGCCCCTGACATGTAGCCCCATAAATGACAGATTTGTCAAGACACACCACTGTGCGCACTCGCTATCGCCTAGCTAGATAAATCATGCTGGCCGTTCTTAACGCCCGTGTGTTCGTAGTTTAGAATGTAATATTGAACTCGTAGCATTCATTAGGAGGTGCACTGTTGCACTGCAACCACCTTCATCAGTCATATATCAGTTTTTTAACATTTAAGAAACATCTTGACACCATATACAGTACCTATAAGATAATGTGATATTAATATTAATAGTAATTTTAATCTTTAATCTTCAGGTTATTGTTTCCCATTCGAAAAGCAGGGTGGGTTCAATAAATACTAACGAGGTGCATTGTAACCTCGTTTTCACCTCATTTTCCATTTATTTTTCGTCTAAAGTCAAATATTCAATTTTCGAATTCATTTGTCAATCATACGTCATCTTCGTCCATTTTGATTTCAGTTTACCTTTAGCTACCGGCCTTGACGGCCGATTTTCTGAAAATCACATAACTATTGTTTATTTTTACAAATTTTTACAGAATCGGCCTTCAAGGCCGGTAGCTAAGGGTAAATTGAAAGCAAAATGGACGAAGATGACTTATGATTGACGAATGAATTCGAAAATTTAATATTTTTAGACAAATATTAAAACGCCGAGTCTAAAATGTACAATTTACCTTCTGAATGATAAACTAAATTAATTTAGTGTCAGTTCTTCATTTCATTGTACCCACTTCCAGTCTTCTATCTTCAGCCGCACCTGTCTGTGAGCCGGAGACGTGACAGAATTACTTTATAGTACTTCTCTCCGCTAGTACTAAAGTAATTTTGATTATCGACGTAATGAGAAAACCTTTGAAAAGTCAACCTAAATCAGGGTAGGCTGGTAATGGGTCTATCTTAAAATCCACAACGCTCAATTAATATAGGTACCTTTTTTAGTCTTTACCGTAGCCGGGTAAAAACAAATAAATATCAGTAATATTTAAATGCAAAGAGTTTTGAAGAGCCAGCTTAAGCGAAGCTGGCTCTTCAAAACTATTTGATTTAAATGAGTTTTTTGTTGCTTTTTTCAAGTAAAGAATATTTCATGTATGACAGATGAGATAATTAAAAGTATTAAAAAGAGTATTAATATGATAAATAAAACAGCAAAGTTTGAATAAATGTAAATATCTCCTTTCTATGGAATAATATTAGCATTAATTTTAACGCTAATTCAAAATGTACGTAGTAATGTATATTTTGTGTCTATTATATAAATCGCTATACAGTCTTACCTACTTAGACCTTCAAGTTTAGCCTTGATAAAACGAGATGAAATAGGTGGTAAGTATCTACATCTTAGCTGTTCTAACATAATGAAGATGGGATTTTAATTCGACTAAATTCTTTTGTGCTCCTCTGAGGGCCGGCTGACCGTTTGACAATGTTTATGAAATTAGGGCCAAGTCTAGTCACAGTGAAATCTGAAAATCAGGGTTATTATAAATCTTTTATTACACTACACAAAGTTTATATGGAAAGTTGAATATTATTTTTCAGAATTCAACCTATGTTCCTTAGGGAAATTTGTTCAGTTTCATGAATACTACCGAGTACTAATGAGCACTTATATTGCCAGTAAACCAGTTAAATTTCACGGCAACATGACAAATATGCAATATCGAGCGGCCTTTTTGCCAAAGGTAGCAATTTCTACCAGGCCTGAACTAACTAACTAACTAACTACTACAGTAGGTAATATATTCTTGTGTGCGAAAAACCATTTCCGGGCGGTAACTAAACTTTTTTTTCTTTTATATTTCTGTGTGTTCGATCTCGATCTGTACTTTTCGGTCAATTTCAAGTTACTTGCGCGTGAGAACGATGAGATACGTAATTGCATGAATTTGCATGTGATTTAAATTATATTCTTTTTCATAAACCTTTATTTAATAGGCCTAAAAACTCGCTTATTGTATATAATATTAAGAATATTTTGAATATAATAATATAATACACATCGAATATACATATAACCACAGTTAACATGTAAATTATTTAAATAAATCTTAAAATTGTGATTCGTAATTAAAATGTTACACTTCCGTGTTTTAGTACCAATTTCAAAGGATTCCGATGACTGTTCTTTGTCATAATCATAACAAACACCTTGGTTTTTTAACTACTCCGGCGCATCATCGGCTCTTCAATTGTTATTCTTCTCGTTGAAGAACGACAAGGTTGCTGACGTAACAAGGAAATCAGGCCCATAATTTGTTACTACAATTGTTTGTGTACGATCAGATATAAAAGAAATGTGGGTTGTAAATTTTACATAACTTAATTGTTTACAATCTTATTTAAAACCGTTTTTTTTAAATTCTATCGCGTAAGTCTTTTGTAGAAAATTCGTTCTATATTTTGTAATGTCCTAATTGTTAAATTTTCGCACACACTTGCGTTTCAAAATTCACTTAAATTGACAGTAAAGTTATGCTTTTATTTTGGGATAATATTATTTTAAGCCACATTCGTTCATCTTCTACCTTATTCGTATTCCAGAAGAACTATAAATTAAAAATATAATAATGGGTGGGCATAAATTTACGTATGTTAGAATTGGATTGCTCGCTGATCTGACGTGAGACCTTTATTGATAATCGAGTCGAATTTTTTCCGACCTTATGACTTCTGAGCTCAGATTTCAGCATGTTTCCCTTACGACTGATTTTTTAGTTTAGGACGTGTGCATTCGATTATAAAAGCTATGTATAGAAAATGACGGTAAGATTCAGAGCCCTTATTTAAATAATTTAAGAAATCGTAAGCACAGGTCTAATGGCTGTTGTGAGACTAATGCTTGGTCACGTAATGCAAAAATAACTTAGTGTATTTTTTGGTCTAATTAAATAAAGGTTTTTATCATCGTTGAGCACACTTGAGTAGACTGATGAAAAAGTACGATTTTTTTTGTAGAGTTTCAGAAGTATTTATATTTGATAGCACTACACATAGAGTATGAACTTATTATAAGTAATATATTATACTCAATATATTCTGAAACTAGGTAAATGACGTCGGTTGATACTTTACAATTCACACAACAAAATTAGCTAATGAATGATATACTAAAATTTTATTACAATTATACAGATTGAGGAAATCTGCAAAATACAGTTTAATAATAAAGCTTGCCTTTAAGTGTTTGCTCTAAACTAGGAAATATTTAAATATGTGGTCCAATGCACTAGAACTAGCTGAGAATAAAACAAACTAGCATATATTTTATAGGTATATTTATTTTATTCTTATTTTTAAGTACAAATCATCCTAAATATCACAATACGAGTACATACTAAACATTATCAGAATAACAACTTAATAAATTGCTGAATTCGTTTATTTGTGGCCATATAATATGTGTAACCCGTACAAAATGATTATAATTGTTTAATAATGATAAATATAAATTGACGAATTCCAACGGTTTTAAAACCCTGATTCTTTTCTTGTCTGACAATTTTTTTTATTATGTAATAAAATAAATCAAGACGACACCTATTTTGCACAAAGTAGGAAATCCAATTTAAAAAAGTGACTACTTACTCACTTACAACTTTTAATATTAGTTATAAGTTACTGAATGATTTTGTGCATTTAACAATTTTGTTGATAATTATAATTATTTATAAAGTGCCTTTAATTACAACCCGTTAATATTTCACGAAAAAATAATCTCTGTTTACTTAAAACACAATACATTTATACAACTAATTCTTGATGAAAGGAACACCGAGGCGATAACATAGCTATGAATGCTTTATGATATATTTTTATGGCTTACAAAAAAAGATATAATTTACTAACATATTCATTACATTATTCTCTAGGCAAAGCAATCTCACTCTGTATTTGTTTTTCTTTGACGAAAATCTTCTTAATTCTGTCAATTATGCTGGGCTTTCTTGGTTTTGCTATCAAAACAATATTACACTTTCTCAAAAATAAGTAATTAATGTCCGCTTTGTTTAAATTTAGTTAGCTTTGAGTTATTAAAAAGCGAACTATTACAGTCAAAATATTGTAATTGAAACATAAGTTTTTCGAATTAGTTATTTATTCTCAAGGTAAGTATATTTGACTTTTTTTAAATATTTTGACTACAATAATTATTATTTCAAATTATTATCGTATTAGACAAAAATAAATAAATAACCTGTTAGCCTCAGAAAGATTAGGGTTTCAGATTAAACTCATGCCAGCTTTATGATAATGATTATTATTATTATAATAAAGTAAACCAATCCTTAAAAATAATATTAATGGCAAAATAACATAATGCATTACGTATAGGAATCATGCGTTTTTATTACGTTTACATGATAGAAGGTTGGATTTTTGGATACAAATGAAATATTAAGCGATATTATAAAAGAATTTCCATAGATTTTATAATCGAAAAAAGACAAGAAGTATTGTAGTAAAGAATATAGGCAACTAAATCAAAACATTCCAAAACGCTTTATGACGATTTTAACAATATAAAGTCTTTCTCCGACTACAAAAAACTATAACCCTGTTAAATAGAAGAGAACCCTAGACAGCTATATCATCGCTGGTATCACCTTCCACCAATACGTTCTTAACATTAGCAGTATTCTAATCAATTGACAGTTGACGAAAGGACCCGTCGATTCCGAACAGCTCATCGTAGTTGGTCGGCTTACCTGGTCTGAGGGCCTCGTTGGCTTTGATAGACTCTTCTGCTTTGAACCACTCTGTATAGTCTTCTAATTTCTTCATCCAGGCTTCTATTGTAGAAAAAAAACTTGTTACTAACAGTGTTCAGGGTTACTTTTGAATTTAATCCCTTTTTTTGTTGCTTTTAGTTAATAATTATTCAGTCTCTATCGGACATTTCAATGCGTAAGATGCTAAAATGCAAAGTATTGGAAAGAGACGCCTGAATAGGGATCGAAGTTTATGAAGATTTTCTACCATCGTATTAGACTCATCCTATTCTTCGATTGATTCCGTATACTGTTCTCTTGTTAAGACCTACTTCAGCCCCCGTAACATGCAGTGCTACGACAAAAGTTTTTCGCACATTTAACTGTCAAAAGCCCCCCATTGAAATATCCTCCAATAGGATAAGAGAATACGCACGACAAAATTATGTCTGTCACACGTGGACCGGGCATGTCAGAGGGGCTTATGGTGAAGAGATGTCATATAGGTATTTAAGAGTCAAATAATTTTGTGTTTTAATTTAACACCTGGCGCTGGAAGGGTTATTCATTGTTGATGAATACCGATACAGAAACAATGTAGAACCACGAACAATTATTTTTTAAAACAAAGAAAAATGGTTGATTTCTTACATGACCAAAAAAACTGGTTTCCGTTACCACATTCTTCTCGAATGGACATAAATATGTCAAGGCCGCATTTCATCACCAGATTTGTAAACGCGTGTCAGGTTGTGGCCGCATGTGAATGTCTAAACTTGACCACAGACTTGACCTTGCCCATAATGGTGGTCTATGTGGTCCAAGATCCTTGTATGGAAAACCCAAGGCCATCGTAGAACTCACACTTAAGTGATTAATTATCGAGGCCAGTTTTGGTGACTATTGTTTTTTATTGTTCTTGTTTAATTAAATAAATAAAATAAATATGTGGGGACATCACACACACCGCCATCTGACCCCAAACTAGGCAGAGCCTGTACTATGGGTGTCAGACAGCTGATATACTCGTACATTTAATAAATATACAACATCCAGCCAGACACAAGGCAGTTCTTCACACGAATGTTTGCCCTGGGCGGGATTCGAATCCGCGACCATTGTGCTTCGAATGCAGGTGTACTACCATCTAGGCTACGCTACGGGGTTGTCGAATTTAATTGTTAGAGTTACGAAATAATTTTGCATGACTATAAACTTTAGATACTCTGCTGATGTCGAATATGATAGTTGTGTTCTGTCCACTTAGGATAAAATCTAGTAATACTCGTATTTATGAAAAATGCCATGTCAAGGAATTGGTAGATATCTGAATATTTTTTCATCAGATGTCAAAGAAATAATTAGATCACCATCGTTATGTATCACATTTGACTGTTTATCACATTTAACATCTAAAACAATTTGGAATTGCAAAATTAGATATTGCTTATTATCTGTATTTCCTTGGAAGCTATCTTACGTCTTAAGGGGCATTTTTTTATCTATGTATGTATAATGATGAAGTAACTTACTGTTAATGTCATCTAGGGACCCTCCGTTGCCACCGTATTCTTCTGGAAGCATATCACGTGGTACATGGTCATAAAGGGAGCTGATGTCAGTATGTATGAAGATCTGGAATTCAACAAAATCATTATTAGTACCTTAGCTTGACCAGTCTGGTTCTTAGTATTTATTATTAATTAACTGTAATAAAAATCTTTTGAATTTAAATTTGATTGCATTTGAAAAATTAGTAATCCAAAGAGTGTGTGTGAATTTGACCAACCCGCATTGGTTCAGCGTGGGAACTAAGGCCTATTCACCCTGATATCAGGGTAGGCTCGAACCCCTCGGTGGGCACATATATGACCTGTTAACGCATTTGAAAATAAATTATGGCTTTTTATTAGCTTTGATATCGAAATCGAAAAAAGGTTTTGTAAAATCTTCCTCCGAATAAAATCTTTTGAATTTAAAATTTGATTGCATTTGAAAATATACTTATGACTAACTTGAAGTATTTTTTTAATAAAATATAATTATTGTCATACTAATATTATAAAGAGGAATGATTTGTATTTGCGTATGTTTGTAATAAAGAAACTCAAAAAATATTGAACCGATTTCAAAAATTCTTTCACCAATAAAAAGCTACTCGTACATTCACCTTGTAACATAGGCTACCTATTACCGCGGGAAAATGACTCATTCCCACGGGAAAAAACTGTTAACGCGGGCGGAGCCGCGGCGGAAAGCCAGTATTTTATAAATTGCTTTAAAATGAAGGTGAAATCTTTTTTGCCAAAAATTTGCTGCTCCTTTACTAAGAAATTTCTTAAGCTAGACTTAATAAAGTTTGTAGTGGAGTTCCTTTGGTATGAAATACAATGATATTACTTACTCTATTCTTTATCTTCTCCTTCAGGAATGGCTTCACAAGGTTCACAACAGTGTCGATGATGGGAGATGCGTTTACGACGTGAACTTGTTTCAGCTTTACTGGGTAGGCTTCCTGAAATAGTATTAGGGTCTAGATTAAGAATCACTTCTTATAGATTTTCTGCTTTGTTTTTCTTTTATGTAACGTTTGGTACTTTTAATACTAGAAATTTGGTGTCAGCAATATTTCGACCGCCGCCGCCGCCATGCTGACTTATGTATACCCTATTCGCTACATTAGTGTTTATATTAGTATCCTTACGTGCAATGAACTATTATGCCATTTTCCTATTTTTAGAAAAATATGTACCTATACCTTAATAAAAACCTATTCAGATGTTACGAATTGCATTTGTTGGTACATCGCGTATTTGGCTTTCAGCGTTTTTGGTAAAATGCGTATCAGGTACAATGCGTTTATTGGCCAAATGCGTTTCTGGCATTTTGCTGCGAATTGTTACATATTACTTAATTATTTTAAGTTAAGATAGAACGATTTTGAAAACACCATTTCATGTACCCCAAATTCACGAATAAAAATATTTTGTATTTGTATTTGAAAGATGACTTGAAATATCACATCATAAATTTATGCATTACGAACAGTTTAAAATATTCGTATTTGATACAGAACTAATTTCAGAAGATTCGATGACGCGTTATATATGTTACGGCTAATACCCGAAATGCGGCTACACCTAGTTTTAGCCGGTTAGAACTAGGTGTAGCCGCACTTCGGGTATTAGCCGTAACATATATATGTTACGCGTGTGTTTTTGTTTATGTTTGTTAACTTCAGATCAACAGACACATGCTTTCTTTATTACGAAACCTACCTGAACACAGATCATGAACTTTTTGATAGCTGACGGAGAGATCTTGCCAAGGTGACTGGGCGCGACTATGCTCGCGTCTAAAATGTAGATGTCTCCAGCCACTCCTTCTATTTCCTCCAACAACCTGACGTCACCAATCATCATAGCTACTTTGAATGCGTCGTTGAGCTGATGGGTGTCCAAATTTTTGTCTAAGCCTGGAATTTGACAAAAATAAATATATGATGATTAATGTGACAAATGTTACAAAATATTTGAGATGAACAAGAAGACGCCAAGGCATAACGCTAAAAATATTTCAAAGCTTTAATATTTATCTTTTATTTTTATTTTTTTATTTGTTAAGTATCTTAAGAAATGACAAAATTATACAAATATCTACAAACCTCTGCATATGGTGACTCTTCTTCCTTCTGGTGTCAAGCCAGGTAATGGAGGTCCTTGTCTGCGAAAACAGAGGTACAGCTATTAAACAATTGCGTTGCTAACATTTTGATTTTAATAATGACATCCAGCAATAATATACGAATTTATCAAAGAAAGGCACTATAGTCATATTTTAATTTAAATGTCGTTTACATCTGTTTAAACTAATTCAAACACGTTCAGAAATTTGCTAACATAAACAATCAAATCTGACAAAACTAATTAATTTGAAGGCAAAAACATTAGAAGTTGTTCCAGATTCGGGAATCCTGAGTAAATAGATGTTCAAATAATACAACAAATGAATACAAATTATAAGAATCCAGAAAACTTACGCTCTCGAAGCAAGATCAGCGAGTTCAGGACTGGTAATGTCCCTGTTAGTGAAAAATTCAGGGCAAGCAGCTCTCATGGTGAAGTACATGTCTAACTTGCGCTTCGTCTTTTCTAAAGAGAAACTGCATCCTCGAAGGAATGTCATGGTACGCTTTTCATCTATAAAGCAGAATATGATGATGAGTTAACAAAAGCCAAATATTTCTTCAACACAATTTTAAAACAAGAGACGTTGAGACTTATTTTACAAATTTGGATAAATCATCTATAACAAACTTAAGAGCCGAACTGTTATCGGTAGGGCCTACTCTAAATCATACTGTTTTGTTTCCCGTCTTCTGATGAATCATAGCCTTGTTAAATTTAAGTTACGTAAGTATTTCTTAAAAGCAAGGTTTAGCGTGTGTACCAGAATTCTCAAACTTGAGCACTGTCAACAAGATAAAGAGCTACGTATAAACAAAGATCGTTATCTACCGTCTACTTTTTATGCGGAACGTAAACTCATGAGCTTGATGTGATGCGTCATCTTGTCATCATGCAGTCACTGACCCAAAGTGGGAAAATTGCAAACATATATTACCTTCGCATTTACTTTAGCTTTCCTTATTCCTGTTTTAACTTTCATTTCATTCTTTTTTTATTACCATTTTTAAAATATTTGTTGATCATATCGACTCTATATTTCTTTAAATTACCATTTTTGTTATTAAATGTATCGCATGTTATTTTTTTAGGAATGTGCCTGGCTTATAATATGCTGATTTGTATGTATCCAATGTGTTAGAATAATCAGAAACAAAACCAGTCAAGAATATTAATAATGTGCAAATACCTAGTAAGTACTCTACAATTCAAGAACTACTATTTCAAATTCAGTTTTTTTTCATTCAATGGATCAGAAAAAGGTCACTGACAAGATTATTCATACTTTCTGTAGCATCAATATATTGGTGAGCCCTCCATTTTGGCAAGATGGTATTCGTCTAGGTTTTCAAATTCGGATTTCTTTCTCTTACCCCAGCTATCAGGCAGATGCGGCTGCTTCCTCATCCACTCCTTGATGGCGGCCAGGTCACTGTCTCTCGTGTTTACATCCTCATTCAGCTCCACTCTGATCTTCTTCCACATCTCGCCCGTGGGCTGTACTAAAGTCGCTGCTGCCATTTTCTATTTATGTTCCTGGAGCAAGCTAAAACAAATAGTTATGTACTTGGGAATAATTTACACTCAGTGTAGATGCATTTTCAGAACAGCAGGACCAAATACAACGCGTTGGGATCTTTAGGGACATCAAATTAGAGTCTTATTAGATATAGGGATCCTTCAATACACTTTTTTTGACTAGTCAATAGACAGCTTTCGATAACATTTCGTGAACTTCTGCCCAAGAATCCTGCTGCCTGTACTATAGGTGTCAGAAAGCTGATAAATATGCAACATCCAGACACAAAGACAATCATGAAAATAATCATTTCTATCGGAAAAAAAAATTGTAAATGATTTTAGAGCAAGGCCGACCCAGGCACGAATGCCACGTGGCCCGCCAAGATATTAAAATTTGCCCGCCAGCCTGTGTAATCATACAATTGAAAAAAAAAAAAGAATATTTAAGATCGTTACACACAAAGAGATTTGACGTTTAGACTAGTTTCGCCGCGTTGTGGCCTGCCACCGTTGCCAGTCTATGAAATTTCGTTAACCTGAAAAATCATTTGGGCCGGCCTTGTTTTAGAGAGCAAACAGCATATCAAGACTGCTCAAATATTAAAAATTATCGGTGCTAAAATAGCTCATATTAATAAAACATTTCAGTGAAACAGACAATATGTCTTCAAAGACACCTGATTTGCTTTCAGACTAGGTAGAAATAACATCGGATCACAATACCAAAGAAAACTGCGTTTCCAGAGAACCATTAGTTGTTTACGTTGAAATATAACCTTTGAACCTTTTTGTCTACTCATGCTTCAATATGATATCCTTTTAAAACCTGTTCTTTCATATTGTATAGGTATATAATGTGATGTGATATGTGACGTAAAATGCCGAATATGAATTCATTAGTAAAAAAAAAACTGGTTTGTCCGTTCATTTGTGACGCTATATTTTATAGGTATCTAAGTTGTTATTTATAATAATATGTTTTTGCTAACGTTCATAAATTACAGACTTCTATAACAACTTGCTGCTTTAAAAACCACACATGTAAATGTTCGTTTAATTTTCATGTTCCGGCAGTAGACTTTTAGTTTTGCCTAAAAGTGTATCAATAATTAAGAATGAATTGTGAAAGTCGGAAATAAACATGTTTCCATTATTTATTTTATTTATGAGTCTTACAGTAGTATGTATTTAAAATTGTTAATACTTGATAAGAGTTATATAAGCAGGAGTGCCCATGTTTTGTTAAACTAAAATTACAAATACATATTTTTTTACCACTTTTACAGTACTGCTTTGAAGTTAAAGTTGTTTAGTAATATATTTCCTAGTTACGTTATGGATCAACAATTTAGTAATCAAGTAACAATTTTAGCGTAATTTTAACGCAACCATTAACGGATGACCGGTTAATCGATTTCCGCGCAATATTACACGGTTTTGATTGCCCAAAATTGAACAAACAGTTCCGATGTATAAAACAATAAAAAGGCGGCCAAGTGCGAGTCGGATCGCCCATGAAGGGTTCCGTAGCAGCAAGTAACATGATATAAAAGTTCTTGTAGTTCGTTGTAACTTTGATCAAGCCACGCCCCGCCCGAATTATAATTATTATTTATTTATTGTTAGAAAATAATGATTCACGGTTTACTTATGCGTAAAGTTTATGTTTATGAAATTGAATGTTTTTTTATTTAATTTTTATATTTGAGTTGATTGAATAAAGGGTGAATTGCGGTTTACGATTCATGACGTATTAAAAAAAAAACTACATACTAGATCTTTTTCAAACTAATTTTCGGTAAAAGTTTGTATGGTAATGTACATCATATATTTTTTTAGTTTTATCATTCTCTAATTTTAGAAGTTACAGGGACACACACACACATTTTGACCACTTTGGAAGTGTCTCTCGCGCAAATTTTTCAGTTTAGAGAAAAAAAAATTATATTAGAAACCTCATTATAATTTTTTTTAGACCTATCCATAGATAACCCACACGTATGAGTTTGATAAAAAAAAAAATGAATTTCAGTTCTACGCATAGGGAAATCCCCAAAATTTATTGTGTTTTTTTGTGTGTAAAAATCTTAATGCGGTTCACAGAATACATCTACTTACCAAGTTTCAACAGTATAGTTCAGTTTCAGAAAAAAGTGACTATGACATACGGACGCAGAGACAGACAGACAATATGACGAATCCATAAGGGTTCCGTTTTTTGCCATTTGGCTACGGAACCCTAAAAACACCACTTAAATTTGTTAAAAAAACTTTTTGTTATATCGTTAGGTATAATATACCAGGTATCTCAAAACATTTTTACAGTAAAATGTGAGATAATATCTTATTACATTGCTTCATCTACTGGGACTGACTTTAATACTCGTATGTTCAAGCGTAAGAGCGAAAAAATGATTCGACAACCTAATTTTGAAATAAAAGAAAAATGGTTTGTAAGTTAAATCAACAATCTTTAAACCAAGGACTACCAAGTGATTCCACAATCGAGTCATATTGAGTCTATTGTCCGAAGGTATCACAGTACCATTATCTCAATCGTGGTAAATACATGAAGTTTCACAATGACCAACATACAAGAACCTACTAACTTAAGTATTTCTTTACCTGGTTCCGAAGGTTAGGCTCATTTTGGCTCTTTGGGAGAAAAGTCTTTAGAATTTTGATTAGTTACTTCCTTCAATACAATACAATACAATACAATACAATACAATACAATACAATACAATACAATACAATACAATACAAATATGTAAAATGACATGAAGTTTCACAATGACCAACATACAAGAACCTACTAACTTAAGTATTTCTTTACCTGGTTCCGAAGGTTAGGCTCATTTTGGCTCTTTGGGAGAAAAGTCTTTAGAATTTTGATTAGTTACTTCCTTCAATACAATACAATACAATACAATACAATACAATACAATACAATACAATACAATACAATACAATACAATACAATACAATACAATACAATACAATACAATACAATACAATACAATACAATACAATACAATACAATACAATACAATACAATACAATACAATACAATACAATACAATACAATACAATACAATACAATACAAATATGTAAAATGACATGAAGTTTCACAATGACCAACATACAAGAACCTACTAACTTAAGTATTTCTTTACCTGGTTCCGAAGGTTAGGCTCATTTTGGCTCTTTGGGAGAAAAGTCTTTAGAATTTTGATTAGTTACTTCCTTCAATACAATACAATACAATACAATACAATACAATACAAATATGCTTTATTGACACCCAAGGAAAAAAACAAAAGAAATAAATACATTAAATTCAAAATACAGAAGTCAACAGGCGGCCTTATTGCTAAGGTAGCAATCTCTTCCAGGCAACCTTAGGGTAAGGAGGAGAGGAGATTTAGTTATAAATTATTGAGCTTACCGTTATTTCGACCGGGTAAACTCGTAAAACGGGGTCCGAGGTCCGAGGTTATGTTTTTAAATAAGTCTCAGCACTGATTAGATTAAAAAAAATATCAAAACAGAAGAAGAAGTGGAACATAGTAGTTTCGATAATTGTGTAAAGGTCAAGATTGTAATGGAACTCGTACTAAAATTAAGAAAGGGACCTTCAAATTATGGTGCAACATCATATTTGCAGATTTTATTCTTGAGCGATTTCGAGACCGCTGGTACAGTCGACTACGCAATACGTAGACCTTATTGGTAGTTAATTTATATTTATTGCTTCAACAAACAAGGGGTAGGTACCGGTATCTTAACTACTTAGGAATATATCAATACGCAGGTATAGTTATCGGCAATCAACTTGAGACAGCGAGCGAGGGTGAGAAATGATCGTGGAAGGAAAATGATACATTTAAACTATGAAATTTTCATGCGCGCGCAGTTGTACCTCGTGACATCTTGTTTGTTGTTTTTTTTTTTTTTTTTATTTGCTATGGGTTTGCGCTATCTATAACTTAAAGGTAGCGGGACAGATGGTATCTTTCTTCTGTGGTGATAGTATATGAATTGCGAGGTTATAGTTGGTATCACGGTACTTAAAGGAGATATATACATTTTTTTTATATGTCCTATAGGAAATTGCTTAATTCCCTCCGGAAAATATAACGGCACGCTACCCCTTTATTTCTAAAAGTTGAGTAGTTCCATAGAGATTTGAATTGCCCGAAATGGATTATAACATTTTTTAAATAAAGCAACTTTTCATAAATAAAAGGGGCCGGTTTGGTTGGTACATGTATGTCAAAAAGTATCAGGTTGTATGAATAGCAAGAACGTTGCCTAATATGTTAATTAAAGTTCTTTTTATACACGAGTTTCAAGATCAGGTTCTTGCGAATTTTGAGCTGTTCGTCTGTGTGACGACGGTGAATATAAATATATAATGTTCCTTATAATATAATCTTACGTATTAACGAGATGACTAAAAATATTCTAAGATTTTTGTGGTTCTAACTACACTTTTTTTTACGTGGTGGTGATCTAATTTTAATGAGAGTGTGAAATATTAAGTACTAAAATAAAATAAAAATATGAAGTTTTACGAGTGAAGCTGTCGACAGAAATTCGTAAATTAAACTGTTAAACAATATTGAAATACCAAACAGATGAATAAATAATTAAGTAATGATTTCCGGATTAAGTTGTTTGTAACTTCTCATAAACTTCCTCGTGCTGAATACGTATTTTATAAATGAAGCTATCTGATTATAGAGTCCTAAGAATTACAAAAATATTATCTAAGAAATTGTCAAAGTCAAAGTATTTTTTTTAACTTTAGGATTATTGACATCACCTAATTAAGTCACTTACATATTCTTTTGTGGCGAGTTTTTTTGCGAGTTATTTGTTTTTATAATTATATACTTTTTTTAATACTAAAGAATTCAAAGCCACACTTTTTCAACACTAGTAAAAACATAGTAACAAAAAAAAAATAAAGAAAAGTTGTTAATACTTTAAACTCTTAAAAAAAGAAACAAAATAAAGAACAAATAGAAAATTCCGAAAACAAACCTTTTCAACCACTTCACAAAAACGAATTCGAAATTTGAAT
This sequence comes from Teleiodes luculella, assembly GCA_948473455.1. NCBI lineage: Eukaryota > Metazoa > Arthropoda > Insecta > Lepidoptera > Gelechiidae > Teleiodes > Teleiodes luculella. Next base: position 9,890,781 of record OX419600.1, on the reverse strand, counting down.
ATTGACACTGGCAGGTTGTAAAATCCGGGCTCGCCCTACGGACGCCTGACTAGCACTGCTGAGATCCGATCGGGCACATCTTGAGCAACTGTGACTTTTCGCCTCACTGTGTTCTCCGGTGGACCTTGAAAACTTACGACATTGGACATTACCGCGCTTATGAAAGGTTATAAATTATTTTGGCGGTAAAAACTGGCGAAGTACCTGCTGGTCGTTTTGAACTCTTTATTGGTGAATTCACCTTTGCTTTTGATACGTAAAGTATGTTTTGTCGTGTCCAAAGATCGAAGGTTTTTTTTATATTTAAGTTATAAAATCTTCTTCATTCGTCACTCTTCAATTTTAACATCTTGAAAATATACTAATAATAAACTAAACATAAACTGTAGTGGTCGAAAATCTGTAAGTACATAATTTTTTTTTATCTGTTAGTCTATTTGTACGGACTAACCTCCGAAACTGTTGGACCGATTTGAATGAAATCTTGCATGGTGTACCTTATATCCCTGGTCAACATCTTAGTTTTTACCGCGGGAAAATATCTAATTCCAAAGGAAAAATGCACGGAAAAGTTAAAAACAACGAGGCCGTAGTCGCGGGCGGATAAATGTAGTTCAATAATAAAATTCTGAATAATCTCAAAATATTTAGAAACAGAAAGAAATTGAATAGATATGTAATAAGTTCAACAAAAAAATATACTGTGCAATATTGGCCATTACGTTAGGACGTTGATGCAACTTTCTTCAGTCAGATTGCAGTAAAAACATCTAAGGTTTTCAAATTGCCCTATTTCATACTTTGTACGTAGCGAAATAGCTTGTCGTTGCGTTATGTCAAGGCGTGATTGTATTTCTGGGAAATCTTCCGAAATTCTGGTATCGTTACATATGGGCCTTTTGTATGCTTTTGGGACAGATATTTTCGTAGTCTGTTATCGCTAATCGACTTTTTTTTACTTTGATTACTTATCCGTTTAAGTTTATATGATTATCTCCATCTATGTTAATTTACGTTGAGGGATGTTCATCAACAACCATAAATTACAAATTTTGTAAGTTATTTGTTAATATTTTCAATAACATTCAGATAGGCCTTTGCACAATAAATGACATATAAAATATACGAAATAGGTCTCTAAATCACTATCTATTTATCATAGTACCTACCTTAAACGTCTTCTATTGCAATACATCCTCTTGCATTCGGATTTCCTCGCTCTGCTTCACTTGGCAATTATCCAGGTCAGAAGTGTGTTGCGTGCTGCTTGTTGTGAAAATCGACGATTTTTTGTTAACTTTTGTTAGTAGATTCTCACCCACTTCACTCCTGGCCTTGCTGCTTTTCTGCGGTATTGTCCCTAATATTACTAGATTACTAGTACATGTATTGGACTAAAAAGGATAAGACTTACCACTTTTTTGTCTTTGTTGTTCTCAGTGGAGGTTAGTGTAAAATTTCGTTTACCATTTCATGCAAAATGATTCTTCTCTCTTATCTTATCTGTTTCGTATGCTACCAAGACACTACGATCTCGAAAAAAAGGCAATCTTTGCTTTTTAGGGTTCCGTAGCCAAATGGCAGAAAACGGAACCCTTATAGATTCCTCATGTCTGTCTGTCTGTCCGTCCGTATGTCCAACAACATTTTTTTCCAAAACTATAAGGACTATACTGTTGAAACTTGGTAAGTAGATGTATTCTGTGAACCGCATTAAGATTTTCAAACAGAAATAGAAAAAGATAAATAATTGGGGGGTCCCCATACTTAGAACTGAATCTCAAAAAAATGTTTTTCATCAAATCCATACGTGTGGGGTATCTAAGGATAGGTATTTAAAAATGATAATGAGGTTTCTAATATATATTTTTTGTAAACTGAATAGTTTGCGCGAGAGACACTTCCAAAATGGTAAAATGTGTGTCCCCCCCTTGTAACTTTTAAAATAAGAGAATGATAAAACTAATATGATGTACATTACCATGCAGGCTTCTACCGAAAATTGGTTTGAACGAGATCCAGTAAGTAGTTTTTTTTAATAGGTACGTCATTTTATTTGATATATCGTAAACCGCAATTTACCTTTCACTACCTAATAAAACATCGATCAAAGTTACAACGAACTACAAGAACTTTTACATGATGTTACTTGCTGCTACCCTTCATGGGGGAGTCCGACTCGCACTGGGCCGCTTTTTTTTTGATGCTGTGTAAAAATGTACAAATCTACTCGTATTTGGCGTCTACTAGTAAATACTAATTATTCCAATCCGGCATCGAACGTCCTATTTCGCGAACGTTCTGGTTCAAGTTTATGTGATTTTGCATCAGCCACAGAAGTATTATAGGCAAGTTAATTTGAAAATGAGTTTGCACAAAATATTATTGAAGTTTTGAATAATATGAATAAAACAAACAAAAATATAGAGAGTATCATTTTATTACGTGAAATGCTTAACAATGACTTTACTTAACAACCATTTCTTGAGCAAAGAGCTTTGGTAGACAACAAACATAACATAAGCACCAAAGTGAAACAAAGTAGCATAAAGCGACAGTGAAGATGCAGCAATCGTTTGAATTGAGGAAGACGCTGCTAAAGAACTTGCCAATAGAGAACAATACGTCTTTTGAATTTGGTAAGATAGCTCTTACTAACTAAAGATTGTGTGCACCAAAAACGTACAAAATTGCACTGACATTTACCAAATTTCTTATCCTGGAACAAGAAATAATTACATCCAAAAATGGTACTAATATTTGGCTAGTTAATGATCAAGTTTGTAAGATTAATATTTAAAACTTTTACATAATTGATGTACACAGCAGAAGCTTATTACTATATTGAAAGAAACTTCAATTGTTGTCATGTTTTAGTAAACAGATCATTAAAGATCATACAAATTGTTACTTTTCACATTATCAGACTTTATATCATTCAATGAGATCGTTTTGTTAAGGACTGTTAGAGTTAACAAGATTTTAGTAGCATGGTTAATATTGGACAACAACGAAAGTTTCTTTATTCTTGAACTTCAATACATCAGGACTCTAGTCAATGACGAGCTGACGGAAAGATCCGTCGATACCGAAGAGTTCATCATAGGTGCTGCTGTACTGCTTTCCAGGTCTTAGGGACTCTTCAGCCTTCAGGTTTTCTTGGGCTGCAAACCAGTCTTTGTATTCATCCAGCTTTTTCACCCATGCGTCTGGAAGAGAATAGAATTTTTCATAAGACTATTAATTGAATTTATGTGTATTTAAGACGTATTCGTAAATATTTTTTGAAAATCTCGGAAACATATTATATCCACTAGACAAGCTAGATTATGCTTGCATTTATCAACCATAAATCATGTAACTTTTGAGAACAAAATCGAATTATTTATGTTGCAATCAGGAGATTATTTTTTAGTTCATGGGGATCATAGCAAAATCCCCCTTTTAAAGGTCTAGGATCAGTAATGAACTTTTGTAGACAAAGATCTGTTTTGCTAGCTTGCCCTTTTGGAATTCTCCAATAATTATAATAACTGTTTATATTTGCTTAACAATAAAGAACCTCATAGGTAATAGTACACCCATAGTGCTGAAAATTACTCACTGTGAAGGTCATTCATAGAACCAGCATTGCCGCCATATTCAGAAGGCAGCATTTCTTTGGGAACGTATTTGTAAACCTCACTGGCGTCAGTGTGAAGGAAGATCTGAAAAACAATGAAGGAATTAATAAATATAGTACGTATACACTATGTTCTATTTCCAGTTCTAGTTTATTGTTCACTGCTAATATTTCAACCGCTTTACCTCATAACAATACATCAATTTTATACTATTACGCTCATACGTAAGTTTTTAAATTTATCAATTTGTTACAAAAGCACTCAAATCTAAACCTATACATTTTGCTCAATACAGTTTTAGCTTGTGCTTCATGCGAGCCAAAAAGTTCATCATTACAAAAAAAACAGCATGTCCTTATATCTTTTGTTATTATAATTCTTGTCTTTATCAATTTCAATACATTTTCCTTTAGAAAATATAGTTAGAGTACACACCCTTTCCTTGATCTTGTCCTTGATAAAAGGCTTCACGAAGTTGACGATCTTGTCGACCAATGGGGACACATTGATAACATGCACCTCCTTTAGTTTCACTGGGTAAGCTTCCTGCGAAAAAGATAAAATATAGCAAGTACTAGCGTGTGAAAGAGGCAAAAACCTTACTTTACAAACTGTTCATATCCTTTAGGACGCATTTAAAGTTACATTGAAGATATAGCACTAATTAACAAACATGATGAAATAAGGCAGACAGACAACCCACATCTAGAAGGGTAGGAGAAGAATTATAAAGAAATTAGAATAATTCACACAAAGCCTTAACAGGCTAACCCCCTAAACTAGGCTAATAGCCTTATGGATATTAGACAGCAGGTATACAAAAACCATGTGGTCATACACACAAATACATAAGTTATGTGGATAAACAACATCCAAACACCAGTCCTCCTTTCACCACAATAGTTTGCCATACGCAGAATTTGAACCCGCAATCCTTTCCTAAATTACAAACTAGACAACAAGGGGTTATCAAATGAATTTGGTGGATTTGTATAAGATATTCCGTAGAGTAGTAAGTGAAAGCAAGGATATCAAAGGTTGCCGACATGGATAGGAAGTAAAGCAGGATATTCACATAAGGTCAAGGAAGGTAAAATTTTTATAATTGAGGAAAGGTAGCATGTATAATGTTTACCAGATTTCATATTCTTTTACTTCTTACATTTAACGCATTTTTTAATAAAAATGTAATTAAAGTTCTAAAAAAATAAGGAACAGTTTAATTTGAGGGTTTTTTTTTTAATTTTCCTACGCCCTACGCCTGTGTCGCAAACGTATCAGCGTAGTAAGCTTCACCAGACTTGGACTTCTAGCTATTCATAAAGTTAATAAAACGTCCTAATAAAAGAATAGGCATATAATTTAGTTCGTATTGTAGAAAATTACGTACCTATTCACGTTATTTCATTCGTCACGAAAAAGTTATAATAATTTGGTTCAATATCCAACTTAATAAATAAATAAATAAACTTCAAGACAACGACATCGACAATCACTGTAAAAGATTTAGCCATTTTATAATTTAAATATTTAATAAATAGCAAGTGTCTTGAGCATTTTACTCTATTGTAAATTGTAATGTATGCAAATATAATAATTGTTTCTTATCATACTGTGAATATTAATATGTATGTAATTATATTGTGGTTAGTTCTGATAAGTAAGAATAATAAATATCAGCCCAAGTCTATATTTGAAAGACGTCTCTACATAAAGAAGTTTCCTATATTAGGATGAACATGTTTCAGCCGACTTTACTTCATGAATTGATTTCATCATTTCATTTTCGATAATAAACGAGATACTTAGCTAAATAATACCTACATACGCTTAGCTAAATCTTACTATACAGTCTTCCACATATCTTAAAATATTGTGGAGGCAAAGGGAAGATCTTCCGCCGGGCATGGTGGTGAGCCCGGGGACCGCGGTATAACTGTATTTTTTTTTTTTGAATTGACCTGTGCTTGTGTCGAAAAGGTGCGACCAATCAAGCTTGGTATAACTGTACTTCGTTAGAAATTGTATTTATTCAATGTCTTGCAAAAAACTTTGATAGCGCGTTTCAGACCTAGGCTTCTAATTGGTCGTTCTTCTAATGACGTAGGTAGTAGGTATGTGGCGCACCATAAAGGATTTTAATTTTCCAAGAACTAAAGCAGCACAGAGTGTTCTGGTACTGACCTGTACACAAACTAAGAACTTCTTGACGAGTGTAGGTGTGAACTTAGCGAAGTGGGTGGGCGTGGCGACCGAGGCATCCAGGATGTACACGTCACCAGCAACTCCCTCCTTCTCCTCGGCTAACCTGACGTCTCCCAGCATCAGAGCCAGTTTGAAGGCGTCTGCCACGTTCGGCGTTGGGGCATCTTTGTCCAAACCTGGAGGATATGGTTAGTTTAAGAAACTGGTATGATAATTTATGTTTTTCAAAACCAACGTAATAGACTTTTGTGTGATGCTGAGGTAGTTAATGAACACACATAGAAAATCTAGATATATCAAAATTATTTCAAAACATGCACCATGTGCACCACTTCAGAATGGCTACATTAGGCACAGAAGCTAGCTCATGTGGCTTGACATGTTGACGTTGAGAGCGCCCGTATTCCGTAGCGGTAGGGGTGAATTTCGTAGTGCGAATGTCCAGCCGCATGTGCTGGTTTCAGTACCTACTTCTATTAGCTAAATCTTTTTTTGTCGTGTTCGTTTATTTTCAGTACAAAGTTTGTGTACCTAAACTTTCTAAAGCAAGAAGGCACCACATTTCCATGGGAAATTATTACAAACTGGTAAGTCGGAGGGAACATAGCCAGTAAAACAGTAGATAATAAAAAAAAAACTTATCTGTAGAAGTATATGCTTAAGATCTTTAAATAGGTTATTAAAAAATTGATGTAATTATTTTAATTACCTCTCATCATGATGACACGGCGACCTTCAGGGGTAAGTCCGGGCAACGGGGGCATTTGACTGAAAAAATAATAGGTAATTTTCAGTATTTCAAATCCGAAAATTATATATAATTTCAGCTCAATATTTTATAAAAAGAACAAATAACAGGTTGTTTATTACTAAGTAATCGTCTATTCATGATTTAACAATGTGTCTATAGGTACGTTTTTTGACAAAGAATGTTCTAGTCTTGTTATGTAAGTAATCAATGTCAAAGTAGCATGCGTAAAGATATAATCATTGCTGTAAATTAACATGTTTAATCGGTATGTTACATTTTAAGATGTTTTATATAGTTAGTATATTAGAAATAGTATATAAATTATAGTTCTTTCCTATAAACCTACGCAAGTTTAGTGAAAATATTCTTAAACAATTTATTAATAAAAAAATACAGTCAAAGAAAAATAAGCGTCCCCGTAATAACAACTAAAACTATTAAAGAAACACGAACTAATTCCCACTATAGTTTCTTACAAATCGAAATAAAACTTTAGAATACCAAAATGCAAATTGTAAAGTAACACAAAGATTTGTGTCGTCGAGTATCAGGGCTTGGTAAAGTTAAATTTGAAGAAGACGATTCAGACGTAATAAAGCAAGAAGAAGAAGATAATTTCCATAACTTACACGATGTTAAGGATTTCCTGGAGCTCGGGACGCTGGACGTCACGGTTGGTGAAGAACTCGGGAACAGCGGTGCGCATGGTGAAGTACATGTCCAGCTTACGCTTGGTCTTCTCCAGAGAGAACTTGCAACCGCGAAGGAAGGTCATGATACGCTGGTCATCTTAGGAAGGGAAAAAATAAGAGTAATGAATTTCGTCTCTGACAGTGAAGGAGTTTTCTCTAATGTCTGGATTCATAACTAAACACAATTTAAAACAATATTTTATAATACTGTGAATATTTTTCTTAACTGAATACTTCATGTCATAAAATGTTATGCATATCATTAAAATCTTTGTTTTTTAATGTCATCAGTAAAATTCTTAGAGCGGCGCGGGCCTTCCCGGTATGTACGGAAGGCCGGCGTTGCTCTAAGGTAAAATTACAACATTCTACAAATAATTTTATTTTATTTGCAAAGATTATAATTTTACGATGTCATTGATAGTTTGTTTAAGGAACTATTAATATTTTTTTATTTTACCAGTAAATCCTTAGGGAATTGATATAGATAATAAAACTAGGACCAGTCGAAGTAAATGTGCGTTTTTTTGCCGAAGAGATGATATAATACGTGTAAGCAGCATGTCTCACCGAACTCATCAGGTAGATGGGGCTCCTTCTTCAGCCACTCCTTGATATGCTGCAGGTCTGCGTCCTTGGTATCCGCCTTCTCATTCAACTCCTCGCGGATCTTCTGCCACATCTCTCCTGCCGGCTGTTCCAGGGTCATCTTTGCTGGTTCTGGAAAGAAAGGAAGATATTTTTATTGCTTGGCTGCAACTTTTTATTTAATTGTTTATGGTTTGTTTCATATTAATCCGGAGAAAAGGTCATTGACGCCTGCATGCAATGAGCACAGTTTTTCAAAAGATACGATAAAACTATAGGAAATTATCGCAAAATACGTAATTTGGCATACCGTAGTATAAGGCGAGTAGAGCGTGTGACCTTGCCGGACATTTTGGCGTTAATTTTTTTTTTATATTTTAAAATAACTTATAAGGAAAGAAAGAGGTCAATGAACTTTTGTCTCGATTTATATGAAATAGACCATAATAACAAAATTTCGGAAATAGTATAAACAGGCAAGCTGATAAATGCCTTTCACATTTATCGTATTCAGTAATATTCATTGTTAAATTATGTATGAGAGAAGTGCCAAGGCGTCATGATAACATCGGAGGAAATAAAAAGTTCTATGTATAATATAAATTTAAATATACATACATACTTGTAACTATGGTTTTCGTAATGACGTAATAAAATAAGCATTATTGGTGGAACGAGTTATTGTTCGTTTTTTTGACACTTAGTACAAATGAATGTATTGTTGCCCAAAAAAGGGTCTATTTCAACATTGTACTTAAAGTGATTTTTTTATAGTAGAATAAGGCTAATGGTCAACGTCAACATTAGGCAGCATAAGTATAAAGTGGTTTTTGTCGTAAAATGTAACAAATAGGTACGTCATTTATTTTTACCATCCATTCTCAATTCTTTTGCTTAACCTAAGTATACACCTACTACTTGGAACTTGCCAATAAACCACTTATATAGTAGCAGGCCGTGTGTGTTGGTATTCGTTGCCTCATTGTGCCTGTGCAGCAGTGGTGTGGTGCAATATTGGGTAACACTGGCGCACGGCAAGGTTCGGTGGAACTTGTATATTTGTGCGTATTAATCTACTTAGATTTGTAGAGGAAGTAAAATTTATTATTGTTCGATGTTTAAAATGCTTAGCCTGAATTAATGTAAGGGGTTGTGTTTCAAAAGGTGCGTTAACGGACATTCCTGGTCATGTATCGATGGAAAATAGGCGGTCAGAGAGCTGCTCTATATTTAGTAAAAAACGGTCTAAGTTTAAAAGTTCAGTCGCAAGTTGGTCCTCAACTTTACAATACACGATAGAAGATTGAATACCCAACTTGGAGGTACTCTAACTTGTCTGGTATATTAATCTAATGAAAGGGTATGTAAGTAACTTCGCTTTTAACCCTTTTACTCTCTTAATTGAGTTCTGAAACGTTTTAGAACATCAAGAAGTTTAGAACAGTCTAAAAGTTTCTAAAATTAAACCAATTTTCAGACGAACGAAGATAATCGTATACGCATTTAAATTTTAACGTCTAGAATTTGGTAGATATAAAAACGGTCACTTAGTTTTTATGAAGAGAAAACTTATTAAAAAATACCATATTTTTTGTTTGTTTGACGATGTAGTACTAAAAATACATAAAGCTATTCAAATTTTATGTACCGAGACGGTTTTCACGTTGAATAAAGAAGTAATTTCATGTTTTTATAACAACTTTCACTCGCTGGATGTAGCTGAGTTTTTTATGGATAAAGTTGGTGAAATGAGGTTGTAAGTTAAAAATGGGTTATTTTATGAACAGAAATGGAAAAGTTAAATATGGAGAGAAACGTTAACAGGAGTAAAAATACCAGAAAAAAAAAATCTCTTTGGAAAGAAAACACATTAAAATAATCATGATATAGTTTTGAAATGTCGGTTTTATCCAGAACAGAAAATCTGTTGGAAAATTCTGTAAAAATTTATTTGAGAAAAAATACAAATCTTACATTACATGATATTTCTTAGTCCATAATTTAGTTGTAAATAAATTTCAACTATTGTATCCCTTAATGCATTAGCATGTGAAGTTCCTACACAATATTACAGAGCACTTATCAACGGCCAACTAATTCCACTTTGAGTATACATTTTTGAAGGCGCTCTCAGATGTGCATGAATGTAAAATTTAATTACTAGTTTAACTACTCTAAACTGCAATTTACTATAGATTTTTAAATTTAAACAATGAATTTTGAATACTGCTTTTTTATTGAAAAACATGATTTTATTTAAAAACAAAAAGTTATGGTGGAATTATAAGTATTTTAAACATTACTAATGAACTACCTATTTAACACGTGATCATTTTGGATTTAATAGATAAATCTTTTTTCTTTACTCTCTCTTTAGGAACAGACTTAAAAATGAAAAGCTTTTAATGAAGCCTTCAGGCTTGCGGTTCACTTACTCTGAAGCCTATTGAAAACTCCGGAAATTACAAGTATTTCATTCCATTCACTCTTCTAATGTTCAATCACTCGTTCTTTCTTTTATCCGTTCATTCATTCGGCCCGGAAAGTGTGAAACGAATTTAAAATTGGACTTTTTGATTCTTTAATATCCTTTTCATGAATTGAATAGGTATTCAATCAAGTCGTGTTGAAATACGTTTAAATTAAAAAGTAAAAAATTGTGAGTTAAGTTTTTTTGACTGGCTTTTACATTTTTGCCTTTGCCTTTGCCTAAAACATTTTAGTATTTTACTTCTTTTTAACAGATGTCGTCTGTGAGCATATCTCTGTCAAGGATGTTATAAGTAAAGCCTGACTAAGTAATAAAGAAACCGCAACGTGTACATTTTTACGAATATGGCAACAATTTCCCTTATAAAATTATTTCCATTGAAATTCCGCAATATGGCGAGGTTAATTAGTCTTTGCTCGGGCTTTATTTACCCAAGCTAAATCATTTTCATTTTTCGCATCGATTTTTAATACTAAATCGAGATGCCTATTTTACGAGTATAACGTCCTTCCTTGTGGCTAATATATTGATTTGTAAGTCCGCAATGTTTTTTTTTTAATATTTAACAGTTTGGTTAGAATTACGCACAGCCGGGTGGATCACTAGTTTAATATAAACTTCCCCCGAACTTTGTAAATACATTTTTTAAATGTATCTGTATAAATTCCGTCCTATTATCCAATTATATGCCGAGAGTTAACAATTATTTTTTATAATAATAGAGAAAATGTTTTAGCCATTATGCGCTGTATATGAAAGGCGTTCGAGCCCAGGGGTACAATTATGTTAATAAATTGTTGTGTTAGAGATGTTTCATTCCATCGCTCTGTTTCTAATAACACTGTACGTACGTAATTGGCGGAAATTTCCACTGATTCGCTTTTTGAACTTAACTTTTTATACAGTCAACAGAAAAGAAAGAGTGAAACGAAGATGTAGAAAGTTTCTACTAGAAACAAATAAATACATCTATTGTTAACTTTGCCTTTACTAAAATCTTTAATACATTATAAAAACCATTTCGTTGATGAAAGAAGATACCTGCCTTTCTTTTTTAAAGTTAGCTTCGTTGAAGTGTATTTGAATCAGTGCTTCAGTAAATTATTAAAAATAAAAAAGGCAGCCAGTTATTAGGAGTCAGATTTTTTTTAAATCAAACCTATCGAGTAGGGTTCCAAATAAAGGGCTGTATGTAAACCTTAGAGAAAAATATGACAAGTCATAACATAGAGTAAGAAGGAAATTGTTTTTGGTTATTATTACTACCAGAAATAAGCCATTAAAAAAAGTCACACAGTTGGGTGTTTTGTTTATTTTTCCCAATAGTTAAATGACTTCATATATTTTGCCGACGGTACTTTGTTAGTAATAATATATCGAGTGTAATGATAGCACGGAAGTCACGTCTCCAACTCTTGCTTCATTTGTACAGCGCTCTTTGTAAGACTCCATATCGGATGCCATGCTACAATCATGGCGGCGGAAATAATATTATTCTTCTTACATTGCGGCTTTTTGCGTCTATTTATTCATATAAATAAATAAATAATAGTTGGAATGTCCAAAATTTTAATTTATCCGGATGAAAAATAAGCATAATATAATAGTATAGTATATGTGGGTAACCTGTTATTATTTTATATTTTATTTGTGTATAAATATCCTTGGACAGGGTTGTAGATATATTAAATAAAGTTTTTTTTTATCCATTACATAAATAAAATAATTTTACTTTTCTTTAATATCCTGCGTTGTGATTATGATTATTTCATTTCCATTCATAAGTTGTTTGTATGTAAGTAAGTCAATAATGCTATTTTTTTTTATATGAACATCAAAAGCAGCTTCAATCTCTCCGATTTAATTTGCAGCATTTGTCGATTACAATATCAATACATTCAAATCTTCACCTTTTAGTTAGACTGTCCAATCATTTTTGTACTGATCATTGTACAGATCACTGTTTCGGAAATTTTCAAATAAGATCTGACCCACACTTCGCGATGGTCTTTTTATTTCCACGGCTACAGTAATTCAGCGGCGACGTGCAGAAATGTATGACGAATAACTGTAAATTTAATAGCGTATCTATCGTTCGGAGTAACAAAAGGAAAACAAATTGGGCTACTTTGATACACCGTTACACTCAATCGATTCAGACTTGAAGAGAGCCTTGTTTGGGAAGTAAGAAGCTATATACGAGGGTCTATAAGGAAGTAGGTTTTTTGGATAAATTTATTGCCTTCCCTGTTTTGAAAAATAAACTGTAATAGTTAAAGACAAAAATAAGGTTAGTTACTGGCTGGAATGGAATGTCCATCCATTCAGTATTTGAAGTTCGAACGATCTTGTAAATGCGACTCTGATAATATTTAAAAACTAATGATTCTTTAAAAATTCAGCAGACAATTTAAGCCATTTACTCAAGAGTTGTTTGTCTAGACTTGAGAGATTATGATAGAACACTTATTTATGTTGAAATTTTTACTTTATCCACAGAATAAAAAGAACTAAGAGAGTAGAATATACTTTGTTGGACTACCTCAAGGTATACAAATGGGTAATCTGGCAGCAATTCCTAACAAGCAACGCATAACAAAGGAGAAGAAATCAGTGAGACAGAGCCATAGTAGAAAGACTGATAAGTAAGTTATCTTCATACTAACGCACCGAGCGCGGCTTATATGTGTGCGTCATAGTATCTATGCGTCGCCGCACGCACACTCAAACCAAATCTCGACTGGCGCACTGAGAAACGGGTCGAGATTTTGTTTGAGTGTGCGTGCGGCGACGCATAGATACTATGACGCACACATATAAGCCGCGCTCGGTGCGTTAGTATGAAGATAACTTACTTATCAGTCTTTCTACTATGACAGAGCGGTATTCAAAGTTGAAAACTACAAATCTAATAGACCGGCATAGAGGAATTACGTACAAGTGTAACAGAAGACACCTACAATACATTCTATGCGCCAATATGGCAGGAGGTGGGCGAGAAGAAAAACAAAAGACAAACGCCATTGAAGTTGGAGGTCGCGACCTCCAATTTATATTACTACTAGCTTTCCGCCCCGCGGGTCCGGCCGCGTTAACAGTTTTCCCGTGGGAATGAGGTATTTTCCCGCGGTAAAAAGTAGCTTATGTCACTCTGCATCCTTTAACTAACTTTATGTCGAAAATCAAGTAGATTGTTCGCTTAGGGCGTGAAGGGAAGACAAACACACTTTCGTATTTATAATATTAGTATGGAATATGGGTTAGTGCGGTTCAAAGTGTCTTTTCTATGTACGCTAGTACAATAGTAGTTCAGTGTTAGACCGGTCATCATGCTCATGTATAATAATTGCCAGAGATGAAAGTATCCATCAGGCAGTGATACACGAATTACGAAGTCCATCAAGCAGCGTGAAAAGATCGCATGTTGTGTGAGTCATGCTCGGACGTTGCTCCGGAGAAACCGCACGTAATCTTTGCATTTGCACGAGATACCGATCCCAATTGGATATAGCGGGTCTTTTTCTTCTTTGAAATTTTATTTGAGTCCCAAATATTATATTAAAAATTACCCTTGATCGATACAATCGTTCGTACAAGTCACTTTACGTCGATTTTCGGTAGAATATGTCATAGGTAATAGATATATGATATATTTACCTGGAGCAAATTGAATATAAGATAACATCAGTAGCTTATATGCAGAGCTAATTTGACGCAATAACGTGTTTCGTCAATTAATGACAACGAAATATTGAAAGAATTGATGAGAATTATAAGAAAATTTGGGAAAACAGAGTAATTAGAGAGAGATATAATGGGAGGATGTGCAATGTACATGTAAAGAATAAGTACATAATATTATAGTTTAAATTAGGCAATGAATGTTATACACCGCTTTAATACTCGACTGTTGAATCAAATTAAAATTATTGTTGTAAATAGAATAGGCTTAAATACCTACGTATTTATTAACGAAAATACTAAATTCGCGAGTCAAAGTAAATAAGTAAATAAGTAAGTAACTATTAAAATTTAAAACGGGATATTTACTTAGTTATGAAAACAACCGTGAAAGTTTTAAAAAACATAGTGTAAGTAAGTAACTCTTTATTGCTTACACATAATAAAATTTTCACAAATAACTTAAATGCACGGTACACAAACGGTTAAATAGGTATACTACTAAAAGTAAACTTAAACCCTTTATACTTATGTAAATTAATTGTTAACTCGAAAAGACTGTAATTAAAAATAATTTTAGTGTAGGCAACAAAAATATTTACTGTTACGATTTTAAGTTCGCTAAATTATTTATAGACACGGTCTGAAAAGTTTCAACTACGCGTATTTCTTTCACTCAAAGTAGATATTATGAAGAGCTAATTAGTGAAATAAATAATTAGGTATATTTAAATTCGCTAATTATAATACTAATTTATTACGACGTTGTTATTTTTTAATTTGGACAGTGAAGATTAATCGTTATTATTTATTTGGACATTGTAAAAGATTTTTAATATAAAAATGATAAAAAGTGTGGATGTGGTATGTGGGTGGTTTAAGACAATAAAAACCTACTGATAGCACAGAATACCAAATCTGATAGTTACCAATTTGATAAATAACTGGGTAAAGAATATATTCAGTCAAAAGTTCTAATAAAAAAAAACAAATAAAAAAATACTTCTTCTTACAATGACTATTTCGTATTTTTATTTTATTTTTGTTTCATAGTAACAAGTAACTGAATAAAAATTACCGAACACTAATGAAATATAGTATAAAAAAAAATATAGTAAATCTGACTTGCCATCGACACGAAAAGAAGAAGAAGAATGAAATGAATATCAATACTCGTATAGGTACCTAAATTTAAGTAAGGATACTTTTTAACCTGAAAAAATGTGATGACGAGCGAAGCCGTAAAGCGGACAGCAAGTATAGTTTAATGATCTTATTCATCGTTTAGATTATAAACGTGCTTTCATAGGAACATTACTAAAGGGAACTGAAATTCACTTGTTTCAAAAAGTATATTTATTTGTAATAAAAATTTATATCACTTAGTTAAGTCAGTTACATATTCTTTTCTGGCGAGTACAAAAATTTGGCTGTCTTCTGTGGAGAAGAACTCGCCGGAAAAAACTCCCAGGCGTTGCATCTTTTCAAAATATTAAAAAAAAAAAAAGATTATTTTATACAGTTTTGTTAATATAAAAAAAGAGTGCAAGAGAAATATACATACATTTTATTCATGCTTTCCAGTAAATAATGATTTCCAATACATTATAATTGACATAGATTTTATTACAATTTGCCTGAAATCTCTAAGTAACGCGCAAATCGCGTGTTCGGAGAAACTTCTCCATACATTTCTGCGCACGATTCGTTTAATGATCGGCGGTTTGTATAAAACACAGCAATGAAAATTCCTAACATGCTTTCTTTCAGTAATTGAGATTTCTAAATATTGTTAGCTAGAGTTCCGAGAAATAATTAAAGTGAAGTTTACAAGACACGCTTCTTTTGTATTTTGTAGCGGAAATTATTTCTATAGTCTTTGCAGCACGACATTGATAAAGTAGTACCTACTTAGTCAAGATCTAATTAAAAATGTTCGCGGGTAATCTTTGAGTCCCGTGAGTTTTGGCTGAAAGTCATGACTAAGAACGAACAAGAAAACCTAAATGTTATTTAAAACATTTGTAACACAGAAAGAAGTACCACACTGCTTACCGCGACTATAATCCACATACACAACACCAAAAAAACACTCCTTTCCAATCCAGTAAAAATTAAAAAATAAAAGAAAATCACCTTTGAATTCGAAAATCAAATCACACGCCAAACGCTCTACGACGGTAACACTGGCACTTGAACGCAACGTGTTTGTGATTTCCAGACGACACTCAAAAAGAAAAGTTTTAAATTCAAAAAAGGAATTAGGGGAAAATGGCGCGCGTTTGCGGCCACGAATAGAATGCGGCCGGTTCGGGCGGTGCGCTCTTTTTATGATTTCGTCACGCGGCGTGAGCAATGCTATTGCATATGGGGGTAGTTGGAACCGGTGTTTGGTCTAGTGGAAGTGACCAACAAACGATGCGTCATAGTTTGCCCCACAAACTTGTAGACTTGACCAGACGATTGGGCACTCAGCAAACGCTGTTGATGTGCTGAGTCGAATCTTAATGATTTTACTATCTACTAGCTTACCGCACCGCGGCTCCGCCTGCGTTGACAGGTTTTCCCGTGGGAAAGAAGTATTTTCCTTACTGTGTAGGTACAAACAGACAGACAGACTGACTGTAATTTTTTCAATACTTGTATTTTTGTGTTTAGCTACACTCCCTTGATCTGAAGATGTGAAGCTTAACTAGTCCATTATCCAGTGCGGGTTGCACAATTTCACAAACATTTCACAGACACATACGATGTTTTCTTTCAAGTCCGGTGAAGCTTGATTGGTCGTACCTTTTTGACACAAGCATAGGTCCATTCAAAAAAAAAAGATGCTTTCTTTCACCGTAAGAGCGTCAAATAAACTTACTTGTGAACTTGAAAATCGAAAACACATTGCATACGAGCCAAACTTGAACCCGCGAACTTTCGAATCGAAGTCAACAGCCCCGACCACTTGGCCACCGACGCTCTTGAGGAATAATCAAACGAAAAAGGAAGCAGATTCCTTGTTTTGTAAGTTTTTGATTCAAAAATAGATTTTTTATTTTGCTTTCAAGATTTTAACCCCTAATAGAGATTAGAGATTTGAATACAAGCTTTTAACTAAGTTTAAGACGCCTTCTAAGTTAGTTCAACTTAGTTCATACTGTGACTTTAGCGAACATTTAATTAGAACTTAGTTTACCCATTTACATAAGAAATGAGCAAGCATTGTATTTCAGACAAAAGATGTCCCCTGTTGGACGAACGATTTCTTAATCACATGGTCTTACTAATAAGTCAATTAATTAACCGTGAATGTGGTTTATAGGTTTGGATTTATGAGCCTCTTTCACAGTTCAGTTGATTTCGAGAAGAAACCTTATTTCTACGGGAAATTTTATAACATCTGTAAATAATTGTCTGTGTCTGTCTGTCACGTTTTCTCGCTTAAACGGTTGAAAGGATTGATAATATTTTCAGGATGTTATATGCCGTCATGGGAACTAGCAAAGAGTACTTTTTTTCATGTGATAATACCTCTTTCCCATGGGAAAAAATATTAACTCAAGCTGAACCGCTGGATGAAAAGTTACACGTAATATTAAATAAAATGCACTGACAATTTGTATGAAAACCTTTTTGATACATAGGTTTACGTTCGATTGTATACTTACAAGTGAAAAATTATACCTTTGAACGAACAGCAGTGAATTTTGATAAATAGTTTTCACACTATATCGAACTCCTGATTTTCAATCAATACAAGTTAATCGTTAACTTTCCACTCAATTTACCTTTCTGCTTCATTTACTTAAAGTTATTAATCATTTAATTAATTTACTAAAGCGTTTTACAGTTGGTTACGCTTAAAAATTTGGTAGTTAAAAACGTTAAATAAAATTTAAACATTTTCTCATCGTTGTTTATGAGCAAATCGAACCTTGTTGTCACAAGAAAGATAAAGTGTTAAAAGTTTGTTCTATGTGTAAAAAGGTCATAAGGTTTTATTTGAAGTAAGATTTTACAAAACCATGTTTCGACGTTAACACTAATAAGTACCAAGGAGCAGATCCATAAATAATGAATAGGTATTATAATAAAGTTTCAACGATGTGATTTTTTTATTCCGATAATACTTCATCCGTCTTTAACATCTCTTTTTAATTTTGCTAGAAAACTAAATACAGGAAAGTTCATACTCTTAGAACTTTTGCTCGTGACTGGCTTGCTTTTATTTGATTCTTATAAAGCTAGCTAAGATACAATTTTTCAATGAAAGCCATGTATTGAAGTTAGCTTATATATAACATAAAAAAAGAAACTTCATTTTTACTGCTATAAGGAACTGTTAATGAA
The DNA here is from genome assembly GCA_948473455.1 of Teleiodes luculella. Classification (NCBI taxonomy): domain Eukaryota; kingdom Metazoa; phylum Arthropoda; class Insecta; order Lepidoptera; family Gelechiidae; genus Teleiodes; species Teleiodes luculella. The sequence continues at coordinate 9,872,412 of OX419600.1, read as the reverse complement.
TGAAAATGCTAGTAAATAGGTTTTACGTAACTTTATGTACTAATAAAAAATATTCAGGATTTTTTTGTGTTTGTCAGTGAAAGTTAAAGCAGTAAATTTAATAATTTGGCAGTTAAATGCAGAACTGAGCAGTGGAATTCATGTTTTAGGAACAAAATTTAATATTATGTAAAAGAAAGTCCGGAAATTAGGTTTTCAGTAACGGCATAATATCATTTTGAACTAGGTAGAAGTTCTTTATTGCAAGATATTCGAGTTACAGTGGTAGGAGACATTATAAAAAAGGATGGTTCTCAGTGGTACTGTGGTTAACCCCGTCTGCAAAGCAAAGTAACGACATCTCTATAGTCTACTGTGCATTCCGAAACATTGCATGGAAGATAGTATTTGGGTATAGACTTTGTAAAAAAATAATTGTTTTTCGACTTCATGTTTGAGGGTACAAAGTTGAAATTAATGTGGGAACCTGCGCACGTTACAGACTTCATCAAAGTCTAACAATAATAATAATAGAATAGAATAGAATAGACTAGATTTTATTTGCTTTGAAAACATGTAAGAAATACTCGCAAATCCGTTGGGACCGTTACGCCAAAAAGGAGCGAATTCAAAAGTGGCTTGTTCATCAGACTATTATTGCCAAAAAATATTGTATTACAAAACTCTTAGGTACCCAAAGTTTTTCAAAATGTTGGGATCTGCCTGTTTTAACACCAGGAACCTATTACTCGGAGCTAAAATTTACAAACTATAAATTAAATCAGAACAAATACAATCAAATTGTATCTGTAACTTGTAGAATATTCTAAATAGAAGCTTCGCGAAGGCTCCTGTCGTTAGATTATGGAAACATCAACATCAGCTTAGATTATTTCAACACTTAGTTTATCCACTGAAGGTTGCCACCAGCGTTTAGAGTCGTGAAAACCATGCCATCATTTTTAACCACACTCATTTCGTACAAAATCCATTTTTATACAAATGACAATTTCAAAACTCTAAGTCGATAAGACTAAGTTTGGTGGTGTAGTGGCTAGAACTGTTGATTCTTATTCTTTCACTGAGTTCATATCCGAATTGAAAATATAAGGTTGTCTGGAAGAGATTGCTGATAGCCATAAGACCGCCTTTGCCGCACATTTTATTTTGAAGACTTTTGTATCTTAATTATTTGTTTGTTTATACAATAATGGTTATATTACTTACTTATTTAAAAAATGTCTAGATACTGTCAATTGGAGTCGTCTTCAATTAACAAATATTTTACACCTACAACCCAATTGCTTGTAGAATTTCCTGACGTATTATTTTTCATCGTATGATTATTACCTAAGATGTGAAACCAAAAAGAAATTGTAGACGCGATGAGATGAGTGTCTTTATCCACTATCAGTTATCTTCTTCACACTTCCGATCAAAAGATGTGTTAAGGTTTCCGCCAATTGACAACTGTCCTGCTCTATCTGCATCCCAGATTTCCCTGATCTTAAAGATCAATCCATTATTTGACGTCACTAGCTCAAATAGCATTTACCGGTACCTACATGGTTTATACTCAAGAATTTGTCTGCCTCAGTGTATTCATCGTATTAAAATGTCCTGCTTAAATCAAAATTCGGTGCTCGAGAAAAACGATGGCAGTGTCTAGATCCATAGAGTCATAAAAAAAAAACAAAAACATCGCGTGAAATTTATGTACCGCCCAAACTTAACAACCATTAACCAACTACCCTAAAATCAATTTTGCAATATTTATCTACTCTGCTTACTATACGAACGTTTCGAGATTTCTTCACATGCGTTTGTTAGCAAAGACTTTGGATCCATATGTTAGACCTTATTGGTATATGAATAATGATGATTTTTGAACGATTTTGAGTACACACGCGACTTGGAATAGACACGGAGCCGGCACGCAACCGTCGCGCACTAGTAAGTAGATTAGGGTAACCAAGGTGTGGAGAAAAATTGGGAATAAGTCGAAAAACAAAAGAAATGGTCTCTTTCTTTTATTCTTAACTTCTATACTCGTAACTTTTGTTAAGATTTTACTCGTAAATTATTTCTTTTTTTGTATTTGAAGATTTATGACTAAATAAACACAATCGAGTTTTCTGCACTAAATGTATCAAATAGAAGTGCAGTTCAAAAATTTTACCCAAAATAATTGGATTGTTCATAGGCTGGGTAGAAAATTACACAGAGCAGCCTCATTTTATCTATTAAATTTTCATAGTTCATAGGAGTCACAATAAATAACAAAATATACTTAAATCAACGGATTGTCATTCAGCAAAACTGCTAGCAATATATTTTTTAAATTAATTCCAGAGACTGCCGCAACGCTCGATCCCGCCTTGAACTTGAGTCCTCATTAAAGTAACGAATTTATAGTCACCCTACTAGGCTACTAAACTCTGATTTGTGTATTAAACCGAATTTGGCAAGCGTTGCGCAAGGTTGCTAACTTGGTTTTGTTGTATCATTATGAACTTAAAATTAGAAATCACGCGTAATCTTACATGTAGTCGGTGCAACAATATAAATATAATTAGACAGTTCAAAAAATCGTATAGTTACCGGAAATTGCCAAAGAAACGTTCATTTGGGTACCTACCTGTTTTAATTTTTTAGCTCGAATTTTTTTAAAAATATTATTTGTTTTCATGGTGACATGTACCGTTTTAGGTAGAGTAGTGCTAGTTGAGCCTTTTGCAGATTAAGAACAATGGCCAAATCAGAGAAGTATTTTCAAATGGTACGAAAAAGAATATTTTCGAATAGAACTGTAAGGCATTGCAACGCCAAGCTTTTTTTATTTCACCTGAGTTAATCTTTATCAGACTTCATTTTGTGTTTTTTGCAGCTAATGAATTCAACTGAAAACTAAGGCTTTTTACTAGATAGTTCCCAGAAGCAATATACCGTTTGTTAGACTTTTTTTTCGTAGATTTAATAAGTATGTACAAATATACTATGTTTTTCCATAAATCAATGTATTTCTCTATTATTTAATCATAAGTGTCCCAAATCTATTATTATAGTTTAAATCTATCTATTTAACCTCATTTTACTTTATTCATTTTGACGTATTATACTTCATGTGTAGGTCTTTCAGTTCAAAGTGTAATCAACGTAACAGTCAAAATAGTGTACAATAGTGTAACTATGATATCATACTAAGTCCATGAAGCAATTAATTAAATGTGTTCGCTTGCCATAGAGTTACCTGACACTTATCTTACAAAAAATGAAAATAGTCCTTAATGCTTCCTACAGCCAGCTGAAAATATTACCGAAAATACTAACAATAAAAGTCACCAAGTTAATCCAGTAATGGTTGGAGCCAGTGGTTCAATTCAATTCCATTGAACGGCGAGAGTGGCGAGTGGGCCTTTTCGTTTATTGCACTGTTATTGTGCCCATTCCACTGCTTTTAGCCTCCAAAGCTTTTTTATTCCTCCTATGTGACCTTATTTTCATAGCACCTTTGCTTTGTGTAAATAAATATTAGGCCTCTAGCTTATCCACATCAATGCCTATATCAATAAATGCCACTTTTCGTTGTAATTTTATAACTCAAGAATGGTCTCACTTATCCGAACCAAATGTTTAGGCTTTGTGCGGACTATTTAGTACCTAGATGGTTTATGTGAAGTTTGCTCAAAATCGGTCGAGCGGGTAAATTTTATTATTATTTCGCTTTATACGTAGCGAATCACGTACCGGGCCGCTAGTATTATATAGGCATTGATGTGGATAGCTAGGCCTTTTATTGTGGAAGCTCAAGAGGTTTAAATTTTGTTACAGAAAGCGGTTGAATTTTATAAAATTACAAATAGGATCAAAGTGAGAACGGGATGCAAATGTGGTAATACTTTCTCGTCTAAAGAAGAGATGCTGGTAGAGGCGAACGAGATAATTGAAAATAAATAAATTCATGCATTAGGATGTAAAAGAAGTTAAAAAAATCTAGTTATTACCACAAATTAGAACTGTGTTATACTAACTACAACCAATTAAAACTAAAATTTGAATTTTAGTCTTTAGTTATTTGAGTTTCGAATCAAAAAGCGGACGGTAAAATTTCAAAATGAGAACGTTGCGCATTAGAAAGCGCGGGCGCAGTGGATCAGCGCTCATTACCGCTGCTCGGCCACCGCTTTACTTTTTCCTAGATAACGGAGATGGATCGAACGTTATTCTTTACACCCAACGTTTTCTATTCGACTATGGAAGTTTAAATAACATAAAATTTGCAAAAAACCCCCGCCACAAAACCTTGATCCTTTCAACCACTAGAAATGAGCTGATAATCTTCAAATGGCTGAAGATATTTTCTTGTTTCATGGCTAAGAACACTCTCAATTGACAACATTTTATTTTAAACACATGCTTGCATTACCTACCTAATTTTATTTTATTTACATAAAATATAAAAATATCAGGGTGTTAGAAGAATGAAATATCACTATCACTACATAGTATAAAACAAAGTCGCTTTTTCTGTCCCTATGTCCCTCCCTTTGTACGCTTAAATCTTTAAAACTACGCAACGGATTTTGATGCGGTTTTTTTTAATAGATAGAGTAATTCAAGAGGAAGGTTTATATGTATAATACATGCATAATATGCTTAAAGATAACCCACAATAACCATTTTTCCGTGCGGAGCCGGGGCGGGTCGCTAGTTGTCAATAAAATTGTGAAACCAAGCAAACAACAAAAAACTAGATCAAAATCGGAGCATCCGTTTAGGAGCTACGATAGACAGACAGACAGACAGGTACACACATCATACTTATAACACCCCTCTTTTTCGTCGGGGGTTAAAAAAGTGTAGAGGTTTGTATCCAGGAATAAATCGCTGTACAATATTTTTGTTACTTACCTATTGTATTAATTCTATGATGCTTGGTTGCTTATCGAGTGGGTTTCGAAGTTAACCCACCTCACAAACCCTGGTGTCGGAATTGTTGTTCCGACATGGCTCCTATAACGACTACATCTGATAGTAGCTGGGACTAACTTTACGTGCCTTCTGAAGCACGGAATCATCTTTCTTTTCAAATTCAGCCTGCAATGTCCTAACTAACCAAACTGGGGAAAGACTCAGGAAAGTTATATTTGTTCGACTAATCCCCACTGGAATTCGAACTCGGAACTTTCGTGAGACGAGCTTTTGACCAATTATATTATGATAGGGACCCGTAAAAAACGTACGTTGAATGTCTCATATTTATGTTTAGGACTGGATCAATCATTCTTGGTCCTGTAGTAGTAGGAATTATAACTCGTAATTGTAAAAGTAGATAGGTATAATATAGAAACCTGCTGTAATATTTCCTAACAGTACTTACCTAAAATATTTTAGTAGCTTAAGTAAAAAATTCCCCATTTCGTCAAATATGAATTTTCCGTACGAAAATCGTCTCTGGCAAAAAATAAAATATCTGAATATCTCAGCAGATTTCGTATTTTCCGTAGCATAGTCAAGGATCTCATTATGCGAGAATTCTGCAACCAAAATATCAGCTCCAATAAAAATATCCGACGAGCGAGTCGTGCAGTGTAAAGTGCACTCTTGGTTTCGTGCACTCGCTGCACTTGCCTTTCACTGAGTGATTGTGCACTCGAATTGCAATTCCTCTTAGTACACTCAGCTTAAAATACATGGTTTCAGATTTTATAGCTCCGAGGAGAGTATAATTTGCTTTTTGGCATGGTTTATTTGGACAATGTACTTTCTAAGCGATTATGCCTGTATCATTTGAGAATGTCGATGCAAATGTATGAAATCAACGTATTGATGTTAATTCATACTTATTCTATCTGTAATTGTGTAAACATTAAAATATTCTTAATGGTATTTTGTTAGTTTCATTTTGTAACAATTTTTATTTTTGTCTTCGTAAGTTACTTATTTATAGTCTTTTTATTTTATTATAATTATATGTATTTCAATTCGTACCTTTCTTTTTTTTATAGACTAACTCTAGTCTTTTCTACTAAATAAAACTAAGTAATTTCATGTAAATTACTACAAAGATATTTGAATTATTTTCTAGATATGAAATAAAAACCATGCCTGCGATTTTGATTGTGAAAGTGGCGTCCGCATATTATAATGGTGCACTTTTTCAAAACTGTATCATTTACTTTCTACACTAAGTTCCTCAGTCTGTACCGTAAATTTTTTTTATTTGACGCTGTAGTCACTCCTTATACATAGAAAAAAATTAGGTAACTAAAATGAATTTCGATAAGACATCAATATCACTACAGATTTAAAATATCTATTCCGATAATATGTTATCTTCAGAAATAGAGTGCCTATTCTACGCCCTTTGAATCAAGTGACTTCCTTCAACCCTTCATATAACTTTGGTCACTTAGTTATTTCAGTCACCTTTGTCGCCGTATTTAACACAACGTTACAAAAGTGTGTTTCCTAAACGTTTATCAAATACCTGGGTATCATTTTAGGTTTTCTTGTGTTGTATACAAAATAGATGCAGTGTTTCAAGATGTAATCAGTATTCGTGTACCAGAATTTTTTCTATTTATATTCTACTAGCGACCCGCCCCAGCTCCGCACGGGAAAATGGTTATTGTGGGTTATTCTTGAGTATATTATGCATGTATTATATATATAAACCTTCCTCTTGAATCCCTCTATCTATTAAAAAAAACCGCATCAAAATCCGTTGTAGTTTTAAAGATTTAAGCGTACAAAGGGACATAGGGAGGGACATAGGGACAGAGAAAGCGACTTTGTTTTATACTATGAAGTGAAGTCGTGTACCTTTACGAGCAATAATTATTGTGAAATTTGGGGGTACAACAATCGATCACACAATTTGTAAAACAATCGATCTAGATTAGTCTAATGTTTGGGAAAACGCGTGTTTTCGAGTTTTCATGCGTTTTTCTTTCCACACAGAATATAGTGGCTAATTTCGTCCTGCCGGCCATTGTCCATCTCTTCATCACTACATAGTATAAAATAAAGTCGCTTTCTCTGTCCCTATGTCCCTCCCTATGTCCCTCCCTTTGTACGCTTAAATCTTTAAAATTACGCAACGGATTTTGATGCGGTTTTTTTTAATAGATAGAGTGATTCAAGAGGAAGGTTTGTATGTATAATACATGCATAATATACTTAAGGATAACCCACAATAATCATTTTTCCGTGCGGAGCCGGGACGGGTCGCTAGTATAGTATAAATAGAAAAAAATCTTATTCTCTAAGGTCCACCAGATAGTCCAGCGGGTTAAGACGCGGACGGCAAGAAACGAGTGTTACGGGTTCAAATCCCGCCCGGTGACTTACTTTTTTTATTTTTTATATGTTCCAGTTTATAAACAGTAATAACCGAGCTAAGTTTGTTCGCTCAGGTACTTTAATAATATTCAGGCTACAAATATTTCAAAATTATGTATGAAAAAAAAAAAAAACTATCATGGATTTTATACAAAATTATTTTATTCATTCTAACCGTTGTCTTTTACAGGTATTAAATAAATGCAAAGTATACAGCGATTTCGTCATGGTAATTAATAGTCATGTTATAAGCAAAATTAATAGATTATTCTATAAGCCACATATGCATTGAAATACATAGTAATTAATGACTTAAACTATCTATCTTAGCATTCCGGAACCGTACGTTAATGAATGAACTGAAATATTTATACGTCGTACATAATTTACTTGTAACAATGTTTTTGTCTAAAAAATTGCATCAATAATCAAATAAAATTTCACTTTAAAATTACAAATTTACATACTCCTCTTGACCTTAAGTCTGGCTCACTTATGACCGGTGTTGACACAGTTTTGTTCTGTTCCAAATCAGCTTCTTTTTATGAAATGTCTACAAAAATGTTATAAAAAAAAACACGGTTAATGCGATTTTTATTTCGATTAACCATAATAAAGTTTAAATTATTTCTCACATAGAGCAAAAAACATAATTGATTTTGAATACAGTGAAGTATCCTATTACAATAAAATATAGCATGTAGTGTGTTCACAATTACCTCCCATTTCATCACTGAGTATAAAAATAGTACTATTTATAAAATAAAAACTACACTATTAAAATAAAATAGTACTGTTTGGGGTACTAATGTAAGTAAAAAATAAGTAATCCCGAACTTCCTTATGATTTAAAAAATTACATCACTCACACTAGGAACATTGCAACAATCACAAAATGAACTCATGTTTTATAAACTTAAAATACAATTTACAAATGAGCACCTCTCTTTCTCCAAGTCAGTAAATTGCATCACCTTTATCTTCTAAGTCATAAGTAGCTTCCCATGTCAGCAATTCTCAAAGTTCTGTAAGCGCCATCCATTCCTTCGTCCAGGCCATCGCGTCTGCTCAAGGATCTGCAGGAATGTGTTCTGGTCACCATGTTGTATGAAGCTATCTTCTTCCCTCTAAGGTTTCTTACTGCGCTTCTATGCCGCGTTCTTGATCTGAAGTCTGGTTTGAGGACGGTATCGTAGAATTTTCGCTCTTCTGCTTGCAGCCATTTTGAATTTGATAGGAGTTTCTTTGTCCATTCATCTGTGGGAATATAAATAAGTAAAGTATTGGCAGTTTTTAATGATATTTTTTTGCATTGCTCGTAATCAGTACATAAAAAGAGCTCGAAAAAAGGGGCTCGAGCCTACCCAAAAGTCAGGGTGACCTTTTACTTATCGCTGTATATACTTTATACTATAAGTTTTCCAATTGTATTTCTTTTCGTGTGCAATAAAGCAATCGCTTGATTGTCTTATTTATCGATAGGCTTGAATCGAACCTCTTTGTACTATGAGATACAACACAAAATACTTTATTGACACCAAATATACAGGAAACAATACAAAAATATAAACAAGAGTTAAAAGGCGGCCTTATTGGTAACGTAGCAATCGCTACCAGGCAACACTATAATGACAAATACCATATAAACAAAACTATTGAACATCAAACTCTAAACTGTAATAACATAAGAAGTGAAGTCCAAAATACTAAATTGTTTTAATTACCACAAAGCATGTCTTTGCACCTGACCTACCATATTGACCTGCTTTGCATAGTGGAACTGACAATTAATTCAGCAATCATGGGTTGGTTAATGTGCTACCAATTAGGGCAGCGCAATCTATTGGGCATACAAATTATACCTCAGTTCTAATTGAAGGTGGGCTCCTTATAACGAGCCACATTTTTATGTTGTGTCATGATCATAGATCTAGATAAAACGTGTCTTACTCGTATGTGTATCTTTTACTTGTGTGTTTTTGTCCAAAGTTCTTAATATTTTTTAATGTTATTATTTTATCTTTATCTTTATTTTATAGCCGTTCTTTTTTCTTATTCATTGTTTTTTATTGTTCAGTGTTGTATTGTGTTTTGTCAAATTAAATTATGTCTATGTGAACATTATCTGCAAAATCAAAGACAAAAATAATTGCTTGAAGATTTAAAAAAAATGATGTGAAAGTTGATAAGTACCAATCCCTGTAGGCTTACTATGTAAGAAGCGACAGGCTCAAAAAGCTGTCAAACGCGACATAGTGACATTAGAGCCATAGTAGTTCTGTCAATATGTCGCGTTTGACAGCTTCTCGAGCCTGTCGCTTCTTACATAGTAAGCCTACAGGCTGTCCATGGTTGGTCGCTGTCTCCTCAAATTATAAGTAAGTACTGTGTGTGTTATTGTTTGTTGCAGTTGTTGCATAAGCCAGGACGAACACGTTCGGAAAAAAACGAACGGAATGCAGGTTTTATAGCGCACACACCATGCGAGCTGTATGGCGCATGCCGCGCGCGGCCCGCCTCACCCGAGCAGCTCACTTGGTGTGTACTAAATTCCTGAACGTGTATGCCCAGGGTAAAATAGGGCTTCTAAATTAATCTCTCTAATATATTTTGATAATCTAATGTCAAATTTTATTTTTTAAAGACACCTGATAGTACTTTAACTGCAAAGATTATTTTATAAATACCGCAGAGTAAATGCTATGTAAATGTTTTGAGCTATTTTCCTAAGCTTTTCTCGGGAAAAAAACAAATTATTCAATACTTCCTTACAAAATAATAACTTTTATTGGATATTGGAAAATCTAAGCTCGGGATATTTGGCTTTCCAACGGTTTAGTAGTTTCGGAGCCTATCAAATCAAAAACAAACAAACAAATAAATCTTTCCTATTTGTAATATAAGTATAGATTAATTAATATAACGTGTTAAATGCGGGCAGCGGGCAGCGCAGGACCGATCATTGTGGATATCCTTGGGGGAGGCCTTTGTCCAGCAGTGGACGTCTTTTGACTGAGATGATGATGATGATGATGATGATGATGATGTGGTTAAATGGCTTCCAATAAAATCTTACCATTGAGATCCTTCATAGCTCCAGCTTTCCCACCATACTCGTACGGCAGACCTTCGACTGGGAAGTAGTCCAAGCCCATGGCATGGTTGATGGGTTCATCGTTCGTATGGAGCTGGACCACATTCCGTCTCCAGGGTCGGATGCCGATGTGGAGGAGGAGGAGAGACATGGTCTTCAGACGCTGAGTATTGATGATATGGACTTCGGCGATCTTCAGAGGGGATGTTTGCTGCAATTGAAGTTTTGAGAAATGTGATTGTAAAAGAAAATTTGAATGCTGGTCTAGATTTGATTAATGGAATTATTTTATTGCACAACATCATCATTCATCATAATTAACATATGCCACTAGGGCTCGATCCTAAATCAAGGTGGATATCCTGACCCAGTGCGGGTAGGTCAACTTCACATGACCCTTGAATTTCTCCGCAGGTGTGTGCAGGTTTCCTCACGATGTTTTCCTTCACTGTCAGAGCATCGAATAAACGAAAATTTCGCAGTGGCTGGTTTAAAAAACCTCGGCACGTACTAAAAGTTTGAGTGTGAAGTTGACCTACGCGCACTAGACCAATGTGGTCGACTGCGGTCTATTTACCATGATTTCCGGATAGGCTCGAGTCCCTCGGTGGGGACATATATGAGGTGTTAACGACGAAAAGTACGAAGAAGACTTACTTTCATGCACCACACAAAGTCCTTCCAGTAAGTTCCTCGGAAGTGGTTCTTGAGATGAGCCGGTTGGAGGTCGCTGACGTCGATGAACACCACTTCCTCTCCTGGAGTCGGGTCCTCACGTAACCTGGAAGTTTATAATCAATATGTTATATATAATTAAGACTTAGAATCAACATACCTATAAAATAGGTACCAATATTATAAGTTGTATACTTTATTCTCCACAAAGACCATAATACAAACAGAAAATAGTGTGTTCATATAGGCAGCCTTATTGCTAAGGTAGCAATTTTTGTCGGGTATATAATAAATGTCAAAGTTTAGATGTTTGGGTATTTTGTTTCATGCAACAACGCGACTGAAGAATGAAACGGAATTTGGAATGTAGAGCTTATTTTGTTACCTGGATTGAAACTTAAAACATTTTTTGGTCAAAAAAAAAGATGATTCCAGTGATATCGCGGGTAATAGCTGGTTTTACAGTAAGCAGCACATGCGGCTGGACATGTTGACCTTGAGAACGCCCGTATTTCGTAGCGGTAGGGGTGAGTTTAGTACTCGTAGATTGTACAGTATTTTTTATTTATTTATTTTATTATTAAACGAGCCTATCTATGCAATTTAAATCTTCAGTGATACTTACATGTGCTATTATAGCATATACCTACTCGTAATAATAATCGGCTCTAAGAGTCAATAATATTACAAGTTATTATCAATTACAAACTTTTCTCATGGTAAATAGAAATCTATGTGATAATTTCGGTTAATTATATTCTTGTAAGTATCTCTAATCAGATCATGCTTTAAGAATCCTCCTTTGCTAGTCGTCTTAAACAACTATGTGTTACTATTTTCGTTTTTCATGTGTATTTTTCTTTTAGTGTTTTAAATTCTACTGTTTCTCTTGCAGTAAATGGTAACCTATCACATTTTCGAAAAACTGAAAACCGAATTTCAATATTCCGTAAACGATTCATACATTTTTCAATTTCCATTGTATGACTTGACATATTTTTAAATCACCACAATAACACTTTACAGAATTATTCTTTTTCCGCACAACGTTATTCCGTTTTACGATTAATCTTTTTTACTAAATACCGTAATCTCACTTGGTCTTTTTTTAAACGCTAGAATTTTTTTGTTGTGTTATTTTTATTATTCCGAAGTAACAATTATTATTTTTTATAACACACAACAACACACACACAATGTTTGTGTTCATGTTTTATGTTATAATTACGACACATAATGTTTTTGGAGTTCGGGGCACCCCGACATCTGTCGGTTAGGTTAGAAGGGTATGGCGGGCGTGGTGGGCGAGCAAAGCGAGCCCACCTCGCCCGCCATACCCTTCTGTTAGGTTTGACATGTATGCATGCCTGCTTGTGCTTGGTTGCATGCTTGCTTGCATGCTTGCATGCTTGCTTGCTTGCATGCTTGCTTGCTTGCATGCTTGCTAGATTGCTTGCTTGCATGCATGCTTGCTTGCTTGCTTGCATGCATGCTTGATGGAGTACAGAACGTAAAATGGAGAAATTAAATTTGACCTTGCAATATAATGGTTCAATTGAGCAATCGCACATGTAAAAAAATGGTTAACATTGTCATGGATTTTCGATATACTGGTAAATAGTTTAGCGGAAATTTGAAACATCGGTGAACAAGTAAAAAGGTAAATTAAAACGCGGAAACATGATACAATGGAAAATGTTATTTTGGATAATAAATAAATTTTCTAACTGATAAATGTCAAAAAGTTAGCGGAATAACAATATTCGGAACAAAAAATATCGGAAATACAATAGGTAACCGCAGTAAATATGTTGAGAATAATACTGAAACAACACGATGGAAATTTATTATTTTAATCTTAAATTTTATTACACGTCTGCTACTTATAGCTGTAATAATATTGTACCTTTCAAGGAATTGTAATCTGAAATAGGAGTTCCGAAACAATTGTACTGTTTCGAAGACATTTCGCCTAAAAGGTTTGTGACTGACAGTTACAAATTTCTTATTTGAACAATCTTTGTGCAAAGCTTTGACTTATCTTCACGCAAATAAATGGGGATGGACTGTATTCAAAATAAATTTTCTTACACTATTTAGGAAATAAAACATCTGAAATTATTCTAGTATAACTTATGTAGGGGCTATTTATTTATATAATTAAGTGTTATTTAGTATTTTTATCAATGTGACATTATATTACTTATCTCGTAAAGCCATTTCAGAAATCAAACCAACAATGTCTCATTCAAACTCAGTGTTTACCGATTCAGCTGAAGAATTCAGCACAACTTTCTAACTTCAGTACAACAAAACTTCCAAGTCACTTAGTCGAAAACAAAGGCTTTGATGACATCTTTTGTTTGATTGTTTACATTCAAGTTAGGCTTAATTTCTAACAATTTCGAGTACAATGGCCGTTTTTGTTTCGTACCTACTCTCTTTTCGAATTTTACTTGGCCGGGTGTTTTATTTAAAAGAAAATAGCTTCCCGCCACGGCTCTACCCGCGTTAATAGTTTTTCCCGTGGGAATGAGGTATTTGCCCACGGTAAAAGTTAGCATATGTTCTTCCGCAAGGTCTATTCAATCTTTGTGCCAACTCCACCCGCTTTAACTATTTTTCCCGTGGGGATGAGAAATCTTCCCGCGGTAAATCGTAACTTCTGTTACTATTTATGTAAGTGACGGCGCGTTCTACTGGGCCTTTTATCGGAGAGAGTGACAACTCCTTGGTATCTGGCACTGGCATAAAGACACTGGTGTCTTTGGTGACGTTTGGCCAAAGATGTTATAAGTACCGTATAGTACGGCTTGCTAGCTAAAAAATATAAGGATATCGGTCCCATCTGGCAGAAAGTACGAAACTTGGCATGAATGTAGCTGTCATATATGTGCTTCAATATCGATATGGAAACACTTCGATAAATTATTGTTTCCCCCCTTTCCCCCCCGTTTTATCTCCCACATTCTGGTTTTTTGAATTTTATACTAAAACGGTACGTCTGAGGAGTTTACTTTTCAGAGATCAAATCATCGTCGATAAATTGCCTACAAAACGATACTACATTTTATAGTGCTAAGATTAATATATTTCTATATACAGCCATCAACGTTTTATGAAATTTTAAAAACAGGCACACTTTTTTCTTCCTTACTTCATTTATAGGAAAATGACAAGAGTGGTGATAAAATGGACTAAAGAAGTCAACTACCTTATACATTAAGCTAAAAAATGACATTTACTTCATAGTCGTAAAGGCATTACTTCTAGAGTTACAGCTCACCGCGTCTGACTCAAGTACTCTTTTTTTTACCTTTTTAGAAAACATCTTTCTGTTAACTTTGTTTAGCGTAGATTAGATTCAGATTTTCCAATTAGAAATAAAACAGTCCATGTATTAATCCAGGCCACAGTCTATTTACATGTAAAACTAGCTGTCTGCCCGCGGCTACGCTTGCGTTGTGTTTCGACATTTCCGTATTAATTTTTAACTATCCCACTTTTTTCCGTGATTTTAAAGTATCCAACATGTTGACCGAGTATATAAGGTACCACCATGCAAAATTTCATTTCAATAGGTCTAACAGTTTCGGAGATAAGCCCGTAGAATGTACTGCGCCGTATGAGTTACTAAAGTTTTTTAACTATCCCACGGGAACTTTTTAATTTTCTGGGATTAAAAGTATCTAAGATGTTGACCGGGATATAAGGTAACACTATACAAAATTTCATTGAAATCGGTCGAATAGTTTCGGAGATTAGCCCGTACAAACAGACAAACAGAGAAACAAAAATATTTAAAAAAAAAACTGGGTATGTACTATATCGCTTCTTACATCCCCTTGAATAGGTTTATAGCATTTTTTTTCTATGTACAGATTTTATAGATTTTTTTTTGTTTCTCTTTGCACGGGCTAATCTCCGAAACTATTCGACCGATTTGAATGAAATTTTGTATAGTGGTACCTTATATCCCCGGTCAACATCTTAGATACTTTTAATCCCAGAAAATTAAAATGTTCCCGTGGGATAGTTAAAAAACTTTAGTAACTCATACGGCGCAGTATATTCTACGGGCTTATCTCCGAAACTGTTGGACCGATTGAAACGAAATTTTGCATGGTGGTACCTTATATACTCGGTCAACATGTTGGATACTTTAAAATCACGGAAAAAAGTGGGATAGTTAAAAATTAATACGGAAATGTCGAAACACAACGCAAGCGTAGCCGCGGGCAGACAGCTAGTTTTACATGTAAATAGACTGTGGCCTGGATTAATACATGGACTGTTTTATTTCTAATTGGAAAATCTGAATCTAATCTACGCTAAACAAAGTTAACAGAAAGATGTTTTCTAAAAAGGTAAAAAAAAGAGTACTTGAGTCAGACGCGGTGAGCTGTAACTCTAGAAGTAATGCCTTTACGACTATGAAATAAATGTCATTTTTTAGCTTAATGTATAAGGTAGTTGACTTCTTTAGTCCATTTTATCACCACTCTTGTCGTTTTCCTATAAATGAAGTAAGGAAGAAAAAAGTGTGCCTGTTTTTAAAATTTCATAAAACGTTGATGGCTGTATATAGAAATATATTAATCTTAGCAGTATAAAATGTAGTATCGTTTTGTAGGTAATTTATCGACAACTATTTGGTTCTTGAAAAGTAAACTCATCAGTCCTACCGTTTTTGTAGAAAATGAAAAAAACCAAAATGAGGGAGGTAAAATGAGGGAAAAAAGGGGGGGGGGAATCATTTCTCAGCGTGTTTCCATATCGACATTGAAGCACATAATATATAAAAGCTACATGTATGCTAAGTTTCATGCTTTCTGCCAGATGGGACCGTAATTCTGGTTAACAAGCCGTACTAGTACAACAGTACTTAAAATTATAACATCCTTGCGTTTGGCTTGACGTTGACGGCCATGTTGGTTTGTCACTTCTGCGACGAATCGCTTATTTCCGATGCAATCCAAAGTAACTTTAAAGTTATTTACGTATTTAACATTTTTGCAAAATTATATTGTAATTTTGGTATTTGAAGTTTGTTTTATACACAAAACCCACTTTAGTTGAATAAATTCATGGTTACACCTGAACAACCAGCAATAATAATAATAAAAAAAAAATATAATAATAATAAGGCCTCCTGCGCCTATATATTATTATGTATTAATTACCTGATATCTAGTATCATAAGCCACCGAGCCAACAGAGCCCTGGCCGAGAGGGGTCTGTCTAACGCCGTCGGTGCCGGTAGACGGACCAAGGTCATCCTTCGTCCGCCGACACTGCGGGCTTTCAGAGGAACTACGTATCTGGAAACAAAAAATTGTACATATTAAATTATAATCGAAACGAAAAATTAAGAACCTAGGAGCCTAGGATAGATGGAGCTCTAAAGCACGTAGTAAAAATAGAAGCGTTAAATTATTTCATTGGGCTTGTACGGAGACTTGGTGGTGGTAGTTTTTCGCTTCGATTATAATTTATTAGTATACGCTACAGGCGACATCTGAACACATGTCAACAGCTCATATATATGTCCCCACTGAGGGGCTCAAGCCCACCCTCAGGACATCAGGGTGAATAGGCCTTAGTAGACCACGCTGGTTGTTTAACTTCAAACAAGAATTTGAATTACCTCGCAGGTGTGTGCAGGTTTCCTCACGATATTTTCCTTCACCATAAGAGCGTTGAATTAACGTACATTATCGTATGAATTCGAAAACCAAATACACATTCATACGTGCCGTGGCTTGAACCCGGGGACTTGCGAATGGAAGTCAACGGCCCTAGCCACTTGGCCACCGACATTAGATATTATCTATGTAGCGTCGGTGGCCAAGTGGCTAGGGCCGTTGACTTCCATTCGCAAGTCCCCGGGTTCAAGCCACGGCACGTATGAATGTGTATTTGGTTAATATAAATTTTTCATCATATTTTTTCATCATATTATGATGTAATCAGAAAATTTATAGGTATACAGTTTTATATAGTTAAAAGTAAAGGAAAAAATAAAGTGTACAATTTAAAAGATACATATATGTGAAGTCACGCACACTGCTCTAAGCACAGAATACCAAATAGTAGTCCCTACTCTAAGTTCGCTTTTCCTTTCCCCCCGATCGTCGTTATTAAAATGCAATACAATACAAATATTCTTTGGGGTGCTGTACTTTTCGCAACTTTTCTGTATATAACTACATTGAACTATAATAAACATAATATATGTGCTGCTTCTATATATCCTACAGCACCCCGACTCCAATTAATAATACAATAATATAATACAGTAATAATACAATCCAATAATACAAAAATAATCCTGTGATAACTATGTAATTGAATGTTTAAATAAATAAATAAATAAATAAAAATAAATAAATAAATAAATTCTGCCGTCCGCATATGTTGCTTATTTCCCGAGTTATTATTTTAATGATTTATGACGAGTTATGATGCTATTCAGTTGTTAAATAATGTTTAATTTGACTTTCGTCTGCATGCTTTCATACCAATGCGATGCCCTACCAGAGTACATGTACTTATCCGCCAATTTAAGATAAGAACTTAAGCTTGTACATGTGTGCATGAATAAATGTATAAATAGGTAGGTGGTATATGTTTTATATAAATGTATTGTATTATTTAGTTAGTTTTAGTTTTTTTTTCTATCTTTTTTATAATTGTCATAGTTAGTGTGCGTGCACCCGCTTTGATTTTTCTCTGTTTGCCTTGTGGTTGGCCGGTGGAGAATGCCGAATGGCATTAGGCCCGCCTATTGTATTTGTGCAATGAAGTTTAATAAATAAATAAATCTAGACGAGAGTTACTTACGCATCCTGACAGCTAGACAAAATTTCCTCATCATCGGGGTGTCTTTTATGCCAGAGCTCTGAAAGGCCTCCAGGACCTCTGGCTGCGTAGTACCGCCTCGCCCTTTTAGCTGCCTCGGTCTCGTCTCCATTGCAGGTTGCTGGGAAGAGGTTGAGGACAATGAGCTCCTCCTTCGAGGCCTCGCGTGCGAGGTTGCCGCGGGCCCATCGTTCGGCGAACGACGCTGCCGGCGACATGGTCTGCAAAGTGGAATGATGAGATCGGTTAACTAAAGAGGTCAGCTTTGAACGCTTCCATATTCAAAATTTACTGCGCTATTGTATATCTAAGACTCTTTGCGTTGAGTTAATCACTACATAGTATAAAACAAAGTCGCTTTTTCTGCTCCTATGCCCCTATGTCCCTATGTACCTATGCTTAAATCTTTAAAACTACCCAACGTATTTTGATGCAGTTTTTTTAATAGATAGAGTGATTCAAGAGGAAGGTTACACACATAATACATGCATAATATACTTAAGGATAACCCACAATAACCATGTTCCCGTGCGGAGCCGAGGCGGGTCGCTAGTAAGCTATACATCACATTTTTTAATAAAACGGATTATACTCTCTGTTACAATACAATACAATATTCTTTATTGACACCAAAATAAACAGTGCACAGAAACAATTTTTAAAACAAATAAAGGAGTCAAAAGGCGGCCTTATTGCTAAGGTAGCAATATCTGCCAGGCAACCAAGAGCAACAAGAGCATTATGAAGAAATGATATGCTACAGTTACATTTTAAAATATCTTCATATAAGATTAGCTTTCCGCCGCGGCTCAATCCGCGTTAATAGTTTTTCCCGTAAAAATGAGGCATTTTCCCGCGGTAAAAGGTAACCTATGTTACTCAGGATGAATGTAGCTTTCCAATGGTGAAAAAAAATTTGAAATTGGCACAGTAGTTTTTGAGTTTATTCATTACAAACATACATACAAAAATACAAATCTTTCCTCTTTATAATATTATTATAGTATAGTATGATATCAAGAAAGAAAGTAAGTAAACAAATGCATTTAGCTCGTGCGCGTACTGTACATAAACGTTTGCACTCCAAAATTTTATATCCTGCGATATATTGAAATGCAAAATATTTGACCGCTTCCGTATTCAAGCTATGACACTATGCTTCAACAATACTTAAAAGATGAAAAAAAAAATGCCGAAAAAATATCTACCTCTATGACGTCACGTCAAAAACAAATGAGGGTAGTGGTGGTGCTACGTCACGACATGACGTCACTTGCGTTGTTTTTATTTTGCTACCGTAACAAGGTAGCCCATCCCATTTCATTTGAGATTTAGAAGGTCCTGATAATTTCTTATTTTACTATTTTATTTCAGTTCTTAGGTACAAGGTAGGTACCTATATGTGACAAAAATTATCAAGAAATGAGGAGGTATACCAATTACGATAAAAGTATTGTGATATGACTGTTCAAATATACAAATAAAAGTAAGTTTTATTCATGTTATAGTTTATTATTATTTTATTATTGCCTCCTTCCTTTTATAGAGTGGATTTCGAGGTTAACCTACCTCAGAAACCCTGATGTCGGAATTGTTGAGCCGCCATTTTATTATTGTTGTTGCGCATAACAATTTATTCAATTTATTGACTGTTAATTGAGTAATTATTTAAATATTAGGATTTGTTAGGGTTGGCAGATAGGAAAACTAAAATAAATTAAATTTTAATTGATTCGAGACTGGAATTACTTACAAGGAAACAACAATTTAATTACCATTATCAAAAATGTGATAACTCTTAGTAGTAAAGTAACAAATGACCAATAAACTTTACAGCTAAGCTACATACTTCTTATTACCGCAAAATGAATGTTACCTGTTTACTGCCTAATGATCATTGCCTTACGCATAAAGATAGAGTTGGATATTCACATCTTGAGTTTAATTGGACTGTATAATTTACAAGGATGTATTTGTTATCGTTTATGAAAGCAGTCTTTGTAGTTCATTGAATAATAGTACACTATTATTGGCCGCAGAATAGGAACGGTGACTGGCCAGTCAAAATGGGCTTCTTCATAAAAAATTTCGAGACAAAATTTAATTAAAAAAATAAAGTTCAACTCAACACAGGTTTTTTTCTGAAATTGACCTATGCTTGTTTCGAAAAAGTACGACGAATCAAGCTTCACCGGACTTGCTTCAACACAGGTCTTCACGCCTTCCTCTTGATTACCAGATCAAAAGAAATAGGAACTTATGACGTCATTATGTTCCTAATTACTTTTCGTACGCTTTTTACTTCACAAATAAAAGTTTTACACGACTGAATATTGGAATGAGATCATTGTCAAGGATGCTACATTTATTTTACACTATAATGATAAAAATATTTTCTATAACCTTTCCTGAGCAAAATTTACCTGCACGTGCTTCCAAAAATAACTTCGCATAGAAAAACCTATTATAATATACCTTTTCCTCTTTGTCACTTCATCACGCGTGACTGACCACCACACACGCAAACCCATTATCCAAAACAAAACTTTTAGAAGATGACATCACTAGCCGACTTAGATCCAAAAGGAATAATAAATCATCCAAAAAACTTCCATTCCTTACAAAAAGTAGGTAAACAATATCATTTTTTCATATTGATGCAAGGTAGCTGGCTGAGCACAATATTTGATTGAATGTTTGCTCTCGATCGAGTACAGTCGATGAAGTAATAACTCCTTGTCAATTTACTGGCAATGGATTTAGTGATATTTTTTTGGTGGCGACACTAAACTTGTCGACAGTCTTGATTGATTTAACGTTGGGAAGACAGATTGTTGCTTGGAAAATAAAATATATTTTTGTTTGGTATTATTTATGTGAAAGCAAGTCAAATAATAAAAAATAAAAGTTTCTGTGTTTGTATCTGTATCAAAAAGATAGAATTTTTTAAATTTAAACATTCTGAGAACTCAGATATTTTATCACAGTTTTATGATAGGACTATTAATTTTTGTAAATTATACATTTTACTTATACTGGTCACAGATAAAATAAAACTGAGTCATGGTTAATTTTGTCGATGATTTGGATTTTATTGTCTAAAATAAATTATAGTACATATACGATCGGTTTTAAAACTTACTCCTTTTTTAAGTTGGTTGAAAAACCACTTCATTGTCTTATCTATTTTATTACTTATTTCAAAAATCGGCTTTCATTTCCATTTTACTATTGCATATAACTGTACTTACTATGTATAAAACATTTTTATTAAGAAAAACCTTTTTTGTCGGTGTGGGCACGTGTAAGCCAAACTTAAGGCGCGGGTTTGATTAAAATGGTACCGAACTTTTCTGGGGCCAAATTGTTTTCTATCGACAAAAAATATATTGATAGATAAGATATATATTTATATAGCAACTGATAACGCTAGTAAACTAATGAAAAACAATTTTTAGCTTCATAATGGTCGTTATTTGATTAACGATACGCACAATCTGGTTGCTATTAGACTATAATAGGCCCTATTACATATCTCTTGGCGACCGCGCGCCGGAAAAAGTAGCGTTGACAGGCCCCCCACGAGGTGGACCGACGATCTGATGGGGTTTTCGGGAAGCCGCTGGATGCGGGCAGCGCAGGACCGATTGTCGTGGAGATATTTGGGGGAGGCCTTTGTCCAGCAGCGGACATCTGCAGGCTAAAATAATGATGATGAAGATGAGATCTTTCTTTATTTCGTTACAAATTTGAATTAGATTATTGTGTTTGTGACTGTAACCATAACAGTAAGAGCAATGACTGGTAGTGAACATGCGTTATTAAGAAAAGGTAATAATAAGTGCTTAAGTCCTTTACATTTAAGCTTTCTAGTTCGATTTTTATTGTAAAACCAGTATCTAAGGATGCGGGTACAAACTCGAGTAAGGAATATTTTCAGTTTTATAAGATTTGTTCCTACTCTAGCTTAGAAGGCAGAAGAAAGGCTCGAGAGCTGATAACGATTAATCATCAATGTATCATCACTACATAGTATAAAATAAAGTCGCTTTCTCCGTCCCTATGTCCCTATGTCCCTATGTCCCTATGTCCCTATGTCCCTTTGTACGCTTAAATCTTTAAAACTACGCATCGGATTTTGATGCGGTTTTTTTTAATATATAGAGTGATTTAAGAGGAAGGTTTGTATGTATAATACATGCATAATATACTGAAGGATAACCCACAATAACCATTTTCCCGTGCGGAGCCGGGGCGGGTCGCTAGTATATTATAAAAGCAAAAGTGTATTTTGTTCGCTCTGCTTTAATGTTTACTATGTTTTCGACTTTCAGCTCCCATCATTAAAAGGTTTATACTCGAAATATTATTTTCAACAGACAACAGTCACTAATAAATAATATTTGAGGCACCTAGTGATAAAACAAACAAACTTGTAATCAGTTTCGTAGTAGATAGTTCATGTCGTTAGGAGTTTGACACAGTTATGTCCTATCTCAAAGCAGGTAACTCATTATACTCGATAACTATTTCAATGCTTAGCTAATATTCACGTGACGAGGATTCTGACGTTAGGTTGACGACCTCAAATCTGTTTTCAAATTAGTAATGATTTTCTCATTTAGCCCACGTAGGTCTCTACATTGTCATCTTTAAAGATAATATCGGGAATAGATATCGGCAAACAACTTAAGCAAGCGAGCGGGGGTGAGGAATGAGCGCGGAGGGAGTATGACTTTTAACACGTGACATCTTGTTCAAAATGTTTGCAGCAACATTTTGCTATTATTTACCAATAAAGGGGTAGTTGACTAAAACATTATATTTATTAATAATTAATGTTGCTGAAATTTGTTTACGTCTACGTAATTATACGTAATTTTTCTTTTCTTTGTTCCAGCTAACAAAAAATTACGAAGACAAAATGTTCAAAAACATCAAAGCTGCCTACTGCAGAATCTGCGATGCGTTGATCTTTGTTTTTTTATCTAAGTATTTGATAAATTCATCATCATCTTTAAATTTAAGAGCCGCGCTCTTGTCGATGAGTCCACACCGTACGCCATTCGATTCTATTCTCCGTCTTCTGTTTGACCTCCTGACACGACACTGCTTTTATCCTATTTTTAAAATGGTGTACCTATCTTGTTCTCTGGCTTAATTGATACAGCTAATATTGTTTAATAATCTGACGAAGAATTGGAATATTTTTACAAATCAAATTAAAAAAAATAAAGATACAGGGAAATATACATTTCATAACAATCATAGTGTAAAATAACATTAAATTAAAAATTTTAAAAACCACGGCCACAAAACCTTTAATTGATCCTTTCAAAAAATGGCTGAAGATATTTTCTTGGATCATAGTTAAGAACACTCTCGATTGAGACACCTTGTAAACAAAAAAACTAGATCAAAATCGGCTCATCCGTTTAGGAGCTACGACGCCTCAGACAGATAGACAGACACACACGTCTAACTTATAACACTCCTCTTTATCGTCGGGGGTTAAAAATAAAAATACGGTTTGGTATTCTGTGGTTTGGACCAGAGAAGTTGGAAAGCCGCGTTTTTTCAGTAGTAAATTCGTTATTCTCAGGTTTGGACCAGATTTTTCAAAGAAACATTATTATACCATGATTATTACTACAGTATTATTTTTCTAACCGTCTAAATATTAATAGTGTTAGATTATTAGATAAATTCGAACCTAATTTAAATTCATCCTTGGAAATTCAAACAACGTATCAGCTCTACGAATTCAAAGTCGTGATCTATTTAACAAATCGATAGACAACAAAAGGGCAAATAATGGCAATTCCGTTTTCAAACGATCTTTGACCTGTCGGTACAGAATTCAACTCTTGCGCAAGTGAGAGACGGGATCCGTGTAATGTCAAGGAAGTAACGTGAATTTTGAAAAAGCTTCGCAAAAGTTGTATCTAAAAGTTTGGTAAAGTGGTAAAGGTAACACTAACTAAATTAAGTTGTGCAAGGACAAGAACCAATAAGAAATAAAATAAATGAAAATAAGGTAAAATTATATGGAAATTGTATTATATTATAAATTCCATAAGAATAATAATCACGTTTCTTTGGGACTGAGTGTACAACACTTACGTTAGTGACTATTCCGACATACCCTTCGGGTTTATTTATTAATCTGTGACAATACACAGATAAAGGTTATCTATATATTAAGGTTAGCTGGCTGTGTGTAAAAATATATAAACGTATGTTAAACACAGCGACATCTGTCTTGACTCATCCGAACTCCTACTACTTGCACAATGTTAGATCAATATCGGAGAGTTCGCTTTCATGCCCTATGTAGCTAGTTAGTTCGGGTGACTTGCAATAGATGGCGCCGTACTTAAATCTTACATAGATTTTTCTAATGTAAATTCGAGAGCATTCTCAATATAACCTTCACACCTTCGAACACGTATCCTGTGGTTTTAATTCGCCATCCTAATAATCAACGTATCTAGAAAAGTTCAAAAAAGATGTGCTCTGAATTGAATTTTCTCAACATGGCGACATTTTTTTTTCTGGAGGGACTTTTCAGTATTGTAAAATGTATTCAACATATTGATATTTTTGTAACAAAACGATGCAAAAAATTTCGATCTTTAGGTAATTCTGCATCGTATTTTGTGTATGAAAATGAAAATGAAAATGAAAAATGTTTTATTCGAAGTAAGATTTTACAAATCACTTCTCTCTCTTATGTTATAATTATTTATTAGGTTTTTTAAAGGGTGGGTGTTATATAATTTGTAATCTAGAAACTCGCTTGCTCGAACTGAAAATGACTAAAAACCACATAATTTTGATAAATAAGTAAGTATACAATTTTTCGAAGCATATTTTTTTACTTTAATATTGTGTTTTTGTGAGTCTTAGTTAAGTGTTCAGTTTATGTTTGACTGGACTTTTATATTTGAATAAGGAACTCAAAGTCATCGTTGGTTTAGTTTTAAGCAAACTGTACTTATGTCCGATCATCTCTCTGACGCCATATTTTATTTTACGATCAAATAACAGCAAATAATCCTCTAGACCTTTACACAATTTATAAATGATCTCACTTTTGTCGATATGCTTGTCGGGTAATATAGTCTATTTTTGCATGTTGCCGAAGTTCGTATGATAATCTCAAAAATAGGGGTAGCGTACCAATAGCTGACCAGGCTCCTAAAGCTGACCACCACGCAAAAAAGAAAATTTTTATTCATGAGGTTGTTATTGTATGCAATTTTTATTTTATTTCTATTATGGCAAGTTCGTCAATTGACATCCGGAAGTCGCTTACTATTGGTTGAAAAAAGGCGGTCATGTATTAGTAAATTTATTTTTCAAGTTTGATACAAATTCCGTACCCATGTATGTACGTTTAAGGATAGTTTCAACAGATAATTAATTCTCACAAGGCAAAACTTAGTCGATTATTAAACAAGTACGATTTCTTTACCTTTTTATAGTCTGAAATCTGCTTGTTACTACTATTGTGCAAGAACCACATTTGTTATGTTTCCAAAGATAAAAAAGTTGAATCAGTTTAAATCGGTAAAGATAAACATTATGTTGGTACCCACCGAGGAAATTGAGCCTTTCCTGAAACAGGGTGAACTGACTTATAACCTCCTCTTTTAATCATACTTAGAATATCCTTTTCAAGGATTTCAAAATTAAACTAGTAAAAATATAATGATGTCTATAGAAAACCTTTTTATAATATGTAAGTGAAGAGGACTTAGATCGGCAAATATAACTATAATATTAAAAATCTCTTATTTTGAATTTGTTTTCACAAACGCACTTACACATGTACATTTATCACATAGGTTTTTCGAAAACGTAGACACGCAGATGCCCCTGGTAAGTCGATTGGTTGAATAAAAAAAGAAACTTTGATTCAAACAAAACAAGCAAACACACATATGATAAAATCGAATATTGATTGTTTTTTCCATTGCGTTACATCTTTTATTTCCTAAGTTTTCTCACTTTGCTTTGCTTTAGTCGCTCATTGCTTCTATTTTTTTAAATATATATGAGCAGAAAGGGGTTTTGTGGCAAATGGCAATCTAGCAATATATTATTTCCAAGTAGTTAACAATGGTATAAAATGATACCATTGACCTTTGCGCCTTTTCCGCACGACTGGGCTCGTGTTAATTCCATTTGACAGAAAAAAACATTTAACCGCTCTAGTGGACAAACGTTGGCAAAAAGCTTATTTTAAATGGAGGTGTACCTATAAATTTTAAAGAAAAATTGACGAAAAACATTTATGGCTCTATTCCGTAGCAATACAATTTAGGTTATAAATTCAAATTGTGCTGTGATTCTGAAATGATAAAACTGGTCAAATGCGAGTTGAACTCTCGTGGAGAGGGTTCCGTGCTTACGAAGTTCTTCACCTTTAACATTTATTGCATCTATTAATACAATACAAGTATATTACAACAACAAGTAAGTACACCGTGAAATTAAACTGGATGTTTATACGCTACATAGTGATAGTACTTATGAAACTGAATAACTTTCCCTAGGGAACATAGGTTGAAATCTCAAAATTAAAATACAACTTGTCATACAAAGTGGCCGGTCACGTGACTGAAGTTTATATGAAGAGTTGAATTTTAATTTTGAGATTTCAACTAATGTTTTCTTAGTGAAAGTTTTTCAGCTTCATGAGTACATCACTATGATTATGGGTTGCCTGGTAGAAATTGCTACTTTAGCAATAAGGCCGCCTATTTGTACACGTATGTTATTGTAACTGTATTGTTTAAATTTACTACTGGTGTGCAATAAAGTATATTCTATTCTATTCTATTCTATTCTATGTTGCGGATAAACAAGCAGTTTTTCACGTTGTATAAATACTTTATGTGTACGCTCTACCACAGAATAATAATAATAAGGTACGGGCGCCGATGAAGGCCCACTTAATTTCAAATCCTTGTAAAATCTTGCAGTTAAGTAAAGTAAAGAAAAAACATAATGGAAATTATAATATATTTATTTGGGAAGCAAGATACCTAAAAAAGTAGTACAGCTTTTGGCATTTCAACACAAAGATAAACACTTTTTATAAACTTGGTATTGGGCTATCTTGGGAAGCTGGTCGCCGAAGATGGCCCGAAAAATATTAATGGAAATATATGCATTATAAACATTTTAACACTTTTAACATAAAATATCAAAATTAAACACAATCTTCTCATAACATTATTCACAAAAGGTAAAATAGTTAACGAAAAATTCAAATGTGGGCCATCTTAAATCTATCAAAATATAAATCACTACATAGTATAAAATAAAGTCGCTTTCTCCGTCCCTATGTCCCTATGTCCCTATGTCCCTATGTCCCTTTGTACGCTTAAATCTTTAAAACTACGCAACGGATTTTGATGCGGTTTTTTTTAATAGATAGAGTGATTCAAGAGGAAGGTTTATATGTATAATACATGCATAATATACTGAAGGATAACCCACAATAACCATTTTCCCGTGCGGAGCCGGGGCGGGTCGCTAGTCAACTATAAAATAAAAACTAATTACTAAATAAAAATATATTTTACTTTTAAATTAACTTTGAAAGTAACTTATCAAAAATATAAAGAAATCAATTCTTTTTTCTAAAACATTTTTGTTTTATTAGGTGGGCTATCTAAGGGATACTGATAATTAACTTTGAGATCAATCAAAATAAGTCTACTGATTAGTAAAAACAAATAAGACGCTATTGTCTTTAATTATGTGCGTGTATTCTTAACAAAAAAATAAATTATCCCAAAATAATCTGAAAAGCGAATGGGGCTATGTTGGGGATCATATTATGGGCCATGATAGGAAATTACCCCCAGTTTAAGTATAATCTCGTAAAAATACAAAATAGGTAATAAAATAATAAAACTCATCTGTAAGGACAATGGGCATTTTGGTACCACCCTCCAACAGCAATAATAGTTGTATTGTTGAATAGGTCTTAACCATACAAACAATATTTCCTATGGGCACTTTCACGAACACATAGTCCGTTCGGAGATATCGCGTCATGTATATGTAGAAAGAAAAAATATGATTTTTTGTTATTTTTATTAAACGTGTGTACCTAGTTATACTAAGCTACTTATAATGGCTGGGCCTAGTTTCCTGAATATAAATAAATAATTAAATAATGCCGCGTTTACATGCTTGCCGTGAAAAATATGATTTTTCGTTATTTTTATTAAACGTATGTACCTAGTTATACTAAGCTACTTATAATGGCTGGGCCTAGTTTCCTGAATATAAATAAACAAATAAATAAATAAATAATGCCGCGTTTACATGCTTGCCGTGAAAAATATGAATTTTCGTTATTTTTATTAAACGTATGTACCTAGTTATACTAAGCTACTTATAATGGCTGGGCCTAGTTGCCTGAATATAAATAAACAAATAAATAAATAAAAAATACCACGTTAACATGCTTGCCGTGGACGCAGCCATGCGCAAGAGTAAGCGCGGTGTATTTGTATCTCATTCTAACGCATAATTGCGTCCCGTAGGCTTGGCTTCCGCCCCCTCGCCCCTTCCTTATCGATTCAACACAGGGCAGCGCGCGCGCCGCGGTAGCCAACGCCAGTCGTTCAGTACCTCTGCTCGAAACTAGTTTCGTTGCGTCCTTACAGTTCGGCTATTTGAAAATCTATTCCTGTTTTATTGACCTCGGCTTGCTCACGGACACTGTTTATTGTTATTAACGTAGAACCCGGCGTGCTCACGGACACTGTTTAGCTGAAACTCTTTAGCTGAAACACAATTATGCTGAAACTTTTTTAAACAGGATCTCTGAAAAAAAAGATACCCCTAATGTATTATACAATTATGTCGAAAGAAAACGATTAAATAGTCGAAGAGTCGACTTTCAAAGAATAGAGGCGAACGAAATGCAATTGTTTCCAGAAATGACAGAAGAACAGATTATCATTTTGGCTTTGGGCACCTACCAATTAAAGCTGGCTAAATCTTACTGTGCGGAGCATTTACAAAACGGACTTTACACTATTGAAGTATATAGACAAAATGCCCTCGACGATTTAAATGATTATGGCATTTATGAAGATGCGTGGCTTTTGCGTGGACGCATTCAATCCCGTCATGTGAGATCACGAGTTTATTACACATACGTTCTAATAAATAATAACCACGCAGCAGAAGATGTAATATTGGAACACTACTGCACATGTTTGACGGGAAGGCGTACAGTAGGCACTTGTGCGCATATTATATCAATTATTTGGTATTTGGGATATGCCAGACGTGAGGGTTTTGTTGCGCCCGCAATGTTTTTAAACGATGTAATTGTATCTGATATTTATGATTAAGCAAAATAAAAATATTATTTTAGAATATAATGAGTTTTTTTTCACTTTTCATGAATAATTAACCTGAAAGATGATACTTTTAATTGAAATCCTTATTCTAGAAGCAGAATGAGATAATGATTTTCCCCCGAAAAGCGATATTTAAAAGTTTCTAGTCCCACACACTGTGTGGTTACCGGCTTAGAATAGTCTGTGTGGTTCCCGGCTTAGAATTGGACCACCCCAATTCTTCCTTTGGGTGTCGTAAGAAGCGACTATGGATAAATAAACCAGGAAATGGACAGCAGCGTTCACCTGCGTAGTCACGAACAACTGCCATCCCCAATACGATCGCCTGACAAGCGTGGGGATTAATGCAACACCTCCCTTCTATGGGAGAGGCCCTAGTCTTGCAGTAGACTGTTAATGGTCTGTAGTAATGTAGTAGACCCGAACAAACAGTTTTTGAAAAAATAAAGTTCGTAGTCGATTATTTTCGAATGGACTACAAATAGAGACAAGCGCCATATATACTAGTGATATCATAGGTAATACCTTCCCAATTACATAAAAGTCATAGCTGTTGGAGCGGGTACCAGGTTTCATACATTTTTGCCCATTGTCCTTTCGTTGATTAATAAATTAAATACGAGTTTTCACAGTTTAGAGCAAACAGATTTGCTTTTAATTTGCAAATTTTCAAAAGAAATGACATCGTGGAGTTTATAAAACGTGTATCGTTCTGACATGACCAAGCAAACTGTCGTCTGTCTTCAAAATGGTGACGCCCCGGTAATGAAACACACTTGCACTATTGTCTATGATACTAGTAGCATAAACCCGCGTAATTTCAAATGTTTCGAATAATCATAACTGTATTTTTTTTAAAGTGGGCTATCTTAGGAGCCGGGCTATCTTCGGCGACACTACCTTATGAATAATAATAATAATACGTGGGACATCTCACACACGGCCATCTGACCCCAAACTAGGCAGAGCCTGTACTATGGGTGTCAGACAGCTGATATACATACATATATAAATATACAACATCCAGACACAGGGCAAACACAAGTGCTCATCACACGAATGTTTGCCCTGGGCGTGATTCGAACCCGCTACCCTGTGCTCAGTAGGCAGACGTACTACCAACTAGGCTACGGGGCCGTCAAATAGTAGTCCCTCTACTGGCATGTAAGTTTGAAAACTTACGTGAATACAAAACTGAATTAGTTCGTGTTTCCTATAAAAACAATAATCGAGAAGTCCAAAGCAGGTCACACTCAAAAATATGCTGAAAATTACACAATAAATAACGGAACTTAACGGAATAAACACGTCATTGTCATGATTATCATACGTGAACTTGTTACGGTGGAGTTTACACGTTTGCGCACAATCATAGTAACGGACATGTCTTGACTCATCCGTTAGACATGTCAAAGATCTTTTTAAGACTAGTTGCTGTAATGGATAACACGTACAACAGTGACAGACCAAGTTAAGTTGATCCCTGGATAAACAAATGAGCATCGTGGAAGAAAAGACAACTGCATTCAATATCAATAACCATAGAGAAAGGAACATTTTTTTGGGTAGTATCATGGTCCAACTATTAGACCACGTGACTGACACAAGCCTACGTCATTTTGCACTGTTCATCCTTGTTTATTACACGCATTCGACAAGGATGAACAGGCAAAATGTCGTAGAAATGACGTAGCTTGTGTCAGTCACGTGGTCTAACTGTTTAGACCTTGTTTTCTTGGACCATGGGTAGTATAGAGATAGACCGTCAGTTTTGACCTATAGAAAGCTGCATGGCATTTGAAGCAAACACAACCCTGAGACAACGCCCCCCCCCCCCGTACCTCAGCTAAATGACATTTCTTACTTTAAGATTTCCATGTATTACGTCTCTATAATGTTAGATACTCTTTGTCTATCACATAGTAAAAAATACACAATAGGCTACTTAGGTTTGAAAAGAAATATCAATGTAGGTACAGAAATTAAGAGGTCAAGTTTATTTGGTCGGATAACAGATTTATGTAGACAATGACCGTGCAATGAACTCTACTTAGTAATTTGTGTACGGGCATTAAACCAGCGGAAATGGGAAATTATTTATTTTATTATTTATATTAATATGTGTAAATGTAGCTGCTATTAATTTTTCTTTATTCAGAATTATCTTTTTAATAACTTGGTTAATTTTTCAACACTGCAACAAAGAAACTAGTAGACAAAACTTGTTTTTTCAATGTCTTAATTTTCAGCCTAAAGGTGACTTCCACCACGTTTAAAATTCATTATTTAATGGTACAAGTACTTCTTTTAGTCACGAATTTTCATACGGTCACCAAATTTCAACTTAATCAGTCCAGTTGTTTCGGCTGATGATTAAGGACTTTGTACATACGGAGTCAAACTAGCACTTTTTATTTTTCTTTACGGTCGGTTATAAGAATTATCGAGCAGTTCAGGACTTCTGAGCATCTTCATTTAAGTACATCATCATCTGTGATCATCATATTATAGTAGACGTAGCTATGTTTTTATGTTGACACCAAAGAGTATTTAACATTATAGACGTAGTCAGAGAGGGTGGAAAGCCGCGCTTCGCTTTCGTAGTAGTAAAAAAAACACCTATTTTCCAGAGAGGTGGGAGTCGCTGTTTCGCATTTTTCAAATTCCGTTCCCTTTTTAAATCATAAAATCGCGTTTCGTTTCTCCACTTTTTGTTTCAGACACAAGTGCTTTGCTTATCACACGAATGTTTGCCCTGGGCGGGATTCGAACCCGCGACCTTGTGCTTCAAAGGCAGACGTACTACCAACTAGGCTTGTTTCTGAGTGAGTACGTAATACAAGCAAATCTTAAAGAAAGAAATTTTGTCAACTAGCTGCGGTGCGGGGGGGTTGTCTCGGGGTTGCGAATGCTCAAAACGTCATGAAACTTTTTATTGGTGACTTTCTATTGGTCGAAACTAACGGAAAACAAAAATATATCAGTATGTATCACATATATGTTGACAGGATCGGCTCGCCTTATACAATATGTATATTTATGTATTACATCTCTATACTGCCGCTGGATGCGGGCAGCGCAGCAGGACCGATCATTGTGGAGATCCTTGGGAGGCCTTTGTCCAGCAGTAGGCGTCTTTCGGCTGAGATGATGATGATACTACCCAGAAACATTTCTTTCTTACTCTATGGTTGACACTCTTCCCGTCGTCTTCGTCATCTTAATGGCCACAAGATAAGCCAACATGTCAACAGTAATTTTCGATACTCTCTACGAATTCTAGCTTATCTCACTTACAATACATCTAGGTACAACACTAATCTCTTATGTAAGTACGTCATCAATGTCGAACATCTTTCTTCAAAACTTCGAACTCAGCCTTTGCAGTAGTGTAACTATGTTAAGTTACTAAGTCCATGGCCCTTGCAGATTTTCCTAGCTCTAAGAGGCCCTTTGCAAATAATGCACTAATAGTGCGGGAGCCGGGGGCCTAAACACCTACCTCATCGAGTCCCGCACTATAACCATAGAGGTAGCGCTGACGCCACCAAGTGTATTTATATTTTAATTTAAAAATATTTTGTCAAAAACCTTAGGTTATTTTGTTGCGCTTTTTAAGAGACGGCAGCAAAATTATATTGAAAATTCAGAATAGATTTGACGAATAAGCGAAATCAAAGAGAAGAGAGCGAAATATAAAACGCACTTGTTTTCACTATTTAAAATATTATGCTCTATTGAAAAGAGCAGTGCCATATTTTACCAGCTGTTTTACAAATATTATTATAATTTTTAATTTATATTCTCATGTTACTTACAATAATAATTGCACATGTTAGTCAGTATTGTTTAAGAAACGGCAGCAAAATTATATTGAAAATTCAGAATAGATTTGACGAATAAGCGAAATCAAAGAGGAGAGAGCGAAATATAAAACGCACTTGTTTTCACTTTTTAAAATATTATTCTCTATTGAAAAGAGCAGTGCCATATTTTACCAGCTGTTTTACAAATATTATTATAATTTTTAATTTAATTTATATTCTCATGTTACTTACAATAATAATTGCACATGTTAGTCAGTATTGAATGGACTAATTCTTGGAATGATTATTCCAAAAATATTGATATTTAAGAATTTTTAAACACTACAAAACAATTTCTTTCCTCTTTATCTAGAAATATATATACCTACAAAAAATGAAACATTCAAAATAATTAGATTTTTCATGGAGATCTCTTACAGAGATAAGCTCTTCCTTGTAAACTAGTAATTTTTTTACTACCTAGTATTTTTTTATAGCTGGTCATGCGTGGTTGTGCGCGTCTTTACTTCGACATTTCCTGTGGAAATTAGATATTTTCCTGCAGTAAAAAGTAGTCTATGTCACTCTCTAGCCTACAATATATCTTTGTGCTAAAATTAGGCCAATGCGTTTTCTTAAAACTAAAGAACAAGTGAAAGAACAACAAGCAAACAAACACACGTTCTCATTTATAAAATTAGATTAAATTTACTATATTATTACGTCATCAAAGCTCTTATCACTCGATCTAATTCCAACTTTTCTAGCTAGTCCATTAACATTATAATATATACGTCATTGTGATACGTAGGTATCTCACATTCGCCAATTTAACAGCCAGTGAGAAGGAAGGAAGGCTTCGAGGCTATTTCCTGCTTCTGACGGGTGCGCAAGAGTTGATTGCGACATGGATTGTATACGCGTGGGTTTATCGATCTGGCAGGCTATTTCTCGTAAAGGAAAAATTGATAAAACATTAAAACTAATATACTCTTTGATTTAAAAGATGACTGTGACTATAATTATAATTGTATTTAAAACGATTATTATAATTTTATTATTATGGAGTTAATATGACACTAAAGTATTGGATAACCAATTTGTATTCTGTTCGCCCTATTAATGATGATTAGTATCATAAAATTAATTTATACAGGAAATTATAGGTCTGTCATGTAAAAATAAACAAAACATAATAGATAGAATAATGTGACTGTTTGTTCCAATAAAAAAATAAACAATGCTTCGTAGATAAACGAAATAAATAATATTAGGAAAACAGAAGAAATTTTGCATGTGAATATCGATGATTATAGCTGTTGTTATCCCAGCCAGTTACAGCAAAA
The DNA here is from genome assembly GCA_948473455.1 of Teleiodes luculella. Lineage (NCBI taxonomy): Eukaryota > Metazoa > Arthropoda > Insecta > Lepidoptera > Gelechiidae > Teleiodes > Teleiodes luculella. The sequence goes on along the minus strand of OX419600.1, from coordinate 9,837,911 downwards.
TACAATTAAAAAAATAATAACGAGCCATAATTATGAAACTATTATTGTACGCAAGAAAATTGGTATAATACCTTCCAAAAAAGCCACACAATGCAAACAATTTATTTACAGGCAAAACTCAATAGGCGGTGCCATCAAATATAAATAATTATTGATCCCAAATTGGGAAACCAGTTGTGAAACTCCATATAAAAATTCAAGGTGTTTTTCCTATATTTAGTAAACACGAATAAATGAGTTCTTTTGTTTTGCATAATATTATAATATTGAATTTAGTTGTTAGGCTGCAACTCTATTTTTATGAACTTTGATATGTTTTTCTTTATTTGATGTTTCCAATGGGAATAGATGTTTTCAGCCACATAACAAAACATTTTTCATTACTTAATTCAGTTAACCTTTTAAAAAGATCCGAGGAGATATTATTTTTTGTTTATGTATAACTTAGTAAAATTTTAAATGCCTATATCATTAATATCCGATATACGTAGGTAATGGGCGTTTTATTTATTAGCTACACATTAAATTTATTGTCATTTTAAAGTTAAAATGTTTTATGATTCTTACTATCACCATATTGATAAAACTCCAACAGTATTTTGAAAAAGGCCTAAATTTATTTTATATATCGAACCCAAACACAAATCTTTATCAAGTTAAAGCTTTAAAAAGTTCATTTATTAAAACACATACTCAAAAAACCATTCACAAACATTACTGGCCATAACATTCCTTTCATTCATCACATTGATAACTCATAAGCCGAAACAATAACAATGTCGCAACACGAAAATAAATAAAAACAAAATTTAAATTCAAAAAAGGAACATACCGAACGTGCAGCTGTTGCGCGCGCGCTTCTCGACTGGCTGTCTCCGCCGCGGCACTTGCCTTGACTCCGGTCTATCGGCTGACTCCTGGTATTTCATGATTCATCCATCGTACAGTAGAGGCGTTTCCACATTGTCTTCACATCAGAAGTTTGATAGCGACCTAATAGGTATATTTGAATACAATAGTAGGCGTCGTCGGTGGCATAAAATTCAAAATTCATAATGTATTAAAATTTATTCATTATAGGTTCCCTTAGAACACTTAAAATTATGTCATAAAAGAAGTTAAGAAGAGAAGAAGCTTTGCCGAAACCAAGACCGGCTTTCGTGTCAAACAAACGTACAAGTCTAAGCAAATATAAAAAGACAATTTATAAAAATATATAGAACCGCCTCCAAAGGTACTATCCTACACTAAATGGTTAAAATAAAATCAAAATCTTGCTAAATGCATAGAAATTTAATATGGCTATTAATATTCCTTATATAAATAAGTTGTAACATCATATAAACATGTGTAGACATTGTTATAAACTTCACCTTGGAGTCGCTGGCAGTTAATAAATTATTAACCGTCGAGGCTTGCTTTTTAATCGGAACCACATTTGATCTCATAAGCTCAGACCGTCGAAAATAAAACATTAAAGGACGCGGTCAGAGTATTATTTAGGTACAATGATGATCACCTACGCTTGATTCACCAGAAACTAAGCAAACTAAGCAAAAATAAGATGCTATTAACTTATAAGACCAACTTTTTTCATTTTCTTCCATCTTTTCGGTACAAGATCCTCAATCTGACTTCCACAAGGAATCACGAAACTTAGAAGAGTCAATCAAGTATTCAAATAATATATAGTTTTACTAAATAAACGGCACAACAGCAAGTTCTAAACCAAAGGATTGCATTTGCAACGAGGCAAATTCCACACAAGACCGGCAAAGTTGGCAATAGTTGGCATACACTGAAGGAGGCCTACACCCATGAGGTTGGAAAAGGCTAAGAAGAAAAAGAAGAATATTATAACAAAGTTTAGTGACAAATTGGGAAAGACATTATTTTCTTTTTTCTTAGCTAGTGTGTGGTTGCGAGTGAATTTACTTTATCAGTACCTATTCGATCGAATCCTCACAGATCTACCAATTTCAGTAAACAATATTGTAGTGCTAGATCAACAAAGTAAAACATATCTGAAATGTTTTTGATATTGTAAATCAATATACCTAGTTGTCGAGATTAACAGACAATGAGCGATAATGCATTATTGGCAAGGTTGGAGGCATAGTGGGTGGAAGACCAGAATAAAAAGATAAAATTATGAAAACATGGAATAAGAATGTTTTTTGTTTAGTAGTATAGAGACAGACGTAATATAAGGCTACCCGATCCTGTCAACACATAATGTGATTTGATACTGATATATTTTTATTTCCGTCAGTTTCGACCAATATAAAGTCACCAAGTGGGCTTCTCCCCTAAAATTGTTTTCATGAAGTTTTCATGCATGTTTCTTTGTCTCTTATAAATCTTTTTGTAACCACGGATGGCAGAGCGAGGTATTCCCAACACGAGTATCTTTGATCACTCACTGGGAAGCCTTATATACTGTAATTGTATAGATTTATAAGAAACAAAAGATTTTTTATTTATTTATTTTTATTTATTCAATAGAAAGCTGCATGACATTTGGAGCAATCACAACCCCGAGAACACCCCCCCGCACCTCAGCTAGTTGACAGAATTTATTTATTTAAGATTTGCATGTATTACGTCTCTATAATGAATGACGCTTTGTGTGAAAGAAAAGTACCTACTGTAATTTGTGTGTGAACAAATGATATTGTGGACGTGGGCTATGCTAACTTATATTCACTGCAAATCACACTAATGGTGTATAATTTTTTATTTAACTCTGTAAATGGTAGTTTCTTGGGGGTAACAAATTTAAAATTTTGCAAGATTTGATTTTAAAAGTACAAAAATATAATTTCTGAAGCTGAGAGACTGAGAGAAAAACTTTTGAAGGCAACCAGATTATCAATAACCTACTGACAGAGTTTGTGTGAAATCAATATTGCGTTTATAGCGTTTGTAACACTATTAGTGCGGGAGCCGGGGGCCTAAACACCTACCTCATCGAGTACCCCAATAGGCTATCTCTAGATCGTTAACCGACACTTAAACACTGAAAAAAAAGGGCGTCTGGAATACATTCCAGGGCGTCTGCAAGTACTTCCGGCAGGCTGCGCAATGGCAGACCAATTTTTTTATACATAATTAATCAATGGTTAACTGATGCCACCACTTTCATTCGGGTACTTTATGAGGTAGGTTCCATAAAAAAAATACGTCAAAAATTTCGATGACCCGGCAGGATCAGCCTTGGCAGACTATTTTTTTTTTCAGTGTTTAAGTGTCGGTTAACGATCTAGAGATAGCCTATTGGGGTACTCGATGAGGTAGGTGTTTAGGCCCCCGGCTCCCGCACTATATTTATTCCACACTAGATCGGAAAAATGTTCTGTTTACAAAATTCCTCTAATTAGAATCCAATTCATGCCTAAACACAGAGCATGGTTTGGTGATTTGATTACCTTACCTCACATCATATAAATTCAAGGTGATAATTTGACAATTACTGAATGATTACATTGATAGAAAGTGAGTCAGTGGAAAATTATGGAAAGGTTTTATGTAAGTAAATAATGTTAAGGTCTTGAAATAATGAAAAAACTGGTTGGTCACAATCAAAATAATATAGGTAATTATTGTAATTTATTTTAGGAGCACAAATTTCGAGAAAGAATAGAATAAATTTCTGTGGGTGTTGCCAACATACTACGGCTCTAGGAACCTATAGGATTATGTTACATTTTATAATGTCTTAAAGTATGCAATTTGTTTATAAGAATAAGCATACAAGCCATACAAGATTACTTAAACACGACTTTTTGCAGAGAGGCTTTATGAGAAGGTTCCATCAAAAATGAGTTCAACGGACTCATTTGATTTAATCTAAATTGTCAGATGAAAAAAATTTCAAACTAATGTTAATGACCTACAAATAATTTGTGGGTAGGTACATAAACACACATCTGACCGAACTAAGCAGAGCCTGTACCTAGTACTATTATTTATTCTGTGCCTGTACTATGGGTATCAAGACAGCTGATATGCAGATACATATATATAGATAAATACATACTTATATGTATAAATATACAAAATCTAGGGCAAACAAAGAGCCAAACACAATCCTTGGTATTGTTCTACACCTCAGCCCCTGTTCATAAATTCTTTCTAGTTCGTTATATTTACAATAAAATAGAATGCAAAGTACTTTATTGACCAAAAAAGCTCTAAAGCTCTCGGTATAGCAAGGGTTTTAGTGTAAATTAGTTCCATACGCAGATCAATAAAACTGCCAAAAGTGCGAGCATCTGGAGCCCGCCCGGCGCCACCGCGCCTGCGCACACTACTAGTGTTGCCAGTACAACGGTTATATAGTGCTTAGAATATGGGAAATAATTGTAACCTTGAAACCTTGAAACCTTCAAAAATATTTTTCTTTGAAGCAGACTGCAAGTATTCCGTTTTATACGCTGTTATGTCGTCATGAAAACTTTAAACAGAAAATCGCTCACTAGCAAGACTATTTATTTGCTTGTTTAATGCTTTGATAAAGGTGGCATTTTTCTAAAGATTGGCTGTATGTAATGAATTTTCAAAAGTGACACAGTGGCCTCTTTCAATTTGACATATTTACAAAGTTTTTAGTTTGCAATAAAGTTTAATTAAGTATGATTGAAAACAAAACTTTTATGTATCAATCAATGTAAAATGTCAGAAATCAACCCCTAAACTAAAGAAAATAAGTTTTTTATTTTTGGAAATTGTGAGTTTTGAACGTAGCAACACAGCTAAGTGTCAAAATAAATTGGGAGCGAATTTTCCGCTCAAATAATTTCCGATTTTATACTCAAATCATGAATGAAAATGTTCGATTTTTCAATGAAAACTGCACTGAAAATCTGTTTTGAATATTTACATGGCATTTTGCATCTGTGATCGCAATTTTTTCATAGCTTTAGTGTGAATTTTACTATTGTTCTCGATGTAGAGTCAGTGTTGATACAAAAGTTGTTGTTTCTAGAGTAGGATTGTTGTTGTTGTAGTGATAATTGTTGTCATTTGTTGTGTATAGTCTTCCGTAGCTAAAAGTTATTGAAAAAAATACGTTGTGCTAAGGTTGTGTTTCAAAAGGTTGAATAATATCCTACAGGTTGAAGGGTGAGTGACCTTCGCGCTATTTTTAGTTTTAGGCATTGATTTTTTGAATTGAATGGGATAAGACTGGTTAGTACAGCCAAAAACATATCAAGATAAACACTGGCCCTTCTTATATCCTTTGAATAAGGGACATAATCGTGAAGCTCGTGTTTAGCTAGAACTGTTCTTGACCGTATGCTTTACACTTTAATTACTACCACCCGGAAACTACTTCCAGTCAACTTATAAATTTTATATTCATGATATGGTCTTAATTAAATATATATAAAAAAAAATCTTTAATTTTGACAAGGCTGTGCTATGTCCCCACTGAGGGGCTCAAGCCTACCCTAAAATTAAGATAAATAGGCCTTAGACGACCACGCTGGCCCAGTTCGGGTAGGTCAGATTCACACACAACCTTTGAATTACTTTGCAGGTGTGTGCAGGTTTTCTTTTTTATGATGTTTTCCTTCGCTGCAAAGTTTTAAGTATTCAGCTTAATTTACTCTTGACTGTATCTTCAATCGACACATATGATTTATACAGAACTAGCGACCCGCCCCGGCTCCGCACGGGAAAATGGTTATTGTGGGTTATCCTTCAGTATATTATGCATGTATTATACATATAAACCTTCCTCTTGAATCACTCTATCTATTAAAAAAAACCGCATCAAAATCCGTTGCGTAGTTTTAAAGATTTAAGCGTACAAAGGGACATAGGGACATAGGGATATAGGGACAGAGAAAGCGACTTTATTTTATACTATGTAGTGATGTGTAGGGATAGTTAAATTCAATGTTGCAAACTACAAGACAAAGTAATATTTCTAAAGTGGTTGTTATCGTTTTTAGCTTAGATCACAGAATAAATAATAATATAGGTTTTTTTTTCTTGAATGATCGTATATATCTTATAATACCAATTGTAAACAAATTCAATAAATTGATTCCACCAACTCGGTTTAACTAGATCAGGGTAACAATTGGAATAGGTATAAAATACTTTATTGCATACCAGTAACAACACGAAATACAGAGCATCAACAATATACGTGTAGAAATGGGTGGCCCTATTGGTAAGATAGCAAATTCTACAATCCAAATCATTATTACGCAATAAAGTAAACAAATAAATTTGTTTCTACTTTTTTATTCAAGTAGGAACAAATTTTTGTTACAAAATCTTCGGCGCTAACCAACTTAAACTCGTAACAATGTAAACTAAACAAGAATCACTGTATTGTTTGTTTGTCACCAACTTTCCTAACGAGATAACTCGCGTACATTTAGGGTCAATTTTAATGGTCCAATCCAACCAAGTCTCTAATAATTTTCGTTAAAAAAAAAAAAATTATCATAGGTTTTGTAAATATTTTATGAACATTAGGCTTTGCTTTACCGTAAGGTCCTCATACCATACTTAAATATGATCCATGCCTTGGCGTTTTTCTAAGTTTACTGAAACAAACACAGTATTTGAAACGTAATGATTTATTCTATACGGATATGTTTTATATCAAAAATAAAATGTAATGCGTTTTTAATTAAAAAAAAAAAATTCGTTAAATCTGTAACGAAGACGTTACAGGTTTAAAAAAAAAAACGTAAAAGTTACGTGTCACGTTTAATTGCTCGGCACTGTAGTGAGAGGGTTGCTATGGCAACATCTCGTTATCGCACACATTATATTTATTTGGATCCTCATTAGTTTGAGAAATTGCCGTGAAAAGCTTGTCACGTCGAACGCCTTCTATTCGCAAACAAGCAATTAAATATTTTTGTGTAAGCCGTCAGCGAACACAGCACACAGCTGAACTCTTGTTTTTTGATTGGCCCGTGAATTTGAACTGTTTATCTAATTTAGATCATTGAGCTTGGGCAGGGACTTGAATCCGCACCTCCTTTAATAGTATACGCTAAAAGGCGACATCTGTTGAAAAAGCAATAAACTATAGTGGTAGTACTTATGAAACTGAACAACTTTCTCTAAGGAACATAGCTTGAAATCTCAAAAAGAATATTCAACTTTACTACATAGTATAAAACAAAGTCGCTTTTTCTGTCCCTATGTCCCTCCCTTTGTACGCTTTAATCTTTAAAACTACGCAACGGATTTTAATGCGGTTTTTTTGAATAGATAGAGTGATTCAAGAGGAAGGTTTATATGTATAATACATGCATAATATGCTTAAGGATAACCCACAATAACCATTTTCCCGTGCGGAGCCGGGGCGGGTCGCTAGTTTCATATAAACATCAATCACGTGCCAGCCACTTCCAAGTCCGGTGAAGCTTGATTGGTCGTACCTTTTCGACACAAGCATAGGTCAATTAAAAAACACAAAAAAAATGCCACCCACTTTGTATGTTTTTATTTTATTCTTATTATAATTATAATTATACATGTTAAATATTTATCGATATCGTATTTTGTTCCCAGAACTAATAATGCGGTATAAACGGCGATCGTCCCAAGCAACCAGAAGGTCTCGGTACTCCGACAAGAAGTATACCATCCGTAAGTATAATAGTAATAATAATAATAATAATAACTTCATAACTTTCCGTACAGCAATTGGCTTCGGCTCGTGCAAAAAAAATTCTCTTCGGAGAGAAAAAAAAAGAAAATAATTATTATAATAATAATATGTGGGACACACGACTATCTGACCCTAAGCTGGGCAGAGCCCTTTGGGCATTAGACAGCTGATATATGTTCATACCTATATAATATATATATGAATAAATGCATAATTAAGGCAGTCAATCACTTCTTATTATTTGGTATTTTTTTTAATGTTTGATGGGTTTGCTCTTGGTCTCAATTAGGCCCACATGGTAAGCAAGATGAGGCTGAGCCTAAGGGTAGAGCGATTCAAGCTTATCCAGAAAATAAATAGAAATAAAAGACCCAAAACAGAACACAACATAAAAAAGTAATATTTGTTCTTCATTTTCTAACAAAATATAAAATATTAAAAAAATAAAACAACAAAATTTGTTTTACGCACTGCAAAGTAGTCAATACAACGCTGTTTTAATCCAATCCAGCCTCGGTCACATGTAGCGAACAGTCGCTCCAATTGCATTCGACGCGACATAAAATGAAGACAGTCAGTATGGAATTCACAGCGAGTATAGCAGTGTAGTAGCCCTGTCACACGGAGCGAGTTCACGCTGTCACAGATAATATAATACTAGTTACACTAGTATCGCTGTGTGTGACCGAAGCTTTAATGTCAAGTCCGCCGTCGTCGATGGCGTAGTGGATCAATTCCTTTCTATCTAGGAGGCGCGGGTTCAAATTACGGTACCTATTGATATTGGTTGTGAATTTGGCTAGTCGGCCGGTTGCCTAAGGCCTCACCCTAACAGGGTATGAAGGTACACTTGCTACCGTAGAGTCTTTACTTTTGATTTATATGGCAATGTTCAAAATAATGTATTTTTTACATATTGAAGTAATTAATTTTTGGTTATTTAGGTATTAATATTTCTCACAATATTTTCCAATTTTATTTTAACTACTCAAAATATTATCTTGTATTTTTTCTTCTTCTGACTATTACGTGCACATCTTTATAACCTGGTTTAATACGATTGTTATTCTGCCTCAACACGTTTTAATAGAATTTTAACTTAAATGCCGTAAAACTTAGTTATTCGTACTTTATTACGAATGTAAAATGTAAACAACCGTTCAAAATAAAGGTAAGAGCATAGAAACTATTGAAAACAACAAGAGAAGCGTTTATTCCACTCACAATTAATTTAACTTTATTTCTATTTAGTCATGAACTTCTATTTTTATTTCAAGGATACAATTTATGCGGTATTTAATTTTCTTATTGGAGTAGATTGAACTTATTAATTTGATGGACCTGTGTATGTATATAATATATGGCAAAATTGTACGGCGGCGGACTGTGGATGTGATATAGTATTAAATAGGCAATAGATATAGTAAAAAAATGAGCTTGGAAAAAAATTAAAAATCATCAAGTTACGAGTATATATGGATGGTTAATTGAGTAAATAATAGATGCCTATTCATATTATAAATGCGAAAGTAACTCTTTCTGTATGTTTTTACGCTTTCACGCCAAAACCACTACCGATTTAGATGAAACTTTACCGCGGGAAAAAACCCCCGATAAAGAAAATACATGAAAGCTAGTGTTGCAGTCAAACATAAAATTCAACAGTAATTTTATTATTTAAAGATATATTCTTATTATTAAAGTTAAATCGCCGCTTTTGCTCATATAAGTAATATATCCACACCCTATGTTAGATGACACTTGATTTCAGCACGAGTGGACAAGGGCAAAAGCGCTCCTCCCGACTTTACGGCGCCACTTGTTTGAATAATTTGCTGGGCCATTATTTTTGAACGACATGTTATTTATCATAACATCATACATTATGATAGGGTTGAAGAAAATGTGTACAACGACATATATAGTATATACAACGGATAATAGTACAGTACATAACTTGTAATTCCCTTGTTTCGTTCCTAAATTGATATAGTCGGGGAAAAATAAATTTTTTTACACATTAAATCCAATAGTTGTAATTTCTTTTGTATTACGATCATTAGTGTTACTGAAGACCAACCTTGTGTTTTTCCCCGATCTACCTAAGGGGCTCACCAAGAAAAGGGGGGTAAAGGGCCCAATTGCTATATATCATTCAGAAAAAAACTTACAGTGGAGATTATAGATGTTTTCACTTCATTAAATTATTTGTGCACTGCTATAAAAAAATCACCTATATTATTTACGAGCTTCTCGACATAAAATGGGTCTTTATATAAATTTTGACGCCTTTTTTAAAAAAGTGCCTTAGAAAATCTTAGAAGTGGTGATCTTTTCATAATATGTTTTAAAGATATATCTAAGACTTCGTGTGAGTTTTCACCTGTGTGACTATAATAGATCTAATTTTTATGACGTTTTTTCCCTTTAATTCACTGAGCATTAATTCTACACAAAATATTTTTATTTGCCAACAATTGTAAGCTAATAATACACACTGAACATAAAAATCACCAAAATTTACTAGGAGCGATTGGGTTAAACAGATAAACAATATCTAATATCATAAGAATATCATCGATATTGTATTTGGAGCGAAATACGCTGCGCTGCGTGGCCAGAACAAACGCTAGGGAGCCGTCCCGCCCCCCGCTCCCGCGTCATTTAGGGCGCCCGAGGGGAAGCGGCACGGCGCACTGGAGGTCAAGCTACTGGACGGACGGATGTCTGTTTGTTTACTTACACGAATAGAAAAAGATGTATCCGTTTTATTATTTCGTATTGATTGCATGATCATTTCGAGTAGGTAACCTAAGTGACTAAAATCATCATCGGAAATATGAATTAATGTAAGGGACAAATCTTCGAAAATGGTTTATGTATACAGTTCGATTGCAAATTTTCCGCTCTAAATACTTAAAAATATGTTTAGAATATGGATATCTTTCTGGTGTCCTTTACAGCAACAGATTTAGTAGAAAATTATTCTTAAAAGTAATGCAAAGTACGCCTGAGACCTATGTTAAATTAATTATTAATGTAATGGAGTATTCATTATTGTTACTATTTATTGCAAAGGACACTAATATTTAAAAGTGTATGTTACGGTTACCAAGGTTCTAAATTTTTCTACAAAAATGTCCCTTACACTAATCGAATTACGTGGAGTAACGAAGAGTCCCTAACATTAAGTTATAATATGCTAGGTTCCCGAAGTAGTACCTATCTATTATATTTAGTTTCTTTACCTTTTCATCCAACTGATTGTTTTTATTCTTCGCCTCGAAGGCTTGAAATCTTTCTCTGTTACGTTGTGTCATTTTATTATCCAATTTTCACTGCCGTAGAGTGTAGTGCAATGCTCCAGATGTATAGCTTTTTCTAACACATTTTGAGATTCGGGCTTTGAGAAGATGTTTTTTGCTATTAGAACCTTTTTGTGCCACCACTATTCTAGTGACTATATCTGGTGTTCATCTAGAGTCATCGGTAATTATGTTTTTAAGATATTTCAACTTTAACTTGTTGTATTGGGTTTGAATTTAATGTTATTATTGAGCTATGTTTTGGTTTAATTTTCGAAGTTAGTAGAGTTTCAGTTTTTTTTTACACAATTCTTTAATCCAAATACAATATTTGACCACAAAGCGAATAAATTGAAGATTGGCCCCATTGAATTTAATCCCCCCTTTTCCTGACTCTAATAGTTTTCTAATAGCACACTCTATAAAGAAATTCATATTGGTCCAATTTTCTTTCAGAAAGAGGTTTGATTTTGTTTTGTATAATCTTAAGTAAAATTGTGCTTGCTTGAGGTATTAGACTTAGCGTTCTGTCTTTCCTGTGTTCATTAATTTGATAAGCTTAAATAGTTCGTCTTTGATTGAATCACAATTACCATACTTACCCCCTGGCCACAGCTTCGCGCGGCAGCGCAACCTGCGGCGCGAAACTTGCCAGAACGTTAGTAGGTATTATTGTAACATTTCAAAAACGTTACGTTTACATATATTTAATCTTATTTGTGCTACATTACAGTGCTGAAGTCGTTTTCTAAGTAAAACAAGATAAACGTTACTTTTAGCATGAAAATTGGCCTTTTTTGTATAATTTGGGTAATTTTACGCCTTTAAATAAATTTATTAATTACGCTAGTACATTTTTCTAGCAGGTTTTGAGAAATGAAATTGGTTTTAGTTCTCTCATGTTAATTTTGACTATTCGCGGAATGTTGCCAGGGTCACTGGCAACATTCCGCTGGTCGCAGGTCGCGCCGCGCTTCGCGCAATGCTGTGGACAGGCCCTTAATAAATCTCTATATTATAAATACCATGTGTACCCGCTGCTTTTTGACGGCCTCGTAGCCTAGTTGGTAGTACGTCTGCCTACGAAGCACAGGGTCGCGGGTTCGAATCCCGCCCAGGGCAAACATTCGTGTGATGAGCACTTGTGTTTGCCTTGTGTCTGGATGTTGTATATTTATATATGTATGTATATGGTCTGACACCCATAGTACAGGCTCTGCCTAGTTTGGGGTCAGATGGCCGTGTGTGAGATGTCCCACATATTAATTATTATTATTATTTTCCATTTGAATGTTATTAACAATTTACCTTGTTCATTAAGAATGGCAACACTTTAGTTTTATGTTTATTTTCTAACTTTCTGATTATGTCAAGCAAGGTTCAATTTGTCTTAAGTAATATTAAATTTTGGTCACAGCTATCTAAAATACTATTTTCTTTTTCTTTTCTACATAAATTAGTAATGTTTTTTGTCCGTCTTTTATATTTCGTAATACTATAATCATCTGTTTTATTTATAAGTGTCCTTCTTCAAATCATTATGTTATTTATTTCTTGGGTTATTAACCATTGTTTTTTTAGTACAATAATTTCTTTTTCTGAATATCCTTTGCAGTTGTGGGCAAAACATCTTATAAATATCTAATATAATATAATACACTACTGTACTAGTGTGCCTAGTGTGTCTATATACTAGTGTGCTATAAATTATATAATTATGTCTCAAAAAAAATGGAACACGAGATAATTTATTCATCTCACATATTTTTATTTCATTTCATTTTATTGGATAAATTTTTTGCTCGCAAGTCCGGTGAATCTTGATTGGTCGTACCTTTTCGACACAAGCAAAGGTCAAGTAAAAAAAAAATTTTTGCTCTATACTTTTAAACATAAAAAGTAAATAGATTCTAGAAAAATAATCTCGAATACCATAAAATCAACTTAAATATTTGTTTAACTTAAAATTGCATCAAATAGCGTGACTCTCTGCCTAATTATATAATGTTTCTTACACACACACGTACATATACGTTTTCTTAAGACTTAAATTATTGTTTTTTTTTTTAATATTAATTTTCCAAAAAAAAGTAATGTAACGGACATAAACTATACAAATTATTCCAATTTCCGTTTACTTATGTTATAGAGCTTTAAATTTCAATAGCATTACAAATATAGTAAATATAGCATTTTAATTTAAAAAGCAATCGTTTTTTACTCTCCTGAAAAGTTACGATTTGTCCTTTACAGTAATTCATATTTCCGGTGACAAAATTCTGATTTGGGTTTACATTAATTTATAACAATAACAATATAAATACTTAAAAATGATCACTGCTTGAACATGAATTACCTATGGGTAGTTAAATTATCGACACGGGACCATTTTAATAAGTATTAGGTACGTAAAATATGTGAAAAAAATATATTTAAAAAAATTTCAAAGTCGTCTGTATTGTCGGTTAAAATGTTGATTGACCCAGCTACGAGTAGATTCATTCTCAATAAATAATTTGTTTCATCCATCATACACGGCTGCATCATCGTTCCGCGCGCGCGCTGCGCTCGCGATACCCCCGCGCCGAACTCTCTACCCCCGAAACATTACAACCGTGGTATTTTCGTTTCCTCTGGTAATATTTAGGAGAACTTTCGTTTTGGGGTATTAATTATCATAACATTTATTTTTATTATTTATCAACGACTGTAGAATTTTTGCTTCAGTGTTAAAATTTAATAAAACGTCCTAAAAAAAAAACTACGTTAGTCACACGGGTGAAAATCTGTAGGATTAACTTTGATTAATATATAAATGACGTGCTCAAAGATCACCAATTCTAAAAAAATTCTACAAGGTTTTAATATTTTTATTTTACAGACCTTCGTTATCTCACATTACTCACGCACTACATTGGTGATATTTTATGTTTATTATTATATATTATTTAGAAGACCATAAAAAAGAAAATCACCAGTGTAGGATTTAATCTCAATTAAATAATGAAAAAACAATTTTTAAACAGCGTTTAAAAAAAACGCTCCCAAGTTTTTTTGGGGAAAATTTAAAATAATCAATAATAAACTAACTCTAATCAAACAACGAAAAAAAAAATTGTCTAGGAATTTGTAATTTTTTTCCATACAAGCTATCGTATCTTTACCGGACTAATAAGATTAAATACATTTTATTACTAGCTGTCCGCCCACGGCTACGCCCGCGTAGTTTTTTATTTTTTTTCCCGTGGTAAAAAATATCTTAGATGTTGACCGGGGATATAAGGTGGTACCACTTTGCAAAATTTCATTTAAATCGGTCCAACGGTTCCATCCAGAGATTAGCGTGTACAAACAGACAGGAATATAGATTTTTTTTTCAAAATTTGTATTTTTGTGTACACTTCCTTCATCACCGACAATCTGTTTTTTGAAAAACAAATCAATGTACAGACACGCCGATTCTTCAGTTTTACTATAGTACCTATAGTAACATAAGTAAACCCTCTGAATCACTACATAGTATAAAACAAAGTCGCTTTCTCTGTCCCTATGTCCCTCCCTTTGTACGCTTAAATCTTTAAAACTACGCAACGGATTTTGATGCGGTTTTTTTAATAGATAGAGGGATTCAAGAGGAAGGTTTATATGTATAATACATGCATAATATACTTGAGAATAATCCACAATAACCATTTTCCCGTGCGGAGCCGGGGCGGGTCGCTAGTGTAAATCATAATTTATTCATAGTTTATTCTTCATTGGTGAGAGATAAGAGCCATCTTTGGTTTAAGCAAAGCTTACGAGTATAAACATTATTTAACTTCAATTGACGTCAAAAAAAAATCATTAAATTTAACTTCAAATAAAAACCTTTTGAATTTGTTGATTGAAAAAACCTTGTTCAAGGCTTTTGCGCTTTGTACAATATCATAAAGTTTTACAAACGTGTGTAATACTTTTGGACCCGTAAAAAACGTTAATAATGCGTATTTCTATAATTCCATTATAATTTTTAAAATTTGCCGACTTTTTGTTTTCATGCAAATTAAGAAAACAAATCGGTTTAACCAAACATTCGAACAAACAATTGATAACTTTATTGTGTCCGTAAAAAAGCTGATTCTGGAGTAGATTTATCGTATTTCCTATCTTTTATTTTTACATTTATGTCGGTTGGAACAGAGCCAATCGCAAGTGAGACGAGTCGGCGCCATGTTTGCCTGAAGAGATATTATATTTGTTACTGTTAGTATACGAGGGAAATTCGTACTGATAGCGAAAGGCAAAAGTAAAAATAATACTAACTTAAAATAATGTTTCTCAATGAGCCTGCATACATCGCTATATAAGTTACCCAAAAAAAAAACTATTTAAATATTTAAGACTCACAAGAATCGGATGATAAGTGCGATCTGTATAGGACGACAGATAGAAACTTAAAAGACCAAATGAACGTATTTTTTTACAATTTTGATTTCTATGGTCCTATTAAGTATAAAAATAAGATTAAAAAATTTTTATGGTATGCATACTATAGACATTATTGATATAATTGTGAAAGATTTTACGTTTTGTAACGCAGTTTTCACAAGTCTATAAACTTTTGTATAGATAGCAGCAAAAATTAGCACATGTACTCTTACCTACTGTGTTACTTCTGGACCGGGAAAATGGTTTGGTACTTAGCCATTTTTGGTGCTAAAATCACAATTGACCTTATTTTCTCGCTACGCTGACTGCCAAACAATGTTCTTGAATGGGAATTCTTTGCCAAGTTCGGCTCGCGTTTCAAAACAGCAGTTAGCAGTTTCGAATTAAAATGCGTCAGCTCTTTCAGGATTCTTTCTTTTCAATAGTTCTCTAATCGAAAGATAGCGAGAAATTTCATGACTAAACCAAGTAACTTTGGAAAGAAAAAAATCCTAAATACGCTGTCGAGTTGGATCCGACGATAGACATCCTTCTCGAAGTTAGAAGTTAGATCTATAATTGAGGGATTCCTTTGTCCAGCAGTGGACGTCTTTTAGCTAAAATGATGAAAACGATATCAGGCTCGCAAAATCAAGTTATGTGTTTTTCATTTTCAAATCCACATTAACGTTTATTCAACGTTCTTAGGGTGAAGCAAAACATTGTTACTAAGCCTGCACACACCTGTGAAGTAATTCAAAGGTTGTGTGTGAAGTTGACCAACCCACACTGGGCTAGCGTGGTCGACTAAGGCCTGTTCACCCTGATTTCAGAGTAGGATCGAGCCCCTCGGTGGGGACATATATGAGCTATTAACAGGGTCGTCGTTAAATATCGTCGTTATTAGTGATTCTAATCAGAAAGTCCTAGAAAAATCGTGCCACCACAGAAAACAAAACAAGCATCGTCACAGGTACGCAGCTAGTAAACTATATATAATACGCGAACAAAATCTGTGTTTTCCGAAACCGAAACTAAATTATATTGAGGGAAATGTGAGGAGAAAATGGAAATACCATGTCAGGAAAAGTTTGTTCATTCTCCCCACTTCTCAAACCGTATTTAGATTGTGGAACTTTCCGAATTCGGTTCTATATTCGGGGCCGTATCAGGTGGAAAACATAAATCGTTAAATAAAAAGCAATGGGTCGAACTTGGAGCCTTTTTCGGTCCCGTAGTTTCGAAAACTTTGCCCCCATCCGACCCTGTTTAACGAAGCACATTTTTTCTTGAACTTGCGCTTGTGGTATTTTTCAATATAAACATTTTCCGTCCGAGGTTGGTTTATATTTGCAATACTGGTTCTGCCCGCGGCTACGCCCGCGTTGTTTTCCGACTTTTCCGTAGTAATTTTTAACTATCCCACGAGAGCTCTTTAATTTTCCGGGATTAAAAGTATGTAACATTTCATTCAAATCGGTCCAATAGTTTCGGAGACTGCCCGTACAAACAGACAAACAGACAGAGAAAAAAAAATTTGTCTGGATATGTTTTATTTCACTTCTTACATCCTCCTGACTCGGATTTCATCTTTTTTTTATGTACAGACATTTGACCTCTACAGTTTTATTATATAGAGATAGATATTCTCACTGTTCAAGAGGAAGATGGAACAAACTTATAAGTATTTCTATGGAAGAATGTCTACTTTGCGCGTGAACATTTTCCCATGAGAGTAAGATATTTCCCGCACAATGGCTCAGTATTAGTATGGCTTTGAAATTTAAAAGTTATACCTAAAGAGTACCTGTTTATTAGTATGACGTATTCTTGTTAAAGGTAGAGTAAAATTATTGATTTGACCATGAAATGATCACACTAATGTTATAAAGGCGGAAGTTTGTGAGTGTGTGAGTGTGTATGTTCGCTACTTCTTCACGTCTAAACAACTGGGGCGATTTTAATAAAATTTGGTATAGAGTTATCTGACACCCTGGATTAACACATAAGCTAACTTTTACCACGGAAAAATACCTCATTCCTACGGAAAAACATTTATGGCCCCGTAGCCTAGTTGGTAGTATGCCTGCCTGCAAAGCACAGGGTCGCGGGTTCGAATCCCGCCCAGGGCAAACATTCGTGTGATAAGCACTTGTGTTTGCCTTGTGTCTGGATGTTGTATATTTATATAATATGTATGTATATCAGCTGTCTGGCACCCATAGTACAAGCTCTGCCTAGTTTGGGGTCAGATGGCCGTGGGTGAGATGTCCCACATATAAAAAAAAAACTGTAAACGCGGGCGTAGCCGCGGAGCGGAAAGGTAGTAGTACCTAATAAATAAAAAATAAATATGAGGTAACATCTAACACACGGCTGTCTGACCCCAAACTAGGCAGAGCCTGTTCTATGGGTGTCATGCATCTATCTAGACTCTGTAGAGTAAGCAACTCATTTATGGGGAACTGTATTCGCTTCTATAATAAAATACCAGATAACATTACAAATTTACCTGATTGCCAATTTAAAAGTAAAATTAAAAATATCTTATGTTCTAAAGGTTATTACAAGACTGAAGATTACCTAAATGACAAAGATATCTGGTCCAAAATTATTCCAACTCAACATAATAAATAAATTATTGTGCAACATTGTAGTGCGGATCGACTATGCAATTGGGAAGCCATTAATTAGATTGTCGTGAAAACATCTGGCTGACTGAGTATTCATGCTCACTAAAGTGTCCTGACTTGCGGTGGCGTATGGGCCGGGTCGTTGGGTTCCCTCTAATATGGTTGAGCCCGACGATGGCTGTCCCATACGTCAAACCCGTGAACGTGGTGCTGCTTGGGGGGACTGGTCTGCTCTAGTCGATTGCCGATTGTTTTATTGTTTATATACTTAGTTTAGTTTTTCTACTTTGACTGGTTGCCTTCCTTTAATTTCATATATCGTCTGCACTCTTTGTTATATTAATCAAATTGTATAAAATAATAATTATACCTATGTAAAAATATTTTGAAAAGATGCAACGCCTGTGGAGTTTCTTCCGGCGGGTTCTTCTCCACAGAAGACAGCCAAATTGTGAACCCGCCCTGACGTCGAAAAATGATTTTGTGAAGTCTTACTTCGAATAAACACTATTTGACTTTGACTTTGACTATACTAATATTATAAAGAGGAAAGGTTTGATTGTTTGTTTGTTTGTTTGTTTGTTTGCATCGAATAGGCTCCGAAACTTCTGAACCGATTTCAAAAATTATTTCACTGTTGGGAAGCTACATTCACCCTGAGTAACATAGGCTATATTTTATTTTCAAAAAAATTAGGGTTCCTTACTAAAACTTCAATAATGTAACCCAAGGTGTAAAAAAAATACGTAAAATATTCCTAATAATTGAAAATGCTCCGAAACCACTGAACCGGTTTTGGTGAAACTTGGCACAAAGTTAGAATAGACCTTAGGAAAGAACATAGGCTACAATTTACCGCGGGAAATTTTCTCAATCCCACGGGAAAAATTGTTAAAGTGGGCGGAGTTGGCACAAAGATAGAATAGACCTTGCGGAAGAACATAGGCTAACTTTTACCGCGGGAAAATTCCTTATTCCTACGGGAAAAACTATTAACGCGGGCGGAGCCGCGGCGGGAAGCTAGTATATAGATAAAAACATACTTATA
This sequence comes from Teleiodes luculella, assembly GCA_948473455.1. NCBI lineage: Eukaryota > Metazoa > Arthropoda > Insecta > Lepidoptera > Gelechiidae > Teleiodes > Teleiodes luculella. Next base: position 9,818,867 of record OX419600.1, on the reverse strand, counting down.
TAAATATACAACATCCAACTACCAGGCAAACACAAGTGCTCATCGCACGATTGTTGCCCTGGGCGGGATTCGAACCCTCGATCCTGTGCGTAGAAGGCAGGCGTACTACCAACTTCCCACCAAGTCTTTCTGTCTGGGTCTTGTCCTTGGTGTTTATTAGCTTTGACCTCTAAAATGCATTTTGTAAAATCTACTAATACAATTTTGGGATCTATTTATTTTTTATTTTTTTAGGAGCAAGGCCGAACATTTGTAAATATTTATTGTTTTGGTCTCTATTTCTTATAATTTATGGTAGAATAACCGGCAATAAAGAATATTATTATTATATTCTGTATCTGTGCAAAGTCACGTTTAACTTGTTTTTATATTATATTTATGACAAAATCGACTGCAACATAACGTAACAAATTCTACTAAGAACAACGTATCACAAAACCTCAACGAAAAACAATAACAATTAAATTAATCTGAAATTCAATAATATCATCGCAGAGAAACGCTCAAAGCAATTTTCTAAACGTAACTTTGTTGTCTATTTGAGCTAGAAAATGAAGCTATTATTTTTAATTGGACCTTGTTCTGTGTAACATCCTGTCTGAAATTCATGTTCTTTCCTTTGACCAATTAATTTAGCTTTGTCTGTCTGAATAGAATTTTAAAGTGGTTTTGCTTACTCTTATACTTCGTATGCTTTGAAAAGTTTTCTAATTGCTCTGTCTTTTAGAAATAAATAACAAGAAAGGTATTATTTCTTTATTACAATTTTTCGCTTGTTTCGTTTGAAGTTCAAAGTAGTTTGTTAGATACACGCGTCGGTAAATTAAAAAAGAAAAAAGATACTAAAAATTTGGTCATAGCATACACTTGTAAAGATAATTAGAAAAATGGTTCACTCCATACAAAGAGTCAAATCTCCAACGCACACATTGATGTGAAATTTGCAGGTCAGCTCAAGCAGTATGAAGCAGTCATGGACTTAGCAACATAGTTACATAACTATGTTGCTAAGTCCATGAAAGCAGTACTAAGTGACAGCCAGCCTAGACCAGCCTTCCCCTAGACCCGCTAGCTTACGTCATAATTTTCAAGAAAGACGGGAGTGGTGTTTCCAAAAAGCTAGGAAGCAAAATACAAGTCGCCCGAGGAAACTAAATAGGAAGCTTGTCGGTATTACACTGAGAGACCGTAAAACTAATACTAGGCTAAGGGAGAAAAGCAAAGTCACCGATGCAGTGAGGCGAATGGCAGGGTTGAAGTGGCAGTGGGCAGGACACATAGCCCGAAAACATGGCTCGTCTTAGAGTGGAGACCCAGAGAAAGACCGCAGATGGGTGGGAAGGATGCCGTGGGGAATACTGCGGGAAATAATTGGATGGACGTTTCACAAAATAGGAATATATGACGTATTTTGAAGGACACCTACACCGAAATGGTTGAATACGGATGAGATGAAGAAGAGAAGAAGACAGATCAAATACCGTGCGCTTCGATGGTTGTTCCGAGGGTCTTTCTGTAATCTTCAAATATTATTTGCTTGTGTAGTCTAGCTAAAGAACTAAGTAAAATCCATAGTGGTAGTTTTTTTTTTGCTTTGGAATAACAGCGCGATTCGCATTTGTCTGTCATCTGACTATTATCTAGCCGAGGATCTTATAAGTACTCATTATCCTTGTACCTAGTAAACGAGGAGATTATGGAAACATCTCTATAGGGTTTTTTCCTGTGTGAAATGTTCTTTTGTAGAATTAAAATAATGTTTATGATATGGCACTCAAATTTTCTTTTGTATTGTACACACTACAGTTGGTTAGATAAAACCACCTTAAGAAGCTTTATTTGTACCCTTTCCCGTAAAATCATTGACCGGCAGAAAGTTTCGTTGTAAAGCAGTCCCTTCTAAAACCTTAAAGGTACAACTAAAAGAAAAGACAAGACAAATTCTAGAAGATTTGGTTAAGGTGCGCCTTAATCTAAGGGAACTACAAAAAATACTTTAAGCCCCAACACACGGAGAGGTACTAAAAGGGAATTAGAATAGAATATTTTTATTTTTTAGAACATATTGTTGGGTACAGGCAAGGTCTTACAATGAATTTGAATTGTGGTTTCACCAGTGCAAAATTACATTATAAAATTATAAAATACACATTATAAAATTAACAAGTGTTGGTCACTAAAATACAACTTACAAACTGTAAGTTACTTAGACCTGTATTCCTAAACAATGGTGGTAATGTCGCGGTCTTTTTAGTTTATTAATATATGAGCGAAAAAAGGCGGAAGAGAAATGGTTCTAATTATTAAATTTTGGATGAATTCAATCAGTACATATAATAAAACTGTATATAGAAAAAGAAATGCTAGAAACCGAGTCAGGGGGATGTAAAAAGTAATATAGGACATACGTATTATTCAGATTATTTTTAAGACAATTCTTTCTCTGTTTGTCTGTTTATCTGTTTGTCCGTTTGTATGGGCTAATCTCCGAAACTGCTGAAACGATTTAAATAAAATTTTGCATGGTGGTACGTTATATCCAAATTTAACATTTAAGACACTTTTTAGCACGAAAAAATATCTTGTTCTTACGGGAAACTGTGCACGGAAAAGTCAGCGGGCGTAGCCGCGGGCGGACAGCTAGTTCCAAATAAGAGCAAAGCTATCAAACTAGGTGTAACTTTAATATTTTCGCAATCACCCTAAAGTCGCCTGCCCCTTAATCAGGGTCATTATCTTTCTTTTCTTTTGTTTTTCCTTGGGTGTCAATAAAGCATATTTGTATTATATTGTATTGTATCTTTCGCTAATATATAGTATAACCTCTGTGATGAGCTTGTTTTATGAGCGTTACCGCCATATTCTCAAAGACAACAACCGTATTGTGACTTGACACTTTTTTCGGAATCCGTAAGGAGTTTATATAGCAGTTCTGTTAGTAGCAAAGTGTGAAACGGGGCTTAGTGTGACCCTAAAGCTCAGGCTTAAGTGGTTTTAGAAGGCTTTGTTGTGAACACAGAATTACTTAAATACACAAACACACACACACACACACTACCATAACACCATTACTTTTAATTATTTTTGTACTATTATCATAGAAGAAAATAATAGTAGGTACTAACCCGTACAGAAAGCTATTAATTTTTAAAGCTCACCAATTCAGTGCAGTTAGAATAAAAACTTAATAAATAAACTACCCACAAAAAGCTCCATCCATAAATTTTAAAGCTGGCACTAACAGCCTGAGTATAAAAATGTAAAGCTACCTGATAAAGGCCGGGCTTTGCTCGTAAAAAAATTATAGCCAAGTGCTGCAGTATAGTTTAGTTAACGACACCACTGTGTTTTTAATTTAATATTCATAATTAGAACTGGGCGCCATTTCATGAAATTACAATGATAATTTGGCATAGATTACGGCGTCTAAAAGAGCTTGATATAAATGAAAAATCAGATTTTCGCAATAAACATCGAATTGTCATTGTAATTTGTCCATTATGATATATACGCACATTTACTTTTTTGTGACTGGCAATTTTACCCAGAGCGGTAATACTTCGCGTCATGGAATAAAAAAAAAGCGGATGCTACCTTTTTATATACATTTTATGACAACAAACCCTTAGCCTGCCTAACCCGCAGGGAAAACAAAAATATGTTTCATAAAGCCGGACCACAATAATTGAAGGCCTGTTTTGTGGGCGCCACATTAATATATTAAACTAGCTTTCCGCCCCACGGCTTCGCCCGCGTTTAAAATTATTCCTGTGGGAATGAGGTATTTTTTTTTAATTTCTCTCCTTAAGAACTATCCTTGGACTTCAACGAACATTTCAAAAAAATAATTGGTAAAATTGGTCCAGGCGTTGTTGAGTTATGCGCTTACCAACACATTTTGCGATTCATTTTTATATTATAGAAGATAGATAAGTTTCTGGCTATTTTCATTTTAAAATTAGTTTCACTGAAATTCCAGCAATAAGGCGAGTTTTTATTTGTCTGGGGGTCAGTTACTGAATAAAACTGTAGAGGTGGAAAGGTGACCCTGAAGTGATATAGAACCTACCCAGTATTTTTAATTTTTTTTTATTCACTGTTTGTCTGTTTGTACGGGATTTGCTATGGTAGCAATCTCTTCCAGGCAACCTTTGGGTAATGGAGACTGCGAAAAGAGAAAAACTTTGCGGGACTTTAAATTTAGGTTAGAAAACAGCAATCTTGCTCCTTGTGTGTAAGGTGTAACTCAACCTTTTTGCCAGAAAGATTAGTCAAGTTAAGCAAAAAGAGGCCCACCTTTATCTCATGTAATCCACGATTAGAGTCCCGCGGGATGGCCGGGCAAAAAGTATTTCAATCACTTAGAGGAAAAGTTTCTTTGTCTGGGGAGTTCTGCCTGTCTTTTACGGGAATGAACCATCAAAGTAATAAGTAGTTTCAATCTAATTTCCTTGCATTTGAACACTTTGGGAAAATGCGTATTGATAAGTATATACTTTATTCGTCATAAACAGACTATTTATGCAGTTGTAGTATGTGCCCACCAATGGGCTAAAACCGACTAACCCACCCTGAAACAGGGTGAATAGGCCTTAGTCGCCTACGCTAGCCCAGTGCGGGTTCGTCAACTTCACACACAACTTTTGAATTACTTCACAATTGTGTGCAGGTTTTTTCACTATATTTTCTTTTACCATCGAATAAACTTACATAATGAATTCGAAAATAGAAAACACTTAACCGTAAATTGACTAAAATAAATAAAGCGTTATTTATTTTAGTACAATGATTGCCTTTTAGTACAACTATTGTTATATTGTGAATGCTACGTTTTTTTGGTGCGGTCGTTGTTTGGAAGTATGGAGAGAGAATATTGAAAGGTAAGTAATGTATAAAGAACAAAATGATTTAAAATCTTGTTAACTTGTAACTAAACTAGCTATCATTATAGGACAATGCAAATTCGAATACCTTTTTTAATTTCTAATATAAAATTTTAGACTTAAATATTTATAACCAAACAACTTAAAGAAAATGCTATCCAAATGTGTCACGTATTTTCAACGGCCTTATTACCTAACTTATCAGTACAAAAAATCTCAAACCGCTAGTTTACAATATTAATGTACGGGATTTTGTTCAAAATCTACGAATAAGCTTTGGAACATTGCCAAATGGTATTCGGATGCAGTGCACTCTGAAAACGGTTTCAGTAAGCATGTTCCAGGGAAACAAGATTAAGATAAAAGATGGATATAAGCCAACAAGTAACTCTAGCGTAGTGATGGGTTTCCCACGGAGGTTATTGGAAAGAATAACAAGTTTACAAAACCATTATGCAGGCTTGCGCTTAGTATAAAATAATTATGTAGCGTGATTTGATTACAGTTTTAGATATTAAAAAAAAAAGAAATCTTGGCTAGAAGATTTAAAATATTTAATTAAATTTTTAACAAAATGTCGACTTACAGTGTTTAATGTCTTTGAAAAAAAAACCTAAAAAAATAAATATGTGGGACATCTCACACACGGCCATCTGACCCCAAACTAGGCAGAGCCTGTACTATGGGTGTCAGACAGCTGATATACATACATATATAAATATACAACATCCAGACACAAGGCAAACACGAATGTTTGCCCTGGGCGGGATTCGAACCCGCGACCCTGTGCTTCGTAGGCAGACGTACTACCAACTAGGCTACGAGGCCGTCATACATTGTAATATCGTGAAAATCGCATACAATCGATCATAAAGTAAGAATAAAGAACAAGATTTTTCGAAATCAGAATTTCGAAAGCAATTTTATTTATATCTTAAACCTATCCACTGACATCAAAGCAGTTAGGGGACGGATCAATCCTTTTTGATCTTTCTCTTTTGACTTCAAAACACCTTTGTGTGCTCCAATCAGGTGACGTGACGCTCAAAACTTCTTTTGACAGAAGCTCAGCCAATTTAAGGGACCGGGTTTATATCTAACGCCTGTAAAATTAAAGTATCTTATTTATATTTAACAAATTAGCTGTCTGCCCGCGGCTTCGCCCGTATTGTTATAAAGGGATATAAGGTACTACCGTGCTAAATTTCATTTAAATCAGTTTGGCAGTTTTGGAGATTAGCACGTACAAACAGACTAAAAACAAAAAGGAAATCTGGATTTGTTCTATTTCATTACTTACATCCTCTCGAGTTTTAGCATTTTTTTCTATGTACTGTATTGTACAGACATTGACCTCTACAGTTTTATTATATTTACCATTTCCTTCTTAAAATTCGAATATATTTAATTTTGGAATTCATTCAAAATCATCCGTCAATCATCCATTTTTTATTATTCATTCCTTCTCCTACTTTAGGCCACGAACTACGTGGCCATACTCCAAAATGTACGCAAACATAATAATTATTTTCTAAAAGTATGTGTAATTAAAGTGTGTGCCACCGTGAATATAATTTATGTGGCTTTAGTTCCTTCTTTTATTTGTGCATCTTCATCTATTACCAACACGTAGTTACCCTGCAGGCTCGTCCAGGAGCCAGGCGATCCTTAAGTATATTATGCATGCATTATACATATAAACCTTCCTCTTGAGTCATATCTATTAAAAAAAGCGCATCAAAATCTGTTGCGTAGTTTTAAAGATTTAAGCATACAAAGGGACATAGATAGGGACATAGGGACAGAAAAAGCGACTTTGTTTTATACTATGTAGTGAAGATAGATTTTAACATCGATGGCCTAGTGGCTAGGGTCGCAGTTTCATTTGGCAGGCGCGGACTCAAGCTTCGTCACGTACCGATGTATTTTCGATTTTCATATGTATGTTCAAAATTCAAAATTCAAAAATGTTCATATCATATCATAGGTTTCTTAAAAAAACACTTAATAACGTCATATAAGAACGTAGAAAGCTTTGCTTAAACCAAGACCGGCTCTCGTCTCAAACAAATGTACAAGTCTAAGCAATAAAGCAGAGATCAAACAATTTAAAGAGGCGACGCGATATCAGTTTGAACACTTTGAACTGGCAGGTTTTTATTTGATGTCGGTAAAGGAAAGGATCGTGAGGCAATCTGCACACACCTGCGAAGTAATTCAAAGGTTGTGTGCGAAGTTGACCTACCTGCGCTGGACCAGAGTGGTCGACTGAGGCCTATTCACCCTGATTTCAGGGTAGGCTCGAGCCCCTCGGTGGGGACAATAAGAGCTGTTAACGACGACTGAGGCATAGTTTTTGCTCTCGCTGGATACGGGCAGCGCAGGACCGATTGTTGTGGAGATCTTTGGGGGAGGCCTTTGTCCAGCAGTGGACATCTACAGGCTGAAATGATGATGATGATGATGAATAAAATGTATTTATTTTTCTGTAATATTTCCTGGGTGACAGTAAAGTTTATGTGTATTGCATTGTTATATATGTGACCGAAGATTTTATGTTCGTGAAAATGAAATTACCTATCTCGTTTTTATATTTATTTTCAGCCGCTTTTTACACTTTGCCGAAGTTTCAGCTTTAACCATCTTCGATAAAGCAAATATTCATAGAATTTAGTTTTTATAAGATATTATAACTAAATAAAATAATTTCATAATTCATAAAATATAGAGGCTCACATCTTTTTTTTCCGTCTCTGAAACCTGTACTATTAATAATTCGCAACATTACAAGCAACTTTTTATGTCTCTGCCTAAAAATATTGCTTCAGGGACATTCTAGATATTCTCCCAACAATTTTCGGAAAACATAATTTCCCTAGGAAATAATGTTTGCTTTGACAGGGTAAAATACTATGTGGTTTGGAACTACATGATATTTTATTCATGACGGAAATACAAATTAGTTTACTACATTGCAAGAATATGATATAGTAGATTTTCGCCCCGTGGCCCCGTCCGCGTTTACAGTTTTCCCGCGGTAATGAGGTATTTTCCCACAGTAAAAGGTAGCCTATGTATGTATGTGTGATTCTGATGTATTAGCTATATTATTGTGAAGTTCATTAAAATTCATTCAGTAGTTTTTACGTGAAAGAGTAACAAACGTACATCCATACTTACAAACTTTTGCGTTTTTAATACTAGTAGGATTTTAAGCTTTTGCAGGAATAAAGATAAATCTTATAGAAAAGTAAATAACAACAAGTATAAATTTATTAATGAAATGAATTTTTCAATATGTAGAACGTAATTCTTTTCGTGTTTGTGACGTCGATTACCTAAAACTTGTAATTAATGTCATATAATTTTTGTTATTTTAATTTCTTCATCTAAGGTTAAAGTGTAATTATTGGTAACTAAATACAATAATTGATTTTGTAAATTTGTGATTATTTTATGAAAAACTCTTGGATTACAAAATTATATTAAGTATCTGTTTTCTCATACACTTGCGTTAAACATTTTCGCGATTGTAACTGTGCTCCTTAGGGTCCTATTATGACGTTATTTGAGCCTGCCTTCGCGTACTTACCCCAGCTTCCCCCCTTGGGTAGGGGGATGTCACACAGCCTCCGATGCTGCCCCGACAGTTTGCCAAACACCCCCGGGGTGGGAAGTCGTGCCGTATTGGCTGAAAATTTGCCGCCAAAATTACGTACGTCAAAAGTATTTTCCAACTTTGAACCAAATGTTCTTATTGTTTGGATGATTTTGGTAAAGTGGAAATGTGATTTTAGATTCTCGAAAGACAACATGTGACACCGTCGTAATATTGAAATTTATGTAAAAGTTGGGTTATTCTTATTTATAAATTCTAATAGTGATCAAAAATAAATTTGAATAAACTTAAAAATAAAAAAAATACTGCATCACATTTAAAATTATAAAAATCAAAAAATGACAATGAAAATGTTACAAAAAAGTTACGAGTGAATAACAGTAGAAAAAAATGTGCAATGTTTTAAAACAGTAAAGAAAAACTTTAAGTGCTGAGCTAAATTGTGTAGTGTAATTTTATAATGTATTCACTTGATAAAGTAATTGTAGTTAGTGATTTGAAATGAACAGACTAGAAAACACAAAGAAACAAGATAAAGAAGGTGAAAACAATGCGAGAGGAAACTGTACTAAACCGGACAAGATATTGGGTAATAATAATAATAATAATAATTGCGTGCGTGCTATCTCACTTTGTAGATCGAATGGTACTAAACGGGCCTATACATGTTGGCTTTGGCCCCATGCATGCCTCCCAAAGAAAATAAAAATATATATCATACTAATAATATAAAGAGGAAAGATTTGTATTTTTGTGTGTATGTTTGTAATGAATAAACTCAAAAACTACTGTGCCGATTTCAAAAATTATTTCACAAGAGATAGCCACAATCACACTGAGTAACAAGGCTACCTTTTACCGCAGGAAAATGCCTCATTCCCACGGGAAAAGCCTAACGCGGGCGGAACCGCTGCGGAAAGCTAGTAATATATAAGAAATAAAATATTTTATTATTCTCGGTTTTGGCCGCTGCGACCGAATCAAGAAATATCTTCTAACAAATGATTTTTAAATATAAGTAACGATAGCGACAATTTTTTTTATCGATAATATTATATTATATAATCTCGCATGTATGGATACTTTAAAAATAAGTTTGAGGAGTTGTCTACTACATATTTAATTGTATTATTTTTTATTTAAATTGTATAACTTCACCTGCGGTTATCGATCTTGACTGTGTAACATACTAAAAAAAACAACATGGGCGGCGTTTTTTGACTTTTCCGAGCACTTTCCCGTAGGAACAAGATATTTTCCCGCGGTAAAAACTATCTAAGATGTTGACCGGTAATATAAGGTACAACCAAACATTTTTTTTTTCAAATCGGTCCTTCTACGAGATTAAATTTAGAAAACCGAATTTATTTTTAAATTATCTTCATATTAATCTTTTTTTTGTTAAGTAGGCGGTTCGGCCGCCGGGTTTCGAGCGCTGCTGAATTAGGGAATCTATAAAATAAATATATAGAGCTCGAAAATCGGTACGTAGAAAAAATATTCAAGGTAGATTCATACAAATGGATGCTTTAATGGATGATTCGCATATTCTTTTCAATGCTATTGATAAGGTAAAAGATCGTAAATGACTGGGTATGATATTGCAAAATGTTGTATCGAGCTGTTAGGAGGGTACAAAAGGTATAATAATACTGTAGATATGTATTATGTAGCTAAAGGTTTTACAAATATCTTCTATCATATCATACTTCATACTCATATTACAAAAAGGAAAGATTTGTATTTTTGTGTGTGTGTGTGTGTGTGTGTATCTATGTTTGAAATGAATAAAGTTAAAAACTACTTCAAAAATTCTTTCACCATTAGAAAGCTACATTTACCCTAGGTGCATTACGAAACACACGATCGGTTTATTTAAGTTTCTGTGTAGCGAATTTCAACCGAAATATTTTGCCAAATGTCTTTAATTTTTCCTTTATAAATCTTTATTTTACGCTTGAAGGAAAGATGCTTGTATTTCTGTATATGTTATGTATATTATATATTGAGATCGGTCGATAAACCTTAAACTGTAAAATAAGTATACATCAATCAAATATAAATATAATGTTTATAAATCCGCAAAAAAATAGGAGTGTATCGTAAAAGTATTGGAAAAAGCAGTCAAGTGCGAGTCGGACTCGCCCATGAAGGGTTAGGGTGGCAGCAAGTAACATAATATAAAAGTTCTTGTTGTTCGTTGTAACTTTTAAGGTTTAGGATTTGTGACGTGCCTACTTATTAAAAAAAACTTCTTACTAGATCTTGTACAAATGTATTTTTTGGTGAAAGTTTGCATTGTAATGTATATCATAATTTATTTTTAGTTATATCTTTCTTATTTTAGAAGTTACAGGGGGTAAGGGACACACATTTTACTATTTTGGTTGGAAGTGTCTCTTGCGCAAACTATTCATTAAGAAAAAATATATCGTCGCACGTAATCTCAATTGGCGTAAGGGACAAAATGGGAAAATGAGTTTTTTGCATATTCTTGTTCAGCTCGCCGAGCTCTATCTAACTGTATATATTTGAAATTTTGATATCTCTTTAAAAAAAACCTTTACGACCTGTAAATTTTCATACCCTATCCAGATTTATTTGACAAAAAGCGAGGTATGGTTCATTTATTAAAAAAATCTAGGTTGTAAAGGCCTTTGGCTAAGTAAAATTATAGCAAATTAAAAATATTGTTTCTTACAGCCACAATAAAATATACTTCAGATGTATATTTGGGTCGTAAGGGAACTTTAAATCGATGAGTTGTACTTTAATACTCTAGTAATTTTGCTAACTAGTTGCTTACGACACAAAATACTGCAATTTAAACCTTTACAAGGGAGTGGCCACTATATTGCCACCGTAATTTTAACCTTATACCCTTAACATAAAGTTGAAAACGAATGCATTTTATAAAGTTGTTTTGCCTTATAAAAGGTTAATGTAGGTACAGCAAATAGCGGTATTGCACGTTATGTCCCTACATTTTTGACAAATATTGCTTTACGTGGGCAGTTAGAGTTAAAGAATTCTGTATCGTCAGCAACTAAAAAAGATTATTACCGTTAATATACCGTTGATTTTGTAATAATTCACACATTTCACTACAGCTTACCAATCAATATTAATTAAGATAGGTATTAGTATTTCAATAATCACTCAATAACTTTGTGATATATTGTAATTGTGACTAACTGAAGTGATTGGCTGTCGAAAATTAAGAAATATATTATGGATTTTGTTATAATGACAACTTTTTTGTCTCTTTATTGCTTGTATAATTTTAAAAATATATTTTTTTTACTCTTTTAGTAAATAGTTTTTTGTATGTGGCGTACTACAACCGCCTATAATTTAGTCCACTGCTATGGCTTCTTCTTTGGAAGCTGTCTCCCTACAATATCCCAAAAATTTGTACAAAATAGAAAAAAAAAATAATGAAAGTTATTTTTTTGAATGAATAATTCATTGAAATACCAATAAATGCCTAATTCATTGTTGAAATGTTCAATAATTACAAAATTTGTCAGATAAAAGTGTCTTTTTATATTTTTATTATTATTTACGACCTTAATTTCTGAATTAAAATATACATTTACGACCTTAATTTCTGTATTAAAATTACCTTATACTTAAACATCCTTATACTTAAACATCCTTGAGTTTAGGTTAACATTTTTAAAAGATTTGTTACGATATGAAAATTATAATTTACGATTTTCGACACTATTTAGCTCCCATTTTATACTCGTACTGTAGACAATTCTTTCTTAGATCTGTAAAATCTTTTTAGTCTTTTATTATCCAATTTGAGATAAAAATATGTCAAAAATGTGAGGACGTAAAGGGCACTAACTTCTTTATTCAGCTGTTTTCAACATTTTGAACTCTGCGGGTAGGAAGAGAAAGGAAATATAGATATTGTCTTCTTTAAGGCATTTTTTATAACTTCAAAAACAAAAAAGTTATAAACAGATTTCGAAAAAAAAAATCGTTTTTTGGTCATACTGTAAAGTAGGGGTTTGTCCCTTACGCCAATTGAGATTACGTGCGACGATATAATTAGAAACCCTATCCATAAGATAACCCACAGGTATGGGATTAATGACAAAAAAAATTTTTTTTTGGGTTTTAGTTCTAAGTATGGAGAACCCCCAAGATTTTTTTTTCTATTTTAGTGTCAAAATTTTAATGCGGTTTACAGAACACATCTACATACCAAATTTAAACAGTTATATAGTTCTTATAGTTTCGGAAAAAAGTGTCTGTGACATACGGACGGACAGACAGACAGACATGACGAATCCATAAGGGTTCCGTTTTTTGCTATTTGGCTACGGAACCCTAAAAAGACGACCTTCTCCCGTCCTATTAAAAAAATAAAGTTCAAAATTTCGTCTGTGGATTCCATTGCCAAGAAATAATGTGTACGCACTTCACGTTAACAGCTCATACATGTCCCCACCGAGGAGCTCAAGTCTACCCTGATACCAGGGTGAATAGGCCTTAGTTGACCACGCTGGCCCAGTGCGGGTTGGTCAACTTCACACACATCCTTTGAATTTCTTCGCAGGTGTGTGCAGGTTTCCTCACGATGTTTTCCTTCACCGTAAGAGCGTCGAATAAACGTACATATGAATACGAAAATCGAAAACACATTTGGTACGTGCCGAGGTTTGAACCCGCGAACTTCGGAATGGACGCACTTCACAGTATCCACGAACACCCAGGAAATGAACAAGCGTAGCACGTAGGTATCACTTATAACAGGAAATGCTCCGCAAAGTCGAATATCTAACAGACATAAATTGGTTTCGACTTTTCTCTGTTAACTTCTTCAGAAAACACGTTATTTTGCCGACGCACGACTGTCAATCTTACAAAAGAGACGGACAGCTAAAAGAGAAGTCCTTTATTGCCTACGCTCCACTGCCAAATATACGCTTTTTACGTTGTAAAAAAAAACAGGCGGTTATTTTAGGCAAGGATGTACTTATGTTGTACCTACTAAAAAAACATCCTTATACTTAAACATCCTTGAGTTTAGGTTAACATTTTTAAAAGATTTGTTACGATATGAAAATTATAATTTACGATTTTCGACACTATTTAGCTCCCATTTTATACTCGTACTGTAGACAATTCTTTCTTAGATCTGTAAAATCTACAACACTTAGGTTAGTGTTGCTGCCTTTGAAGTTTTATATAAATCTTTCTCTTGAATCACTCTATCTATTAAAAAAACTGCATAAAAATCCTCTGCCTAGTTTTGGGTCAGATGACCGTGTGCGAAATGTCCTCAAATATTTATTATATTTATTTATTTAATACGAGTATCAATAACTTCTTTCTCTTCGATTCTAACTTTGAAATATCTACAAAGAGTAGAGTGTTGCGTTAATGGACTTTCTCGGTAGCTGCCATTTTTCCTTCGCTTAGATCTCTCCTCATAATTAAATAACTTCAGAGCGGAAATGGTAGTATTGAAGTAATTTAATTTGTGTGCCTTAATGGGGAAATATGGGTTGTTAAGTGAACTTAGCGAGGAAGAGAATTTGTCTTCTATTTTATTTTAATTATTAATCAATAGTACCACTATCGGGCGAGCGTCGGTAACCAAGTGGCTAGGGACGTTGACTTCCATTCGGAAGTTCGCTGGTTCAAGACTCGGCGTGTGCCAATGTATTTTCGAATTCATATTTACGATTATTCGACGTTCTTACGGTTAAGGAAAATATTATGAGGAAACCCGCATACACCTGCGAAGTAATTCAAAGGTTGTGTGACCAACCCGCACTGGGCCAGCGTGGTTGGCTAAGGCCTATTCACCCTGATTTTAGGGTAGCCTCGAGCACGAGTCCCTCTGTTGAGCTGCACTATCGGTATTATATGCCAAAATTTAGCAGCTAGTAAAAAAAATTGCCTTATTTAAGTCATAGAATAGACTATCGTTTTTGGCAACTAGTTGAGTAACAAGAACATCTTTTCTTCTTTGGCAACTGGTTGCGAATATCAGTTGCCAATGTGGCCCGAGGGTAAAATACTCGGGAATACGATATTCTTCGAATATTATCGTATAATGATTCCCTATTAGTAAGCTGGTTTCGACTACACCGTTTGTCTTATCTTACATGCTAATAGTGCTTTACAGAATTAAAGGCATTAATATACCAGGTCTTTACAAAACTAAACCAAAAAGCAACTCCTCTGGAACGTCATGGGTAGAGATTTAACCGCCGGTGGCGATACCTTACAACGCTATGGGTAAAAATTTTCCCGGCACTTCAGATGTTTAAAAAAGTGGCATCTGTGCAATAAATACCGAACTATTTGGTACGAAACTCTATGGAGAGCTTCTCAAGTAGTTTACGAAGCAAATGGTAGGTGGCCGGTGAAATTTTTTTTTCGATGAGTATTTTTTCTTGGAGGTCAAAACTGACGTCATCTGTTTACAATCGGGACTCTGTCGGTATCTTGTGGAAATATTAATGAGTTTTTTGTATTTCTGTGAGTGTTTTATATCAAAATAATCGTGAAGTGTTAAGTAATGAGTGTTTTGGAGGATTCCAACATGATTCAAGTGAGTACGCGAAAAAATCCGTTCTAAAAATAGGCCTTATTTTTTTTTAGGTTAGGTTTGGTTTTGCCGTGATTATTTTATTAAAAGTGTTTAATAACAGTTTAAATCTATAACACTGCGCATGTATGTTGCCCATTTCGATAGCTATCGGCTGTATTTTTTTAAAGAAGAATAGCCTTGTAGTTTTTAATCTATGATGATTTTTCTGCGCCGGGCCGCCGCTCGATTTCGCAAACTCTTGCGCTTGCGCCGGCCGTAGCGTAGAAAATCGTGTCACGAGTTTCGGTTGGACATTTGGGCCGTATGAGTGGAGAGTGTAATTAATAGCTTAAGGCCGCACCTCGAAAAAATAAAAGCGCATTGGAGGCGTGGTCTAGACGTGCGACGCGGGCACACGCGGGGCGCACCCCCCGCGGGGCTCGGGGAGCCGCCGGGTCCGTCAGTTTAAAATACCGCGCGCTTAACTGCCACGCTTTGTTGGAACAGAGCAGAGCTAGAATTTATACTATAATTGTAGTATTTGTATTTGTCTTAGTAAATACTGTATACTGTGTATCCTAATAAAGAGATAGTACGATAAACTGCTATATTTGTTTATTCCTTTCCATTTACCCTTATACGAATCAAAATTATTTTTTCTATGTACAAACATTTGACCTCTACAGTTTTTTTATAATATAGATTTTATTTGATTGTATATATCTTTTTATTTTGAGTTTATTTCTATTGAGTTTATTTTTGTTGTTGTTGTGACTTTGACTTTCGACTTTCGACTTTCGACATTGACTTTTACATTGACATTGACTTAGACTTAGACTTAGACTTAGACTTAGACTTAGACTTAGACTTAGACTTAGACTTAGACTTAGACTTAGACTTAGACTTAGACTTAGACTTAGACTTAGACTTAGACTTAGACTTAGACTTAGACTTAGACTTAGACTTAGACTTAGACTTAGACTTAGACTTAGACTTAGACTTAGACTTAGACTTAGACTTAGACTTAGACTTAGACTTAGACTTAGACTTAGACTTAGACTTAGACTTAGACTTAGACTTAGACTTAGACTTAGACTTAGACTTAGACTTAGACTTAGACTTAGACTTAGACTTAGACTTAGACTTAGACTTAGACTTAGACTTAGACTTAGACTTAGACTTAGACTTAGACTTAGACTTAGACTTAGACTTAGACTTAGACTTAGACTTAGACTTAGACTTAGACTTAGACTTAGACTTAGACTTAGACTTAGACTTAGACTTAGACTTAGACTTAGACTTAGACTTAGACTTAGACTTAGACTTACTTTGACTTTGACTTTGACTTTGACTTTGACTTTGACTTTGACTTTGACTTTGACTTTGACTTTGACTTTGACTTTGACTTTGACTTTGACTTTGACTTTGACTTTGACTTTGACTTTGACTTTGACTTTGACTTTGACTTTGACTTTGACTTTGACTTTGACTTTGACTTTGACTTTGACTTTGACTTTGACTTCGACTT
This sequence comes from Teleiodes luculella, assembly GCA_948473455.1. NCBI lineage: Eukaryota > Metazoa > Arthropoda > Insecta > Lepidoptera > Gelechiidae > Teleiodes > Teleiodes luculella. The sequence goes on along the minus strand of OX419600.1, from coordinate 9,802,278 downwards.
GTATGAAAAGTAGATGTTGGCCGATTCTCAGACCTACTCAATACGCTCTTGACTTCGACTTCGACTTTGACTTCGACTTTGACTTGTATGAGAAATAGATGTTTTCCGATTCTCAGACCTACTGAATACGCTCACAAAATTTCATGAGAATCGGTCCAGCCGTTTCGGAGGAGTATGGAATCGAACACTGTGACACGAGAATTTTGTATTAGTTAGGGCTCCCTATGATTACTAAAACTCTGCTCACCCCGTTAGGGAAAAGAGCGTGTCTTTACGTATTGTATTGTATATTATTTCGTTGTAGTTTATTTTATTTCACGCAATTACATTATTCAAACGTATCGATTAGATGGAGCGTCGTCAGTGGCATAGTGGTTCGTAGGTAAGTGCGGGTTCGAGACTCATTACCTACAGTCAAGAGCCGTCTAGCCATTGAAACTGAACACGCACATCGTAATACTCTGCCTTATAAACAAAGTGATTTTCATAGAACATTTCGGGTAATGTTTTGGGTGATGTGTAATGGTACGGGGTGATATCACCTTTTCGAAAGTAATGAGTAATGTGATATGGCATTATAACGTACTGTTTTGCGCATGTCTCAGGAAAGTTCAAGGTCTATATAGAGAAAGTTAACCCTTCAGTGGTGCAATATTATGCAGATGACCATGTTAATTTAAAAAAAGCATGTACTTAGTTTTTTTTCTTATTTCAAGCATAAGTCTCCGTTTTCTTGCCAAATCTGCCTTTTTTTTATTTTTTGGACGGCGTTTGTTTCCCATCTTAGTAATAAATTATTTTCGATTTCGCCGGTGCAATTTGCGATCGCCTAGCGCAGGTCCGTCGTCGGCAAAGGTAAGCGGACGACTGATCAGTGCGGGAAAGTGATGACGCTAAGCAGTGCCGTACGTGTATAACAGAGAAAGGTATGCTGTTGCGCGCTAGAACTAAACAGCGTAAGTGCCAAATTCTTTGGTGTCCATTTATACAAAAAGTAATGCACATAATAAAAATGTTTCGATATGAGACATTAATAAAGTTGAAACCCATACTTATGACCACGTTTCAGCATCCAATTCATTGCCGTTTACCTATACAAAGCGAAAAAAGATAATAGAAGGTGCAACTTTGGCTTAATGTTCTATCGATAAAATTTTCAGCAAACGTGTTTTCAGTGAATAGAGTCTTGAGATAATATGATCAAATAATGTATATCTAAAAATTAACTAACTTACTCTTATAGATTACGAGTACTGACGAGTCAAAGAACACTAAAATTTTCCAGGTGCCGCCTTAACATGATCAGTCAAAGGTTTAAGGTAACGTTGAGTACTATACTTTTCTTGTAAACGAAATAAAAATTGGACACTCCTTTAGTTAGTTCAAGTTAATTTTCCGCAACTCGACGTCAAGCGCGCCTTTAATGCGTGTCACTAAAATTGGACACTCCTATATGTTAGAAACATAATTTTGTTGCATGGCAACATTCTTTCTTCTCCCTCGCGCACTCGTCGTTTCAAGTCGCTTTGTATCTAATAAATTCTAAAATATTAGTTTTCGTGCTTCGTTGTACTTGTAGTTACACCCAAAAACAGTGTCCTTTACACTATACAAAACAGTATTTTTTACAGTTGGTATGGAGAAGATCGATTAATTTCAGAATCTTTCGACTCCATAAATCACAAATTCTAGTTAGAAAGTACTTTTATGTAACACTGTTGGACACTTGCACTACGAAATTCACCCTTACCGCCACGGAATACGGGCGCTCTCAAGGTCAACATGTCCAGCCGTATTGTAAATTGAAAATATTATAATGACCACTTCTACCAGGCTCCCTCCACAAAGAGTCAGTTTGACATGAACCTTTTTTTTTCTACTGAACCAATTTATACTAAAATTGCCATTTTAGAAATGCAATATTGGTGTATCATTCACCCATAGCACAAATACCGATTTTGTATGGTTTGGCCGTAAACATCCTACTTTTAAGTCGGTCGTCTCTAGAGAATGATGATCATGCGGTAAACTTAGCAACTCGTTAGCATACGGAACCCTAAAAATGATAATAATATTACGGCCGTAGAATAATTTAAGAAACAGCATCTTCATTTTAAAGAACCTGTCTAATAAAATGATGTGCCGCTTACTATGGTACGCAAAAAAATGATTTTGTCTGTACCGCCAGTATGTATTTTTCGATCGCCATATTGGTTTCGTAAAAAAAATCCTAGCCTATAACCATCGCACGGTTCCGACGATTCGATAATATATACCTCTTTCTTTAAAATTAAGCAAAATTAATTTTTTTTTTAAAAACCCACGACCGTAAAAGTCTAATCGAAAAAGAGTAAAATAACTCTAATCCCCCGACTTAACTAATTTTCTCGAAGATATACTTAGATGTAGCAATAATATTTTTACCATAATACATAACCGAGGAATATCCGCCGGGGCTGCCATTAAACCAGCTAAAGTTTTTCTAGTGACGTGAATACAATTATTGAAGAATTGTAGATGTTTAACGACGACATAAAATACACTTATGAGTATGATTAAATTTTTGTTGAAATTTCATATAATAAAAAAAGCAGCCCCCGACGGATATTCCTCGGTTATGTATTATGGTAAAAATATTATTGCTACATCTAAGTATATCTTCGAGAAAATTAGTTAAGGCCGCACCTCGAAAAAATAAAATCGCATTGGAGGCGTGGTCTAGACGTGCGACGCGGGGCGCACCCCCCGCGGGGCTCGGGGAGCCGCCGGGTCCGTCAGTTTAAAATACCGCGCGCTTAACTTAGCCACGCTTTGTTGGAACAGAGCAGAGCTAGAATTTATACTATAATTGTAGTATTTGTCTTAGTAAATACTGTATACTGTGTATCCTAATAAAGAGATAGTACGATAAACTGCTATATTTGTTTATTCCTTTCCATTTACCCTTATACGAATCAAAATTATTTTTTCTATGTACAAACATTTGACCTCTACAGTTTTATTATAATATAGATTTTATTTGATTGTATATTATCTTTTTATTTTGAGTTTATTTCTATTGAGTTTATTTTTGTTGTTGTTGTTGTGACTTTGACTTTGACTTTGACTTTCGACTTTCGACTTTCGACATTGACTTTTACTTTGACATTGACTTTTACTTTTACTTTGAATTTGACTTGGCTTTGACTTTGACTTTGACTTTGACTTTGACTTTGACTTTGACTTGGCTTCGACGACTTCGACTTCGACTTCGACTTCGACTTCGACTTCGACTTCGACTTCGACTTCGACTTCGACTTCGCTTTGGCTTTGACTTTGACTTTGACTTTGACTTTGACTTTGACTTTGACTTTGACTTTGACTTTGACTTTGACTTTGACTTTGACTTTGACTTTGACTTTGACTTTGACTTTGACTTTGACTTTGACTTTGACTTTGACTTTGACTTTGACTTTGACTTTGACTTTGACTTTGACTTTGACTTTGACTTTGACTTTGACTTTGACTTTGACTTTGACTTTGACTTTGACTTTGACTTTGACTTTGACTTTGACTTTGACTTTGACTTTGACTTTGACTTTGACTTTGACTTTGACTTTGACTTTGACTTTGACTTTGACTTTGACTTTGACTTTGACTTTGACTTTGACTTTGACTTTGACTTTGTCTTTGACTTTGACTTTGACTTTGACTTTGACTTTGACTTTGACTTTGACTTTGACTTTGACTTTGACTTTGACTTTGACTTTGACTTTGACTTTGACTTTGACTTTGACTTTGACTTTGACTTTGACTTTGACTTTGACTTTGACTTTGACTTTGACTTTGACTTTGACTTTGACTTTGACTTTGACTTTGACTTTGACTTTGACTTTGACTTTGACTTTGACTTTGACTTTGACTTTGACTTTGACTTTGACTTTGACTTTGACTTTGACTTTGACTTTGACTTTGACTTTGACTTTGACTTTGTCTTTGTCTTTGACTTTGACTTTGACTTTGACTTTGACTTTGACTTTGACTTTGACTTTGACTTTGACTTTGACTTTGACTTTGACTTTGACTTTGACTTTGACTTTGACTTTGACTTTGACTTTGACTTTGACTTTGACTTTGACTTTGACTTTGACTTTGACTTTGACTTTGACTTTGACTTTGACTTTGACTTTGACTTTGACTTTGACTTTGACTTTGACTTTGACTTTGACTTTGACTTTGACTTTGACTTTGACTTTGACTTTGACTTTGACTTTGACTTTGACTTTGACTTTGACTTTGACTTTGACTTTGACTTTGACTTTGACTTTGACTTTGACTTTGACTTTGACTTTGACTTTGACTTTGACTTTGACTTTGACTTTGACTTTGACTTTGACTTTGACTTTGACTTTGACTTTGACTTTGACTTTGACTTTGACTTTGACTTTGACTTTGACTTTGACTTTGACTTTGACTTTGACTTTGACTTTGACTTTGACTTTGACTTTGACTTTGACTTTGACTTTGACTTTGACTTTGACTTTGACTTTGACTTTGACTTTGACTTTGACTTTGACTTTGACTTTGACTTTGACTTTGACTTTGACTTTGACTTTGACTTTGACTTTGACTTTGACTTTGACTTTGACTTTGACTTTGACTTTGACTTTGACTTTGACTTTGACTTTGACTTTGACTTTGACTTTGACTTTGACTTTGACTTTGACTTTGACTTTGACTTTGACTTTGACTTTGACTTTGACTTTGACTTTGACTTTGACTTTGACTTTGACTTTGACTTTGACTTTGACTTTGACTTTGACTTTGACTTTGACTTTGACTTTGACTTTGACTTTGACTTTGACTTCGACTTCGACTTCGACTGCGACTTCGACTTCGACTTCGACTTTGACTTTGACTTTGACTTTCTTTGACTTCGACTTCGACTTCGACTTCGACTTCGACTTCGACTTTGACTTTGACTTTGACTTCGACTTGTATGAAAAGTAGATGTTGGCCGATTCTCAGACCTACTGAATACGCTCTTGACTTCGACTTTGACTTTGACTTCGACTTTGACTTGTATGAGAAATAGATGTTTTCCGATTCTCAGACCTACTGAATACGCTCACAAAATTTCATGAGAATCGGTCCAGCCGTTTCGGAGGAGTATGGAATCGAACACTGTGACACGAGAATTTTATATTAGTTAGGGCTCCCTATGATTACTAAAACTCTGCTCACCCCGTTAGGGAAAAGAGCGTGTCTTTACGTATTGTATTGTATATTATTTCGTTGTAGTTTATTTTATTTCACGCAATTACATTATTCAAACGTATCGATTAGATGGAGCGTCGTCAGTGGCATAGTGGTTCGTAGGTAAGTGCGGGTTCGAGACTCATTACCTACAGTCAAGAGCCGTCTAGCCATTGAAACTGAACACGCACATCGTAATACTCTGCCTTATAAACAAAGTGATTTTCATAGAACATTTCGGGTAATGTTTTGGGTGATGTGTAATGGTACGGGGTGATATCACCTTTTCGAAAGTAATGAGTAATGTGATATGGCATTATAACGTACTGTTTTGCGCATGTCTCAGGAAAGTTCAAGGTCTATATAGAGAAAGTTAACCCTTCAGTGGTGCAATATTATGCAGATGACCATGTTAATTTAAAAAAAGCATGTACTTAGTTTTTTTTCTTATTTCAAGCATAAGTCTCCGTTTTCTTGCCAAATCTGCCTTTTTTTTATTTTTTGGACGGCGTTTGTTTCCCATCTTAGTAATAAATTATTTTCGATTTCGCCGGTGCAATTTGCGATCGCCTAGCGCAGGTCCGTCGTCGGCAAAGGTAAGCGGACGACTGATCGCAGTGCGGGAAAGTGATGACGCTAAGCAGTGCCGTACGTGTATAACAGAGAAAGGTATGCTGTTGCGCGCTAGAACTAAACAGCGTAAGTGCCAAATTCTTTGGTGTCCATTTATACAAAAAGTAATGCACATAATAAAAATGTTTCGATATGAGACATTAATAAAGTTGAAACCCATACTTATGACCACGTTTCAGCATCCAATTCATTGCCGTTTACCTATACAAAGCGAAAAAAGATAATAGAAGGTGCAACTTTGGCTTAATGTTCTATCGATAAAATTTTCAGTAAACGTGTTTTCAGTGAATAGAGTCTTGAGATAATATGATCAAATAATGTATATCTAAAAATTAACTAACTTACTCTTATAGATTACGAGTACTGACGAGTCAAAGAACACTAAAATTTTCCAGGTGCCGCCTTAAGTCGGGGGATTAGAGTTATTTTACTCTTTTTCGATTAGACTTTTACCGTCGTGGGTTTTTTTCAAATTTTTTAATTTTGCTTAATTTTATTTCATACTTTTTAGAGAGCATATTATACTAATTATTATCTATATAATATGTAGGTAAGATCTCGCAAAAGAATAAGTGTGATTCATCCTACCACATGATATTAAGTTCCTTATTAAATATTATACAGTGGAGGGGTTGCACTAATATTGTAGCGCCCTCTAGTGAGTTACAGACGTAATTTTAATTATTTGGTAACATGCATTAAGCTACCACGTACACATTGCTGAAAACAGAATTGTAATCGGACATTTCGTTTTGATTCAACATTGTTTTGCGCTAATATTGTGGCGCCCCCTAGTGAGTGACAGCCATGACACCTGTCTAAGAACATGAACTCATCAAATACAAACCCGTTATTAAAAACCGCATCAAAATCGGATCATTAGTTTAGAAGATAGGTGGGAACATTACTTTGCACAAACGCACACACAAACACACAAACAAACATCTCTCACCCTAAACGCATATACCTGCTCCGTTCCGTCGTGGGTAATAAAAAGCTTCTAAGGCATAGTTGATCAGATCCATTGCCAGGATGTCCTTATAAATAGCTAAACCTGTTACACCTCGTATACCTAATCTCTTTTAATGCTAAAGTTCAACCAGATTGTCATCCAGAGCCATCGATGTCCAGAGCAGAGCTTAGAATGACAATCAGCTTAGATCTGCGTGAGAATGCTCATCAATCATCAATCATCAATCATCAATCATCATTTTAAACAAATTGTAATAATAATTATTATTATTTATTTCAAACTTAAGGTACATAGTTTTACAGTGTCTGGAGTCTCCTTTTAGGCAGCAATTTGCCTCTTATACTTTTAATTAATTAAAAGTACTTATATATAATATTTAATTAGTGCGCTTTTACAAATTTTTATTTGTGTGTGTGTGTGCGGGTGTGTGTGTTTGCATGTATGTTTGTGTATGGAGTACACAATATCGGTAGTTTTCCCTGCGACGAAGTTAATTGTTTACCTATTGTAATAATAATTCAATTTCATTATAATTATTATAGCAACAGAAAATTTTGTTAGTCGCACTATAACTTGCTCATCTAAAGCGTAAGGCGTTTAATTGTTTATTTCCTTTTTAGGCACATTCAGCATAGCAGAATATTAACTAAAGTCACTATAGGGTTAAGATTACCGGAAAAATTCACCCTGATTACAGGGTAGGCTTGAGCCCCTCGGTGGGGACATGTCATCAATCATGTATAAAACTAAAAATAAAAGCTTGTTTTTCAAAAGGTTTAGTTTTTTTTAAATTTTACTTTTAACTTTTAAGTGTGTTTTATTCCAATCATGATACTCGTCAAGACGAATCAAACGAGTCCAAACTCGATAGGGTTGCGTCGTTTAATTACGGAGTGCCTATGGCCACCTTCCAGCTCCATTATCAGGCCCTGGTTGCCATATAGCATGGTCTAAGAAAACAAGGTCTAACCATTAGACCACGTGACTAACACGAGTTTACGTCATTTCTACGTCATTTTGCCTATTCATCCTTGTCGAATGCGTGTAATAGACAAGGATGAACAGCGAAAAATGACGTAGGCTTGTGTCAGTCACGTGGTCTAACGGTTAGACCTTGTTTTCTTGGACCATGCCTTATAGTATCAAAGTACTCATTAAAACGGAAATATAAAGTCAATGTAAACCAAATGTATTATCAAAATGAATTGTACAGTAGTATCCGTATGTCTTTGTTCCAGAGCTGGACCTGGATTACCTGGAGAGAGGTGCGGGGTGTACCCTGACAGTGGGTGGGGCTCCCAGCGTGGAGCCAAGTCCTGACAGCCTCGACCTGGTCAAGGTGGTGCTCCTCGGGGCTCCGGCCGTGGGGAAGACCAGCATCATACAGGTACATACAGCTATACAGATCACCATTTTCATATCATCTTCATCATCATCATTATTTCAGCCAGTAGACGTCCACTGCTGGACAAAGGCCTTCCCCAAAATCTCCACAACGTCGATCGTCGTCGATCGTAGCGTCGGCAGGCCCCCTACAAGGTGGACCGACGACGATCTGGTGAGGGTGGCGGGAAGCCGCTGGATGCGGGAAGCCTTTGTATGCGGGCAGCGCGGGACCGATCTGAAAAAATGAAAATGAAATATGTTTTATTCGAAGTAAGATTTTACAAATCATTTTTCGACGTCGAGGCGGGTTCACAAATTTGGCTGTCTTCTGTGGAGAAGAACCCGCCGGAAGAAACTCCACAGGCGTTGCATTTTTTCAAACTATTTTACAAAAATTATTATTTTATACAATTTGATTCATATAACAAAGAGTGCAAACGAAGTATGCAGTTAGAGGAAGGCAACCAGTCAAAGTAGAAAAACTAAATTAAGTAACCAAAAAACAACCGGTGGAGATTTTAATATAAACAGTGAAATCTTTGTGGAGATTTTAATATAAACAGTGAAAATTTACTGGTTGTTTATCCGAAACATAGTAGTAGTAGGTACTCATAAAGTTGAACAACTTTCCTTATGCAACGTACCTACTACGTCAAAATCTCAAATTTTAAATTCAACTTGTCTTACAAAGCGGCCGGTCACGTGTCTGAAGTTTATATGAAAAGTTAAAAATTATCATTGAGATTTTAACTTATGTTCCTTAGAGAAAGTTGTTCCGTTTCATTAGTACTACCACTATGACAACAACCAGTTAAATTTCACGGTATATAGTACTACACGCTCATAGTAATATACTTTGGCGTTTGGCGTTTGTCTTTTGTTTATCTTCTTGCCGTGCATTCCGCTCGCCCCCGCTGCCGCCAAGTTGGCGCTTATAATGTTATCGTGGTGCCTTTTACAATACTTGTACGTAATTGCTCAATTTAAATAGATAGAAGTTTGACCAATCTGAACATAGCAGGCCTAGACTCAGAGAGCAACCCAAAATGAAATACAGATGTGGTCAATAATATTTGTCAGAGAGAGATAGAAAGGGAGAGGAAGTCTCTGATTTTACCAGAATTATAACTTATTTCACAAATTTTTGTTTATTAATACGATATTTTATTTACGATAAACGATATACGATATTTTAAATGGGATTCTTTGAGTTTATATCTTAGTCAAACTTAAAACACTACACGAGTTCGTAGATACTCATTATTACTCCTCAGAAGATACAAGAAAACTCGAAAAAAATAATTAATAATTTTATTTAAGATTTAATGTTTTTTGTAATACATAAAACTTAAAAAAATAATGAAATGTCAAAAGCTAAACCTTAGTGTTGACTTAAAAAAAAAACTTATAAATCTTATATAACTTACGTCTTAAACTGATATTTATGTAGAAGAAGGGCTAGACCAGAGAGGTGTTAATAAAAAAAAAACACTATTCGGTGTTTAAAAACCGTTTCTACACTAAAATCAACTTTTAAAATGTTTGTGCAATCTATACAAATTGTAAAAGAAGCGTTTTTTCAATGTTAATGGATATAAATAATAACTTGATGACCTGCCTGCATTATGAAAGTCTTATAAGAACTCTCTTAGTCTTTTATTTATATTATTATCTACTATGTAAATATGTAGATAAGTCAAGCGTAAAAAAGCGTATTTATTATAATATTTTTAACGGAGGTAGCTGGATCTTCTTAAAATAATAATCAAGTTGAAATTCTAAGAATATTATGTTCAACGAATCCTTGACTTCGAATACAATTTCTCGAATTGCCAGCAAAAAAAAATAATTAAAGATAAGTCTCAATTACATAGCTAGAATATGCATTTAATATATATTTTTTTACATAGCTAAAACTTAGTATTGTGGAATACAATTCTCAACTATGCGTTATACAATCTCTAATTGATAAATTTTAATATTCTAAAAAAATGACATAATTATGAATTAAAAAATATAGGTACAATTAAACCGCGCTAGGCGTAATTAAAATATTGTAGTAACAACTAACAATTTTAGTATAACAATTTTATTATTACACACCAGTATTTTGTAAAAAATATATTTTAAGACACTTATTTATCTATAAGTTATAATAATAATAATAATAATAATAATGAACTTTATTGTTATGTATATGTATTATGCATATTGACATAAAATAATGCTGAAAATAACATTTTAGCATTACAAGTATACATCAATTTTGTCTACCTAAATCGAAGAGTCAGTGGCCAAGTGGCTAGGATCGTTGTCTTCCATTCGGCAAGAGCGGGCTTAAGTCTCGACACGTATCAATGTGTTTTGGATTTTCGAATTCATATTACGAGTAAATACTTTTGCTCGATGCTCTTACGGTGCAGGAAAAATCGTGAGGAAAGCTGTACACACTTGCGAAGAAAAAAGAACTTAACGAAAATAAAATAAAATATTAAAAAGATTAGATATTAAAACATTAACTAATAAATTGATAAAAAGGTTGTGTGTGAAGTTGACTAACCTGCTCTAGGTCAGCCTGGTTTGCTTATACATATTATGGGAATATTAAGGGTAGGTTTGAGCCCCTCGGTGGAGACATATGTGGGCTGTTAACGACCTAAATCTAGGCCAGAGATAATGTGACTTTCGCGTTTCTTTCAGAAGCAACTGCTGTGCCAAAGTATGTAATAAAGAATGAAAATGTGACGTATTATCGACAACTTTTTGGCGGCTGAAGTTTTCAGTGTTGTTGAATATTAGAAGCCTAGTGATTTGCATAGAAAGGAATCAAGGTCGAAGGATATTGTCGATAAATACTATTTTTATTTACGCTTTGTTTCGTCTTAAATAGATCGTGATGCAAATTGTAATGCGTCTGTGAATCATGATACGATCATGTTTTATTCGATCTCCAATTTTCAATATACATATTCTATTTCAAGAGACCTGAAACTGCTACCTTTGATTTTATAATGAAAGCTGGGTGAAAAACTAAAAAAATTTTCTTCAAAGTAAGCTCCTTTCTATGTAATCCACTCCTTAATTGTATCTGTAAGATCTAATAACGTCGCTGAATTACACATAAAGCGTTCTTCTTAATATATGTACTATTTGGCAGTCATTCTGGCTTTGATTTTATTCTTCTTACTCGTATTAGTTGTTTCCTAAAAACAAAAAATAGGTCAGATAAACTCCACGATATCATAGTAAGTTCGTTTCTCGTCAACATTATTTCTTTCTGTGTTCGCTACTAAGTTTGTTTTTTAAAGAAGTTTTTATTGTTTCTTCACTTAACTGAGACCAACCCTTTTTAGTGCCATATTGTATAACATATTGTATCAGTGCATTTCTTGCCACTGGGTCTAAACCTGGTTTAACTTTGAAATGTTTATCACCTCGGAGAGCTTTAGGAACAATACCAGTTAGCGTACATGTTTCCAAAGCCTCCTTTGTAAATACTTCTACTAAAAGCAATCTGGCCAACTTTTTCATATCTTTATTACTGCAAAATTCAGAATTCTGAAGATTAATATCGGGAATATAAACGTTTGTATTAGGCATGAGTTCTACTAATCCCGGTCCTGGTTCTGTGTGCTTAATTGTCCATTTTGTATTTGTATCTACCTTTTTCTTATGTTTCTTAGATTTAGTTGTACCTGGTGATGTAGATGGTTCAGTGCCTTTTGCTGTGGGTTGATGTGGTTCTGGAAGACTCTCAGAAGTTGAAGGAAGAGATGCGTTATCTGAGAGCTCCGTTGCATCTGAATCTGACTGCGGCTGTTCCATATCTTTAGGATCTTCATTCACTACGTCCATTGATGGTTCTTTTGCTATAGGCAGTGTATTTTTATATTTTCCTTTATCTATAGCTTGGCTTATGGCGGTGTTATTGTTAACCAAGATATCTAACATCCTTTTCAAGTATTCAATCACTGATTCATTATTTTTGTAAAGGAATGTTAGTAAATCATGACACCCATCATAACCACAAGTAGCACTGTTTATTGAAGATTGTGATGTAGGGTCTGATGGATTGTCTTGAATGTCTGATTCTGCTGATTCTTGACTTGGATGCTGTTTTGTGGGTCGAATGGTTGATGGTGATTTTGGTGAGAGGCTACCAACACTACCTTCAGATCTTGGATTTGATGAAGAAATTGATAGTTTTTGCATTTCTACCATGTTCTGGAGTACTTCAAGCATACCAGACAGTTGATTGTTTACTGCCGTTCTTCCTGTTTCTATTTGTTTCAACACTTTTGAAGGTTTCATGCTTTTTGATTTCTCGCTCATCTTGTAACTTATCTGATGTTGATTTTTTCAATGTGTCCTGTAATAAAAAATACAGTAAATTAAAATTCGAATTTACTGACACCAATAGTAAAGACAGTTACGAGATATTTTTATCAAATAGTATTAATATAGGTTTAGTGTCGTTTTAACAAAAACTGCTAAGTAAATAGATCTGATCAACTTTCTGAAAATAAAAATATAGCATTCCCGTACAAACAGTCAAATTGAAATTATTATTTTGTATGGAGAGCGTTGTTTGCCAAGTAACAAGGGTCGCTGATTACCATTCGGTAAATTGTCAATTTTTAAGTAGGGCTGGATGACATGGAATTGTATGACAGCTGTGATTGTTTGCCACTTGTTTGAAGACAAATTTTATGACGTCATTACTACAGAAAATTTTAAGTTAAATTTATTCAGTAATCCTGTGTTTATTATAATTATGAAATCGATATTATGTTTGTATTTTAAATAAGTAAATATTGCAGAAAATAATAATTATGTACTTACATAAAATTGTAAGTGACTCAAGTAGCCTATTGTGGGTTAGTTAGTACTAAATTTTTCTTCTGTGCTATTGTCTGAAATTAGGTCACAGCGTTTATTGCTGATACCATGAAAGACATTTAATTGACAACAATTAAGACATGACTGATGCATCAATTTATTGAATGTTACTTGGCAAATTATAAAGCTTCATTGTGCAGCGTGAATAGGCCTTAGTCGACCATGCTGGTCCAGTGCGGGTTAGTCAACTGCACGCACAACACACAACCTTTGAATTTCTTCGCAGGTGTGTGCAGGTTTGACATGATATTTTCCTTCACCGTAAGAGCGTCGAATATGTACGTTATATGAATTTGAAAACATATTGGTACGTCCCGAGGATTGAACCCGCGAACTCCCGAGTAATACCTAGTCAACGGCTCTACCCACTAGACCACCGACGCCACCGAGGCATCGACTAGTATCGTACAACTAATACTTATTAAATTCATGCTTTTTTAAATTATTCCGTTTGTAAAAACAATAAAACGAATTTAAATGAAATTTGAAAACTAAGTTTAAAATAAATCGTACCTATTCCCACAAGAAAATTCAACAAAGATGGATTATTAAACACTCGCCCCGGCTCCGCACGGGAAAATGGTTATTGTGGATTATTCTTAAGTATATTATGCATGTATTATACATATAAACCTTCCTCTTGAATCCCTCTATCTATTAAAAAAAACCGCATCAAAATCCGTTGCGTAGTTTTAAAGATTTAAGCGTACAAAGGGAGGGACATAGGGACATAGGGACAGAGAAAGCGACTTTGTTTTATACTATGTAGTGATGCTAAAGATACAAAGATAGTAAAATAAGACATCTATTTTTAACGAGAAAGAAGTAAACGCAAGACTGATATAATGTGCGGAATATTCCGTTGAACAACAACAATGTCGTGCCAAAGTCATGAGTTCATTGCATAAATAACATTCATTTTTATCGCAATGAAATAGCGCATGACTACAGCATATCTTTTTGTTATTATTATATACGAGTAGATAATATAAAACGACCTACCCAAACTATAAACAGAGATAGGCATAGCGTTAACAGCCCAAATTCCCACCGAGGGGCTCGAGCCTATCCTGAGTTAGGGTGAATAGGCCTTAGTCGATCACGCTGGCCTAGGGGGTGGTCAACTTCTCACACAGCCTTAGAATTTCTTCGCAGGCGTTTGTTGTTGTATATGACGATTTCATTTACCGTGCGAGCTTAGGTAGGTATGGAACCCTAATAAAAAATTTAATAACCCCCGACACAAAACCGTTACTTGATCCTTTCAATAACTAGAAAAGAGCTGATAATCTTCAAATGGCTGAAGATATTTTCTTGGATCATAGCTAAGAACACTCTCGATGGTGACACCTTGCAAACAAAAAAATCTAGATCAAAATCGGTGCAGCCGTTTAGGTGCTACGATGCCACAGATGCCCTCTTTTTCGTCGGGGGTTAAAAATCATATATATTAAGGGCTAAAGCGAATGTTTCCTAGTCGCACTTCGCACACATCACAAATCCTGTGTGTGGTTGTGTATCCCCGTCTAAGCCCCACTCTCACACGTTGCAACTGAATTACAACTGGTTTTAAACTCCAAGTTTCTTGCTCCTGTCGTCACCGCCTAAATATTCACGAGTTTCCGTTCTGAGAGTTTGAATATATCGCGTATTCGCTCAGAGGCCTCGTTCAGGGAGGCGAGTCTGTCTGGCGAACTCCTGCGCAATACAAACGCGTCTAGATAATACTACGCTTATACATGTTGTTAACAGCCCATGTCATAGTCCCCACCGAGTGGCCTATCCTGATTTAGGGGGAAATATACCTTAGTGCATAATGAAACAATATTAAGATCAAGGATGTTATGAGTACTAGGTAGTACTTATAAAATCGAAGAGAGAGAGAGAGAGAGAAAGAGAGAGAGAGAGATAGAAAACTTCTCTGAATGCCCTTACATGCTCTAATGGCAATTATATAAATTCAAATATTTTATTGCACTTCATAATATGGTAAGAAGATGGTAACGTTTGAATACTTAAGTAAGTATTTATAAAACACATGGCCACGGGAGGGCACCGCACTTATAAAGACGAGAATAAAACAACAGCAAACATAAAATCATCTAAGTATATTAAATATATATTATTATTTATTAAAGAACTCTTG
This sequence comes from Teleiodes luculella, assembly GCA_948473455.1. Taxonomy (NCBI): domain Eukaryota; kingdom Metazoa; phylum Arthropoda; class Insecta; order Lepidoptera; family Gelechiidae; genus Teleiodes; species Teleiodes luculella. The sequence goes on along the minus strand of OX419600.1, from coordinate 9,787,006 downwards.
CAGCGTGTGGATATATTTACTTAAAATGTACACTTTTAGTGCTTTTTAAAATGTATTAAAGTTAGAAAAAAGTACAAATAAAAACTAGTATTTCGCTCCCACAGACTGAACACGCTTTATAGTTTTCCTATCGAAATGAGGTAATTTTCTGGAATGAAAAGTCGCTTTCCTTTGATTGTCAATGTAAAAATTTTCATCTGATCTGATTACGTCATAAAAGTGTTAACGTAACAGTCGTGTTATTTAGTAAGTTACTTTATTGCATAATTTGTTTTTAATATTGTATACAAATAATATTGTGATAAGGAACAGTGTGATAAGGGAAAATGTGGAGTAGAAGAAGAAGGGTTACTAAATTGGTTTGGTCACGTGGAGAGAAAGAGTGAAAAGACTTAACAGATTTATAAGGTAAAAGTGGAAGGAATGTTGTAGGTGAAGACCAAAGTGAACGTTTCGATATGATTTGGGGACGTTCTGAGACAAAACCAAAGGCACGCATGGTGAAATGAAATATGGATGAAGCGAAAGAAGTTAGGTACCTATGTCTGGAACGTAGCAAGTGGAAGGATGTGATCTCTGCTTACCCCACTGTTAAAGAGGTGTGAGCGTGACTGTATGTATATCAGATATGTAAATTATATCTTTAAACAATGTAAACAAGCAGAAATTTGTTCTTGAACTTGACACCTTAATTTAATTGATAACAACAAAATGGACTGTATTGCACTGTATTTATGTAGAACGTTATCGTTATAACACAATTATATAACAATGTCAAATAATAATTACCATCCGGCGGAAGATCGATAGTGTGTGTGTGACGCTAGTATGCGTGTCTTATTTTTTTTTTTATCTTTTTACCTATGCTTGTGTCGATTAAAGTACGACCAATCAAGCTTTACCGGACTTGCGGGAGAGCTGAAGACTGTACCCCAAAAAAAAAAAAAGTCAAGTACAACGCGCCTAGGGGCGGCTCGAGGGAGCCTTAGACCTAAGCCTAGCGCGTTGATACTGAAAAACATCGTGAAGGAACGCGTGTCTTATCATCAAGTGACTACAAGAGCTCTTTTTGGAAGCTAAACATTTCCAATCACAAAACTGTGCTGGAAATACGACCCTGTAACCTAGTTGATAGTAAGTCTGCTTTCAAAGCACAGGGTCTCGAGTTTGAATCCCGCCCAGGGCAAACATTCGTGTGTGGAGCACTTGTGTTTGGATGTTGTATATTTATGTATACTTGTCATTCATTACCTAGTTTGGGCTTAAACGGCTCACGGCTCTTTCTCAATAAATACTTATTTTCTGTGACAATTAGGTACTTATTTTCCCATGGTTAAATGTAAAAAAAATATTACCGCAGTGAAAAGATAACCTAAGAAAATGTCGAATTTTTTTTTTTCCACGCTGAGTTCTTCCTTGGTACAACATTAGCTTTGATATCAAAAGGGTTTTGCAAAATTCAAATTTCTTCGGTTGTAAAAGTTGAATTCGGTATTTAGTAAATTATATATTATTTCATTTTATATTAAAAGATTGGCAATTTTTTTTACAAACAAAAATATGGAATCTATAGGAATAGAATTTGAAAGAGCAAAGAAGTCTTCTCCTTTTATATTTTACTCCATATTCGGATATTTAATACTTATATATAAATGTATAAAAATTATACTCTATGATTTAATAACATTTTAGGTAGGTATTTTGTCTATAGACTGGGGTAGAAAAATAACAAAAATACATATCTTTGCAGTTTTACAGTTTATTTACGTACTTAATTAATTTATGACATCTGAACGTACAACAATGTGGGTATATTTTTTTCTATTTATACTCTAAGGTGGGAATTTACATTAATCTTATTTTATTTACGGCCAAGAGCAGGTCAAGCTAAATAGCATAAGGTATTTCACGATAAAGTGATGATCTTCCTTGTTTACCAAACATAAGAGTTTAAATTATTTATTATTTATTAATTATAACATGATTATTTATAAGAAATTCACTTAATTTAGTTAAGACAGATGACATTTTCTTATCTTCTTGGAACAAAATAGTTCAAAGTCTAAAGTGATCACCTTAGCGTGCTATTGGCAGTACAAGTATATAAGCACATAACTAGGCCAAAAGTAACCTTATGAATATTAAGTAAAGATAAACATAAACACACCCTTAAAGTTTGTAATTTCTACAACTTACAAATTCGTAGATAATTATGAAAAACAAATATTTATCTTATTCAAACGTAAACAATCTTATCTAATAGTTTTCTTAGTAATTTAATATAGTTTTAATAAAATAGCGATAATTGAAATCATCCTGTTTATCTAATTTACATTCATTTGTGCTTTTATATTAAAAAACAAGTATTAGGTATGTACAATAACTATTGCGGAGCGCGAAGTACAGGACAGGAAGGGGTGGAGACTTTTCACGAAGGCCCTCTATACCAAATAACTATTGTTTCTTCAAAACTGTAACGACTTATTTCACACAATTTTTAAGCGAAGCTATTCTTACCCGACTGTGCGAATCAAAAAGGAGGGTTACAATATTAACTGAAGTGGCTTGGAATTGGCATTAACCAAGTTTTCCTCTAATTATTGTTTGAGACGACTATGAAATATTTAGATAATGGGCAGCAGCTTTCACCTGTATGACAAGAACAACTGCGATCCCCAATCGACAACAGAGAGAGACCTACGTCCATCTGTGGACTGTAATAGACTATAGTACTTAGTATATCATATTTTATCTGTAAAATTAGAGTCGCATGCTCTTTACTCTCTAAAGACAAAATAATAATAAAAATGTTATTCTTTAGGTACCCCAAATTGCATGGATGCTATTAAAATAGTTTGTTATTTTTTTTATTCTGCACAGTTATAAAATTAAATGTTAAAATAATAAATGGTGAATGAATAATGTAACGAAAAAGAAACGAAAACTCTAGTATGGCCACAGAATAAATAATAGTACTAGGTATGGCATGGTATGGCATGTATTACGAAAGATTCTTGTTAACTATTACTTCGTTATCTTGTGATCCGAGTTACTGTTACATGTTGTCTATAGGGCTGATTTGTCACTCGTGACGAGGCAATTGATTCCTTTTGGTACTGAACAGAGATATAAATGCGCAACTTTCAAATCAAATTGCTTTCTTAGGGCGTTAAATGCTTTTAAACCGTTTTTACTGCTTAGTTGATACGATAATTTCTCAAAAGACCTAATATACTTTTCGTGACATGCGTTTTAGTACGAATTTGCCAAACACGTTTTTTTTTATTTTGCTCCTTATCAACGAATTTCCACAAAACATGAAAAGCATGTTGATCTAGAGCAGGCCCTACGTAGTCGGTATGGATTCGGTTACCGCCAGTACCACCTGCTACTGTACAACTTTTTAATGCGTCATCGTTAAAGATACCACGTAAAAGTAATCGAGCTAGACTATTAGTGCTTTTTGCTTTACTTAAACATGCATCCAAATAGTCTTGCTTTATGTAAACACCAGAATTTTTAATAAGTTCAACAACTAGTTGACTATTAGCATTTTCTCGTAAAGTCCAGTTGGTATCTAAATGGCTCCCCAAATTCTTTCTTTTTAGTACCATGGGCTTCTGCGCCTGATCGTGTGGATCTATTTCTAATTGTGATGTAGAGTTATTCATGTCTTCTTGATTGATGAAAGGTGGCTGCGATATCGTTTGTGGTTTTTCAAATTCATTTGGTGACAGTATTATTATATCTTGTTCCAGGTCTTCTTCAAATATTTGATCTTCTTGGTTTTCAGATATCATCATAAACTCATGTTTGATTTCTTTTTCCAGACCATTGTCTAAACACGATGCTTTATCTGTTTCTGGTATTGTCGATAAATTTGGACAATTTTCAATATGATTTAAATGTTCTCGATGTATTTCCATGTCTCTTAGTCCAACTACGTTTACATAATCGTCAATTTCGCAATTTGGTCTTTCTTCAGGGATTTCATAATCACCGCTGTCAACGTCTTTTTCATGTATTTCTTGTAGTCTTTCATCCTGTAAGAAAATATTTAAACACTGCTGATTTTCGATTTGTTGTTTAAAATCAATTATTTGTTCATTTTCAGAAATAGCGAGTGTTTCTGTGTGTTTTTTTACTTTTTGATTTTCATATTCTGGCGTTTCATCATCTGAATCAGAACTGTAAATAAGTCTTGGACGGCGACGTATTTTATTTTTCTTCTTTAACAGATTTTCATAATCTTGAATGGTCTTTACAACAATTGCACAGTTATCATGAAAATTTGTAACTGCCTTATGAAGGTGTTTAATAGTGTCCATCAAATACATTAAGTTACGCAATTGAATATTTTGATCATTAAACATATTTGTATTATCTTCATGTTCTACACTAAAGTCACTTCTATTTTTATTATTTAGTTTATCATACTGCAGTTCTTTATGAGAAATGTGTGGAGTATTTAAATTGCTCATATCTCCTTTAGTTTGATTATTTAGTGTAATTGCCATATTATGAGCTATTGCATTGTTGGTTTTGCTTGCAAAATTTAACTGTTCATTTTCATCGTTGCGATTTAAATTAGCTGTATATGTATTTATGTTTTCATAGTTTTGCCTTTTCGTACTTACAAAATCATTTTCTTCCTGGCTGCTGATATACTCGTTTCTTTCTGTTCTCTTCAACGTAAGTCTCAGTTTCGGAGGCTTTAGTATGATGTCCATATTGATCTAGAACAAAACAAACAAAAAATATATATTGTACTGTCTATGTCATGTTATGAAAGTAATTTTAGTAGGCAAAAAGCTATTCACGAAATATAAAAAAAAAAATATTTGGTCTTGCGTTATAAAAAAGCTTTAATTTTAATTATTGTAGGTTTTATTATATTTACAGTAAGTAAACATTAACTATGTAATGTAAGGACTTCGGGCACAATTTATTCACCACTCACATTTTTAATCACTTTACGATGTTTTTGCTTTTTAATTTCGCGGAGGCCAAATGCCTATGAAACCATTTAATTTAATTTTAGTAAAATATTATTTTTGAATTACTTATCTCGATAAAAATTAATCTAATAAAAAAACCTATTAAATATTAGTGACGTATGTATATTGTACGTATAGTTAATTAATAAAGCTTTTCAGGAATGAAATTTTGCAGTGGGTAAAATTAGATACTTAGTCATTAAAATCGTGTCGATTATAAACATTTACAGTATTACCACAAAATAATTATACAGTAAACGTATAATTTCAGACGCCCTAACTATTTTTTGAAAAGTATTTTTTTTTCTCTTTAAAAGAAAAGAAAATAATTTTAAATTTCAATAAATTATTTAGGACGATAAAAAATCGTTAGTATCATAGCGTTAAAATCATGTCTAGCTGCTTATATTTCGACTTGAAACTATTTAATTTACAATTTTAGTACCTACGCTTTTTTACACTGTGAGAAAGTGTCTATTTTACTTAACTTTACAGTCTATAACACGTTAAACAACCCAAATTCAACAAAAGAATATTTATTATCTATTTAAACAAATTAGGTTTGTATTGTTTTACAATTAATTGTAGTTAGTAAGTTCAACGCACCCGCTGAATAAACCTAGTAGCGGACGCTACCTGGCTTAACAAAGTAGTTTTTGAAACGTTAGACAAAATAACGTTTGTCTTATAAAATCGAAAAAAAAAAGTTTATTTTGTATTGTTGACATAGAGTAAGCGTCAGTCAATGGTGACCGTTCTTAAATTCCATTTATTAAAACACAAAAATAGTTCTCTAATGACTTTTGAAATATATAGATGAAGCTTGTTCCATATTGTACATTTAATTAATTTCACAATAGAACACCATGTATGTAATCATTGCAACAAGGGACATCCTGTATAACGCACTAAAGATTTAACGTTTTTCACGATGCCTAGTTCAGTTTGCCTCTATCTTTGACTAAACACCCACCAAAACTACCTACCACAGAACAAAAATGGCATTTTTTAGAGTAAAAAAAGACCTTTGTCAACCACCGAATATTTAACTCAGAAAACATTTAAAAATAACACGACAATTCACTGTGGAACACACAAAACCAGTCAATTTTAAATAAATAAAAATAAAACGTACCTTTTATCGACGATGTAAATTAAAGCTGCTTGTAGACTTTATATATATTATGAGCGCTGATTACACGGCAGAACAGCGCGGCAGTGTATGCCTGACTAGTGACTGACCGGTCTAGATATCTGGATAACCTCAACTGACCTAAAATCAGCCACGGCGGCGCCGGAGTTTTATATGCATTCGGCGAGACAGGAAAAAACAAAAACGTAGTGGCGAGATATGCCAATACTTACCTACCATTCTACCCATGATCCATGATACCCATAGCACCCATAGTATATACTTACGGTGTTATTCCGTGGTAGTGCCATTATTATGTGGAGTACCGGATGTATCTAGTCTATCAGTTAATTATGATATTAACTTTATTTACCAGTAATACTTTTATCAGATAAATAAGCCTAAATTCCATTAAGTAAAAAAAACATAGCTGGCAAACCAAAAGTAATTAAATATCTTGGAAACTAAAAGCGACGTCACATATTTGCAAATTGATCGAATACCTACTTTTTGATATAAAAAAATATCCTTCAACACGATAAGAGTATTGACTATTGATTGACATTTGAGAATTATTGTTGAAAACTGTTAATCGTAAAACTTTAAATGTTTCCTCGGCTGGACCGCAGAGGATTGCAGTTGCTGATTACGCAAGTGAAAACTATTGTTTTCGATGCATTTTTTTTGAGTTTCATAAGCTTTAGCTGTCTCATACGATACCCAAAAGACGTGTTGGGTGAGAGCGACGATCGCGCTTCGCAATTTATTTTGATGTTCATAATCGTTTAAACTTTTGTAAATTCTTCAATAAAATTTGATTTTGATCAAAATAAGCATGCATTTTGGCAAGGCAAAGTTCGTGTAGGTTATGCTTCTGTATACAGGGTTTTAATTAACACCACTTAAGTGACGGCTTATTAAAAAGATGGTCAGATCTGGTAAATTTTCCTAAAGATACATTTCCCAGAAGAAATTAAACATGAAAATGACTTATACTTGACTTATACTAATATAAGTGTTGATTTTTGACTTATATAAGTGTTGTTTTTTTTTTCGTCTCCTAGAAAATTTTCAATGGGAAAGTTGTTCAAAACCATTACTTGAGCAAGTCTTCTAAACTTTTAGCTGGCAGATACACTGTCATAGAAGTCCTGGAGGGAAATTTATGTCCCCATATCCAAACGAGTTCCCCCCCTCCGACGTCCGGGCGTCCCCCCACGCACCCCGCGGCCCCTGAAGCGTAAACACTATTTTCCTTTGATTTCCGTTTACGTCTGGCAGTTGTGTTTATAACATTTTAAAACGCATTATTTTTTGGAGAATCCCGCCTGTAGTTTCTCGCCGCTCGCCTGTTAGTCTGTTTAGTTAGCGTTTGATACATTTAAATGAAGTAGCGTCAACGATAAAAATAGCTTTTCACATGCATAGCACACACTCACACATTGGCTACATGCATACACAGCACACATGCGTACGTACATAGCACACATTAAACATTGGGTGCTCTTGCTAAGGTCAGACGTCTGGGCATTAATTCTGACGATAAGAATATGCCATGCGCCCGCGCAAATGCGCAGTAGAATAGCGTTCGAAACTCAAAAGCATATCTTATAAGGTGACTAGCTTTCCGCCTCGCGGCTCCATGGGAATAAGGTATTTTCCCGCGGTAAAAAGTAACCTACTGTTGTTATTCTGGTGTATCTAAGCTAGATTACTGTAAAGACTTAATATCCATTCAGGAGCTTTTGCGTGAAAGAGTACCTAACAAATATTACGCGTTTATAATATTACAACTACCAGAAATAGGGCAAAAAAAAAGTTCACGAATGTTTGCCCTAGGCGGGGTTCGACCCGCGACTTTATGCTTCAAAAGCAGGCGTACCAACTAGGCCGCAGGGAGATAAACGATATAAACGACGATCGGGTTAGTTTAGACATTCTGACTTTTAATTTGAATGCAGTCTGGCGAAACTCACGCGGCGTTTTCCTTATAACCGAATATAAATGCACATTTTAATATACAGGACTAGCGACCCGCCCCGGCTCCGCACGGGAAAATAGTTATTGTGGGTTATCCTTCAGTATATTATGCATGTATTATACATATAAACCTTCCTCTTGAATCACTCTATCTATTAAAAAAAACCGCATCAAAATCCGTTGCGTAGTTTTAAAGATTTAAGCGTACAAAGGGAGGGACATAGGGACATAGGGACAGAGAAAGCGACTTTATTTTATACTATGTAACAAACTCCATGAACCATGTAGTGATAGTGATAGTGATATTGTCCGTCTGTTAGCGCCTATTTTACCTTGGCACTGGCATAATTTAATAGCTACAGCTAATTAAAAAATAAAAGTCTATTTAAAAAAATGCTCTCGGTTTTTTATTACATCATATTATTATCCTGTAAAAGTCCCGTATACTCAGGTATGTACTTGAAAATGAGCTCAATTTTACTCACACTTGACGCGACCCTTGACAAATTGGGAAGGTATAACGTATATAATGTCATCTCATATTATACATACCTATATAATACAGCCGGGTCGTTAAGAGATGAGTTCAGGTATACATACGGTCATAGATTATGTCGTTCTGTTGGTACAGAAGGGCAGGGCAAAGTTAGGAATGTTAAAAATAAAAACATATATGTTTGTAAATATTTTCTTGCACAGTACCTATAGGTAACCGACAAAAAAAATAACGTAATAATTATGCCTTGAAACAAAAAACTCTGGAAGACTCTACGGTACTAAACAGTCTACGTTAAAGAGTGTCTATTAAAAACGACGTAATAGCTCTGGATTCATTAGGACAAAACTACATAAATCTAATCTAAAATTAATATAAATAGTAACAATTTTTTTATAATCATAATTTTAGCTGGAAGACGTCCGCTGCTGGAGAAAGGCCTCTCCCAAAGATCTCCACGCACGACTATTGGTCTTATAATACCTATAGCGATGTCCTTTATGAATGGTGAGGGCAGTTCCAAATATTACACATTCCACAAAACTAACGCTTTGAAAGATAATATTAACATTAAAAAAAGGGTAAGAACGAAACCAACACCAAATTGAGTAAGGATGTATTTTGTTAATACGAGACGTAGGTAATTTTGAGGAAAGAAATACAAAGTTACTTGTAAATAGGAGCAATATGTCCCTCTCAACTCAACTGAATGAAAATATTTGACACATCTGCAACTGAGTTACCTTTGTTAATATTCACGTTCTCAGGGGTCCGTTTCACCAAGCGACAAATTTACATATTACACGGTCTGATATACATTACGTGGCCATTGTGATAAAAATATAACGGTGTACAGAAGAGACTAGTTAAATAAGCAATGAATATCAAATTTGTACTATTCACTTATAAGATTCAGCATATTAATCTTAAATCGGATTATAATTATCAAACCAACCCACACGTAGTTATATTACCAAAGGATAAATTTATACTAACATCAAATTACTGTCTTAGAGACATCGAAAGATGGCTTGTGGTGTAATAAAAAATACTACCTAAGTACAGAAAATCCATAGGTATATAATATATAACAATGTATCTATAGATAAATAAAAATTAAACAATGACAAAAAAGTGACGTACAACAAAAGATATTATGATGGCAACACGCAATTTTTACTTCGTATTTTTCCAAAAAACTTTTCAAACGCGTTTTGACTGCATGATCAGACGTTGATATTATTTATTATACTTATTTAGGTATCTATAACTAACCTAAATATAATTAATAATATCCAATATAATGCATGCCGCTGGATGCGGGTAGCGCAGGACCGATCATTGTGAAGATCCTTGGGGGAGGCCTTTGTCCAGCAGTGGACGTCTACAAGCTGAGACGAGGATGATGATCTATAATGAAATTGCTATTCATGGCAAATCCAACGAGCCCAATCTCGACTATTTTATAACTTTCCATCACGGAGATCCAATGGTTATCTGCCGGCTCCATCTTCAGACCCTCATATTCGTATACAGCAAAATACGTTTAAAGCAACGAAATAAACGACCTCAAGCTCGACTATTTTAGGGCTTTCCATCATGGAGTTCTAGAGACTGTCTTCCAGCTCTTTCATCGGATCAGCTAGGTTGTACCATAATATTGCGTTGTCTCACAGAACAATCATGCGTATAAACTCACAAACATTATATCCGCGATTGAGAACCGCCAAAATCTAAGAATGTTCAAACCATAGAGTAAGTTGGTTCAAACCAGAGGTTGGAAGAGCCAGCTTCGCTTTAGATAGAGGGAGCGTTAAATATCCGCAACACTTCATGGAGAGCTATCCTTTTTACTCTTATGACAGTTTTGCATGTCAGAGTGATACAAACAAAGAGTTTTGAAGAGCCGCTTCGCTTTAGATAGAGGGAGCTTTAAAAATCCGCAACACTTCATGGAGAGCTATCCTTTTTACTCTTATGATAGTTTTGCATGTCAGAGTGATACAAACGTTATTTTGACAGGACGTCAAATTTCAAGTTGTGTGGCATTTTTCGAATTGCTAGGGATGGGGTCTAGTTAAAAACGTCGATATCGATAGATACAAGGTGTTAGTAAAATATATACCTAACGCAAATCTTTCGGTTCATGGAACTAAACAAGCACTTCAGGTAGAGTTCTTAATGAAAATTAAATAATTTGTACTGATATAGGAAATACTCGTGCACTCTCTACGCTTAAGTAATAATCTAATAATTTTTGATATTGTATGGTGTTAGTAAGGGAGCTATATTCCACCTACAAATTATTAATGCATAAAATTACCTGTGAATAAAAAGAAACTAATAGACTACAGGCCCGTGTTAAAAAAATGATGGGTCATTTGAACCACCAGATGACCTATGTAGAACGATAGATATAAAATAATAAGATTCAGCATTATGCCCGTCACTTGTAAGCTGTCCAACTGAGTGCAGGTGAGAATTCAAAAGTACAGGTAGAGTGAGTACATTTTGGTCATATATTTTTGTACGGCATTCGTACCATCGATAGATCCATGAAAAATAATAAGAAAACGCGTCGTGCCGTAAAAAAATGGTGCGCCAAAAAGTCGGTTTTTTTTCCGACAATTTCCAGGGTGAATTTGGTCATTTTATTTTGTACGGCATCAGTTTCATACTATTTAAATACTGCTTCTAATGCATTATTCGGCACCGCCGTACAAAAATCATGCGACAAGGGGAAAAAACCGAGGGTTGCAACCCCCTCTCTTTCCGTGGTCCAGGGGGTGATTTGACCCAACATCAAATTAATTTATTTCGAAAGTACTTTATGCATAGATAATATTTTTCCACATGCCGTACATTTTAGTTGGTTAAAAAAAAAATAATAAAAAAATGATGATGATGATTATGATTGTTTTATTTATTCACATCATTACAATGAAACAAATCAATTATATATATGTATCAATAATGTATTGGTGAATTTTGCGCTTGTGAAACTTAAAAAGGGCTTAACTAGCAGATAATTATTTAAAAAAGCAAACAGAAATATTTTAGATTTACAGTTTTATTAATAAAAGATCACATATTACATTTAATTCTGAAAAGTATTCATACAGTAGGACGTAGTTGGTAGGGCACACCACTTCTCTGAATCTACTTTTTCTCAATAATAATATGTACTTCTTTTTTTTTAATGACCTATGCTTGATTCGAAAAAGCACGACGAATCAAGCTTCATCGGACTTGCGGGGATAATTATCACGTTCTTCTTATAAGAAATCTGAAAAAAAAAGAAAATGAAGTAAGTTATGTAGATTTTTTAAATAATAATTTTAAAGGCTGACCAAATACATCAAAACCCTGTTCCGGGAATACCACAATATGTTATAATAAGTTTTACAGAGGTATTTTATTTTCCTTGTTTACAACTCAAAAGCTTTTTCGATAATTTTATCGACTATGTTTTTCCAACCCTATTATAACCTTTTTGTACAAATATTATTATTGGAAAATATAGCGAAATTTGATTAATTGGATAAGATTAATCAGTTGAATTAGTTTTATTACATAATTTAGTGTAGTTTTGGATTATATGCTACAAATATTATGACGAAAAATGACAATTTATACACAAAAACACAGCTTACCTTTGAAAGCTGATCACATCGGGTCTATTTCCTTGCTTTTGATGCGTGATTTACACATTTTCACTATGCACGACATAACTTAGGACTTAGGAGGACCAATTAGGACTCACGGAAGACCAGCGCCGTGGCCCAGCCGGGCTGCGGCATTATGCTGAGTGGGGCCCTTTTTGTGTGGGTGTCGCAACACAGGGGGATGTTTCCGTGTATAGTTGTATCGTTCTTGTTTCATGTTGTGTAGTTTATTATGTGTTAATTGTATTTTCTTATTGTCATTTTCTGTGTTGTGATGTCCTACAAATAAATATTTCTGATTTCTGGTTTCTGATTTCTGAACTTTACATTTTAAATTACACTATATCTCAAAATTTGTTACTAATAATCAAGATACAACGTAAAATTTTATTTTTGAAATTGAATCCAAACAAACAATTTGAACAACTATAATACGACTAAACTAAAGATGACGCAATTTTTGACATTTGTCACTTTGAAAACTTGAAAGACTGGCGACTCTCAAATTTTGTTGCATAGTTTGTAGCCAACAGCTACATTTTTGACATTTGACAAAGATTTTCGGGGTACAATAAACACATGACTAGGCTCTCTCTATCTAAAGGGAAGCTGGCTCTTCCAACCTCTCTGGTTCAAACATACAAAAAAAAATGGTGGTGGTGGTTTGGTTCAAATATTAGCAAGAGTGGACGCCGCGAAAGTGGGTCTCGGTAAAAACCTATGTTCCCACCGAGAAGCTCGTGCTTAGCCTGAATCATGATGGGCATTATAAACCATTAAAAAGATACAGTAAAATTAGTTAATTAGTAACTAACATTAAATTAAATAAAGAACCCCCCCCGCCACAAAACCGTTACTTGATCCTTTCAACAACTGGAAAAGAACTGATAATCTTCAACTGCCTGAAGATATTTTCTTGGATTATAGCTACGAGCTACGAACACTTTCGATTGTGACACATTGCAAAAAAAAAACTAGATCGAAATCGGCGAATCCGTTTAGGAGCTACGATGCCACAGACAGACAGACATACACACACGTTAAACTTATAACACCCCTCTTTATTGTCGGGGGTTAAAAAGTACGTCCATTCCAAACAATAAACTTTCTTTGTTAGTTCTATAGCTGCATCCCTTTCCGACATAAACCCATGCCAATTATGTATAACTACATATAATCTATAGCTACCATTTGTGTGCAGAAAAAGGCTAACCATAAAATTAAACAAAATTAAAAATTTTGAAAAAAACCCACGACGGTAAAAATCGAATCGAAAAAGAATAAAATAACTCAAAACCCCCGACTTAACTAGCTTTCTCGAAGATATACTTAGATGTAGCAATAATAATTTTACCATAATACATAACCGAGGAATATCCGCCGGGCTGCCATTAAACCAGCTAAAGTTTTTCTAGTGACGTGAATACAATTATTGAAGAATTGTAGATGTTTAACGACGACATAAAATACACTTATGAGTATTAAATTTTTGTTGAAATTTCATATATTTAGGGCACCCCGGACATTCCTCGGATATGTATTATGGTAAAATTATTATTGCTACATCTAAGTATATCTTCGAGAAAGCTAGTTAAGTCAGGGGTTTTGAGTTATTTTATTCTTTTTCGATTAGATTTTTACCGTCGTGGGTTTTTTTCAAAATTTTTAATTTTGTTTAATTTTATTTCAGACTTTTTAGAGAGCATATACGAATTATAATCTATATAATATGTAGGTAATATCTCGCAAAAGAATAAGTGTGATTCATCCTACCACATAATATTAAGTTCCTTATTAAATATTATACAGTTTCTTTCTGTTGGTTTTTGTTCAGAATTGGTGTCAATACTCTTGAGGACTATAATATTTGTGTTTGAACTCTGAATTTAATAATGACATATTTTAATAATATTGCAATATAATCGTTTCACACTAATATAGCAGCGCCCCCTAGTGAGTTAATATCATAAAACTTATCTTAGACCATGCACTAATCAACTACGAACCCATTGCTGAAAACCGCATTGAAATTGGACAATTCGTTTTAATATTATTGCAATATTATTTTGCACTAATATTGTAGCGCCCTCTAGTGAGTTACAGACGTAATTTTTATTATTTGGGAACATGCATTAAGCTACCACGTACACATTGCTGAAAAAAGAATTTTAATCGGACATTTCGTTTTGGTTATATGGCAACATTGTTTTGCACTTATATTGTAGCGCCCTCTAGTGAGTTACAGACGTAATTTTTATTTTTTAGGAACATGCACTAAGCTACCACGTACACATTGCTGTAAACAGAATTGTAATCGGACATTTCGTTTTGATTATATTGCAACATTGCTTTGCACTAATATTGTGGCGCCCCCTAGTGAGTTACAGCTATGACACCTGTCTAAGAACATGAACTCATCAAACACAAACCCGTTATTGAAAACCGCATCAAAATCGGATCATTAGTTTAGAAGATAGGTGGGAACATTACTTTGCACAAACGCACACACCAACACACAAACACACAAACAAACATCTCTCACCCTAAACGCATATACCTGCTCCGTTCCGTCGTGGGTAAAAATAGCAAATCGCACCAACCAAGGTCAACCAGTTTATCTTGGCCTCTTTTGTGGAAGTGTCTATACAAATTTTTGTTTTTTTTAATGTTTAGTTATTTCACAAGTCAAGCCGTTTTTATTTGATACTAACCCATATACCCATATTGTATAATACTACCCACGTAGGTTGTAAAAAACATCCAATAAATATGGCGGCCATTTTTAATTTACAATAAAATTTACTACTATAAAAAAAAAACTAAATAAAAAGTCTTCCCTCAGATAAATTGACCAACTGAAAGCGGATACATTCCCATTTCCAGATTTGATCCAACAAAACATTAATAAGGGAAGCATAATCGTAAAAACATCAAAAAATAAACATTTAGGTACGAATTACTTATCTAAAAAAAACCCTGATTAAAAGATGTATTGATTGCTAGGACATCTATCGTATATGTCTGTGAAGTACTTTCACTAGAAACTAATAGACGGCGCTACTTGCAATGCAATTAGTTCACTCTGTATTGATAGATGGCGGTACAAATTTTTGTCTTCAACCAAATCCGATCCAACCAAATTGGGCGCCGACTGCAGATTTGGTTGGACCCAACTGAATTTGATTGGTTTTCAACTTAAAACCTCCAATCAAAAACTTTCTTCGAGAAATTGTTCGGTAATTGAAAAGGAAAGATTCTGTATATATTTTTTCAGCGGAAGTTGTCCCTGAAAAAAGTTGAAGTACTTAGTTGTAGGTTCAAAACGTTATCTAGGTACTTACCTAGAATTTGGTTCCAGAGACCCAGCAGAGGACGTCTTTAGGCTGAAATTATAATGAAGATATCATAATGGACCTCATTAGGACTCTTATCAAGATTTGCATCTTTCTAAATGTAGAAGTTTAAAACCGTATCTGGGATCTTCACCTTATTATTGCTTAGCAATGAAAGTCTTTGGGCTGAAATAATAGCGATGAAGATATCAAAATGTATCTTATTTAGGACTCTTATCACGATTTTTATTCTGGATAGGTACCTTCTAGACGCAGAAGTTCAAAATCGTATCGTAGCATTTTACTTTATTAATTTTGTTCCGTAGAGCCTGTACTTTTTTGGAATGATCCATCCACAAATTTATAGGTTTATCTGGTTTCTGGTAATATCATACTGGATCTAGATTTTAAATAAGAACCGTTCACCCGGGTGGTCTCGAGAGGTGAACGGTGGGTTGGAAGGGGAAAAATAAACTTTGTTTTATAACAAGAACCATAATACCATAGGCTTCAGAATTACCACATACATAATGTCTTTGCCCTTCATAGCAAATATAGTTTTTATTTTTATTTGTAACTTTTTGGGTCTCGTTCTCTTTCCAAAATATTTTACTGATCAGATCCTCCCATCTTTCCATCCTGAATTCCAAAATTTTTTTCGTACCTACTTCTGAAATCAAAGACGGTACTTGAAACATTTTATTATACCGAAACCAGTGTAAGATTTCCGAATGAATGAACGTTAAATCCATAAGAGCCCCTTACTGATCTAAGAAGAGCTTTTGTTATAGGTACTCAAGCATTATTTTGATCCTTGTTCAGATAAATATACGATTACAAATTATGTGTTCGAATACAGGATGTAAGTGACGGCTTAGTAAATACTGGAACTGAGTCCATGAATGTGAACAACTTTAACAAAGAAAATTTTGCTGAAAACGAAAAATATTTCTTTGGGAAAGATGCTGAAATTGTTGATTGTGCAATGTGCATGCCATTTCCATAATTGCTAAATGTCCCTTTATATGCTGTATGGTATGCTGGAAACTAGATGTATAAACAATAGTAGCTAGCTACTTACATACGGTATACACAATACACATACGATATGATATTTTGGGTACGTCGTCGTCGGGTGAAATGGATTCCAAGGATTCAATGTGAGCAAGATGGATTCCCGGGTAAAATATTCATAAAATTGCAAGCGAGATTCCTGCAATATTGCTCCAGGGACATTCTCGATATTTTCTATTTCGAACTAGTCAAGAATATAGATCTAGGCAAACATTTTATGGCAAATACATGTAATGTTATCTAACATCCATAATCGTCATCCTCGGGCCTATCCATGGCCTATCTGTAAGATATTTTCCAAGTACTCGTATAGTAGAATAAAATAGAGCCTGAAGCAAAATAAAGCTTCTGATAAATGCTGAGATGGAAAAACAAACATGACAAGACTTTAATCTTCGTAAAACTTGACAAACTGTAACGCTAACGAGAAAACTTAGGGAAAATTTTGAGTTTTACAACTTTCTTCAAAAATTACGAAGTTTAGGTGCTTACAAGTTTGAAGCGCATTAATTATTTTTAAAACCCGTCTTAGCGAAATTTTCTGACGTGAAGAAAATAGTACCATCTTGTCTAAAATTATATTACAAAGTGCACAGAAGTTGAAGACACAGTTTTCATATCCATTAGTAAAGGGACTGAATAACATAGAACATAATCAGCTTGACTTGATCTTGATCGCACCATGTCATGGAAGCATGTTTATTATTTTTTCTGAAGAATGTGCCAAAAACTAAGCCAAGGACAAAACCAAGCTTAAATACTCGTAGTATCTATTTATCAAACTCTTTCCTCAGTAACTAGTAATTTCATATAGGTTTTAATAAATTTTGGTAATGTACATACAGATATCACACAGAAGTTAAATTATTACAATTCAAAACAAAACAGACCTTTGGAAAGATCCTCTAAAGTAATGAGCTTGTTTTGTTTCAGCAATTCGTTTGGAGCGACTTCTCAGAGGAGTATGTCCCTACCGACAAGAAGCACACCTTCTATCCCTCGGTGATCATCAACGAACATCTGTACGAGGTCAAAATCACCGACGTACCAGTCATCCCCTACTTCCCCATCAACTCTTACTACGAGTGGGCTCACTACCGCTTCTATGGTTTAAGGAACGCCACAGCATACATCCTCGTTTTCGACCTCTCCAATGTTGAAACATTCCAGTACATAAGGACTTTGAGAGACCAGATGGTAGAGAGTAGGGACATGAGAAACGTACCAGTGTTAGTTGTAGGGAATAAACAAGATTTACTCTGCAGTACTACTCCGACAGCGGCGACTGGTCTGCAGCAACTAGCGATAGCTGAAAGTGCTTGCGGAGACTCCAGAGAAAAGAGAAGAAATATCGTGAACTTGGTTAGGAAGCATTGGAAATGTGGTTATGTTGAATGCTCAGCGAAGTATAATTGGAGAGTGATTGCTGTGTTCAAGGAGTTGATGGAGATGATAGATGCTTTGGAGTGGAGTGGAGGAGGAAAGGCAGAACCTCCTCCAGAAAATACTGCAGGAGGTGCAGGGTCTCATGATAACAGATGTGTGATCGGTTAGTACAATGTTGGCATCCTTAGTACCTGTCAATCACCAAACATCTGTCAACACTATCATGATTGTTGAGGTTTGCCAAAAACATAATTATATAGAAAAGAAGATTCAAAACTCATTTTATAGATCACAAAATTATAAATAAATTTTGTGAATGAACTACATCGCCTGGTTACCTCATTATAATAACTGGAGAATTTAACAACACTGTTGCGACTGTCGATTTGTCCTTAAAGACACCGTGCAATAGTTAGATGGAAACTTTGTTACAAAGTTCTTGAAATGTTGATCTGCTTTGTTACTTCAAAGTCGAATGTTAAGTTACATCGAGTTGGTAACTGACTTTGCGCTGTTGTATGGTAGTTTGTGTTGTTACTGTAATACGCTAGCGAATTCACGAAGTGGGATTGGCTTGGAGACGGAGTTGCATAATGTTATAGACGCTAAATATTGTTAGAAGTTATTGTTTGCTGTTGTGATGGGTTCACTATATAGATGCAACAGAGAAAAAATACGTCATTTTACTCTTATATTATTATCTTATCAAAAACCTCTGTTTTACTGGTTACTGATGTAGCATCTCTATTACAAAATTCTATGTATAACATAACTTGAATTCCTAACCGATTTCCGTCTCGGATACTGGCTATTAATACATTCACAAAAATAGCTAAAATATTATTAGTATTGAATGATATAAAACTAGCATGTTTTTTTTACATTAAATAATTCAGTAACATTTCCTTTGTAACGTTAAGAAAATACAGAACGCACATGTATGAGAAATATTTAGAAATGCTGTGAATACGCAAAAGTGTATTATAGGTTGTTAGATTCTAATAGAGTGTAAGTACTTGTTGAAAACAAAAAAAGCAGTTTTTTTATCTTGCTATTTCTTGCAAATTCAACTCCTATATTTTCTATAAAATACTTTTAGTGAGGCGGGGCATGAAAAAGCAATTTTTAATTTTCATGTTCAGCCTAGAATGAACTTCTAGATTTTTTCAGGGTAATTTTACACTTTTCTACCTAATGCTGAGGTAATCTAAGAAACTATGCCTGTTCCGAATTGTAAAAAAACACTTAAATTTAGAGTCCTGTAAAAATATGAGAGACCGTATCTTTGTAAAACAATGTCTTATTTTTATTTTTATCATTGAAATGTTCAGATCTTCGACATAGAAATCAAAATTTTTGTTTCAAAGATATTACAAAAGGTGATTTTGGTTTCAAAAAACTGTTTTGATTAGATAGAGCATCAAAATTACCTTTAGATAAAAGTGATATAACCCACGTAGAACTATTGGCAAATGTTTTTTTTAATATCAAAAGGGAGTGCACTATTTTCCCTCATATTACTAATTAGGTTTAATTAGCTATATTAATATGTAATTTGCAGTTCGATTTCTACTCTGTGTTGTGCTTCAAATCTATGTGCTTCCTGTACTGTTGTAGATATCTACTTTGTCAATAGTTTTGTTTATTTAGTCTACTTACTAGTTGTTAAATTTATTTTTACTAAGTAATATAGGAATAAATGTCAAATACACGTAAATTATAAATAAAATGTTCATAAGTTAAAAATTGCAACTAAGTGTTAATGTTAAAGAATAGATTTTGTATGCTGGCACTGATAAAGGCATGTTGTTCGCTTAAATTAGTTTTACTTTTAAGATACTCATTTTGAAAGTAACGATTTAATCCTAAAATTAAGTTGTTTTGCTTTTTTCAAAAAACCAAAACCGGACTAGTTCAAATTAAGCTGATGGGATGACTTTTTTATACCTGTGGGGGATACTCACTTTTTCCCACTCGTCATTCAATGCGTAATGTTCTATAGCCTGTAAATTTTCTCAATAATGAGAATCCGCTCCAGATACCTAATTGTCGTTTCAGCATCTAGTAAAGACCTAATATTCTAGTGCATGATACTGAAATTATTATTTTTTACTGTATTTAAGGATGTTCCGTTGTTTATAAAACGCCTAAAATATCTTTATTCTTATTTTTTACAAATTCTATCTCTTTTTAATAAATCCTTGTTTGTATTGTAGAAACAAAATACTTATTACATTTTGATATTCAGGAAAAAAATGTCCTATTGGACTGTAATGATACGATTCTATAGAAATTGCCTAAACACATTATACTCTTAATTTTCAACATAATCTATCTTAATTTATTAAAATATTTTTATTTAAACCTAGTGCTAGAAATGTTGTAAAGAGGTATTTACAACAAAAACACGATTTTTAAGACGCCGTAACAAACTATGTACAATCCACCAAATCAACCTAAAATAAGGCTTGAATCAAGCTTGAATTTTCCAAGATTGAATCAGCTGTTATTTTTATTATGGTCGTCTTTCAATTGCAGGAGATTTAATGTTCTAATAATTTTTCATGAGTATTTAAAAATAAACGGTAGTTTTTCCACATCCGGTCCGGCCGAAAAGAAATGCACCGAAAAGAAACATCTAGTTGAAGAAAAATTCTTAAGATTATTTTTAGAATTTATATGTGAGATTTCAAGTCCACCTTTTTTTAAGTTCGTCGTCCAAGTTGAGTAACTGACTAACAGTATAATAGGTTGTTCAAAATTGTACACTGTAAGCACAGAAGAAAATAATAGTACTAACGCGTAAGGTCAAGTTTAACTTTCGGTATTCGGCGTATTGTGAAACTTTTTTTTCGGGATTTAAAATAATGTTGTTCAGTTTTTAGTTTTGTACTTATATACCTACTTTATCGCAGCTATTATATACCTATGCGCTAGACTTTGGTTGGGAAAGAAGGGAAAAGTAAATACACTAACTTTTTTATTTATAATATGGATATATTAATCAAAATTGGTTGGCACGTACATTAATGCTGATGTCAAGGCCGTGTACTGTCAAGAATAAATCAAGCTGTACATGTTGAACTTTTCACCGTTCTTTGTCCGTTGAATATGGAACTTAATAACGAGGCGCGTGTTCAGCTTGACCTGTTTTTGACTGTACTGTACAGTGTACATCCATTCGTCTCCAACGTTTTGGCTATACTTATCCGTCCCCACTACGGAATTTGCTTTTATACTAGTCAGTGCGCGTTTCCTTACTACCTTTTCATTCGACGTTGGTTCGTGGCGTATCTTCACAAAAAAAACTAAAAACTAACGATCAAAGGAGACTTTGCCCCTACACCATACATTATGCTTTTCCACTACTATTTTTGAAATCAAATACATGCATACGTATTAAGTATTATTTTACGTAAGTAAGTATTATTTGTACAAACAACAACACATCATTTTAATATTCGAACAGCATATTCGAAAATATGTTTACCGGTATAGTACCTATAGTATTAGTGTAGTAAATCAACGCTAGTGCTACACGTCAAAATGTGGATCTGACTTTGATACGTTAGCCGGATGGAAACAGTGGAAACGATCTAACAATAGGTTATTTTTAGAAAATAACGTTATCAACAATGGTCGGAAATTCGAGGGCAATTGTCGTAAATACATCATCTGGTATGAAACGAACAAACTTTTCTCAAAAGCGTTCGAATAATGGTTTTATATTAAGACAATAAATTGTTTTCTATTTTATTTAAAAAAATATTCTATGATTGTGAAAACTTAAGTAACGTAAGTATTTAAAAATTACAAAAATTTCTGTATTGATGACTTAAAAATTGTTAAGTACTGTTGTTATTGTATTCCACGGCAAAATATAGCGAAATTATCATTACATTTTCATTGCAAGTGAAAGTGTTACATTGTTAAAATGAGATGATATGCAAAATAACTTGGAATTTGGAATTTATAATACCTAGAATCTTAAAGACGTAATCGGCTAAATAAAAAAAAAGTCCATAAGTCAGCTCCGTGATTGAGAAAATAGGACTTGTGATTCCGACCACTTATCAACATTATCAACGCGACGTACCTACTCCGTTTCAAATAATAGTTATAAAAACGTTAAACGGTGCAATAAAAAGTTGTGAATCAATTATTTAATGTTGTTTTATTAAACTTACTAGCTCTCTTTTTATGATTACGAGTTCGAATCTTGTTAAAAGCTAACAATTAAGTTAAGTTATACAAGACAATATAGTTCAAAACTGTTTCAACAACTGCGATCCACAATCCGTCTGCCAAGCGGGGAAATACGACAATACCTCTCTACCACGGCTATTGTGTTATGTTATAGTAACATAAGCATAATAATTTCTACTGTGGGAAAAGGGGCCCTAGCAGAATGGTAATAATAATATTATGAATAATAATAATGTATTTATTTCCTCAACAAGACGTACCTACCTGGTACCTTATGTGTACACCTAATTTTGCGTAATAAATTCCTTTTTTAGCGTAATATGTGTGAGTAACCAGTGTAAATAACAGTTTTAAATGTTATCTTCTTGTCTTTATTTTAAAAATATTAAAGTCTTGTTCTTAAAATAAAGCACAGAAGAGACCTCGTTCAGCGAGCTAGTAAAAATAAATTTAACCAAGCTTTTTACGGCTCCCGTATCTAGCACCAAAGTTGAAACGACTTCCAGATACTGGGTGTCAAAGCTGTAAAACAAGTTCTTAACTGCATCTTCAGTAACTTTTAGAGACGGAGTTTACGAAGGGAAAATATAAGGAAGTTTCTCTATAAAACTCTGAAGTGATAAAATGCTATAACGAATATTGTAATAACTACATTTTATTACCATTATTAGTGTAGATCACAAACAGTATTAATAATAAAGACTATTTAGATACTAGGATTACAACTTGAATGGCTAATTTTAGTCATCCACACTGAAAAAAATATATTGTTGTACGTAGCTAAA
This sequence comes from Teleiodes luculella, assembly GCA_948473455.1. Taxonomy (NCBI): domain Eukaryota; kingdom Metazoa; phylum Arthropoda; class Insecta; order Lepidoptera; family Gelechiidae; genus Teleiodes; species Teleiodes luculella. Next base: position 9,763,953 of record OX419600.1, on the reverse strand, counting down.
CTTTCGTTTACTTGTAACGTAAAATGGATGACCACAAAACTAGCGTTATATGTAACCAAAAGCAGTTTGGTTATAATGTAGAACCGAACTGTTTAGTTATATATGTTAAAACAGTAATGTCTAGTTCTAACTAACATGTTTGTTTATAGCTAAACTGGACTTCAGTAACGCATCAAGCTAACGTTTTGCCTAGTTACAACTGAAATGTTAGTTTAGTTTGGCTAAACTGTTTTGTTGATTATAACTGAACTGCTAGACTACGCACAACCATATTCTCATTTTACATATAACCATAACTAATGTTGCTGTAAATGTTCGGTTATGCTAATGTTAGCTAAAGTGTTTTGTTGATTTTATCTGTACTTGTTTTGTTGATTACTTGATTTAGCTGTACTTGTTTTGTTATATGGTGCCTAGTACTTTTGTTACACGCAGCAATTTATTTTTGTTACTAGTATCCTAATTAATGGTAAAGAAATAAAATACAGTGTATTTAAAAAAATATATTATTTATTGATCTTCATATTGAAGTAAGTATAAAAAATTACTTACTTCAATATGAAGATCAATAAATAATATATTTTTTTAAATACACTGTATTTTATTTCTTTACTCATACTGGCCTGTGGTAGAGTCAATTAAAATCAACTTAGTAGGTATATCATCATTACCTGGGCAAGTGCTCATAGTGCATTAAGCATGGCAATCGATAAAGTTTAAGCTACAACCTTGAGGCCAATCGCGATGTACATCAGAATAGCGCATGTAAGTCTCCAAAATCGTCATGCTGCATGACGAAACGAAAGTGCTAGCAGTGTACTAAATGTGCGTAAAATTCGAAGCACTGCTAGCACATTCGTTTCGTCATGCAGCATAACGATTTTGGAGACTTACTTACATGCGCTATTCTGATGTGCACCAATCTTGGTATTGTAACGTGATTACCATAATCGAAACAAAATCTAAACTGAGCACTCTTCGAATCGGAACCTGACAGCGGCTACAGATTATCCTGAAAGGCCGTTGAATGGCCGTTCAGAATTAATTGAATCTACCAGATTGGGACTTAATTTTAATGAAGTTACGATCGGTTTACCAAGTCGGTTACGTGTGGTGCGAGGCGTGGCGGGGGAGGGGAGGTAGTTAGGCTGCGTATACACATAAATGTTTGATTCCATTTAACCAAAATATGGTAGTCTTTTGATAACGTTCATGTTATGTCTAATAAATAGGTTTATTACAGATTACTAAATTTGTGGTTGGTTCTATGTAAACAACAAAATGGTTATTTGTTTCAAAACATGAGACTTAAAATAGTCAATCTTTATTGACTGTCAGTAGCCAAGATGACTGTTCAAAGATGACAAAAATAAGTGTTTGCTAGTAAAACGTGGTTTTAGTAACATGTAATCAATGAATTTAGCACATTTTAATCAAAGTGCTTTCGTCATACACAACTACATCGGTTTGATTATTATTACTATGGTTACAAATTGATAAAGCTTTGGTTTTATGTAACACATATGTAAATAACACAATCAGTTCTGTGTTTCATAGACGACCATTATTTGTTAATTTAAACAAACTTTGATCACGACTTACTGATTTTTGGTTAAAAGCCAAATAACTGAACTAGTTTTGTTGTTTCTTTTTTTCAGTGCATGTTCTATTTTTATACAAAAGTAGCGACCCGCCCCGGCTTCGCACAGGAAAATGGTTAAATGCCTAAGTATATTATGCATGTTGTATACATAATAAACCTTCCTCTTGAAACACTCTATCTATTAAAAGAAACTGCATCAAAATCCGTTGCGTAGTTTTAAAGATTTAAGCATACATAGGGATATAGAGACAGAGAAAGCGACTTTGTTTTATACTAAGTATGTAGTAACTATTTGATTATCCGAAAAAAAAAAGAAATAAGCCGCTAAAAGCAGGCGCATAACACGACTAGATATCCGCCCCGTGGTTTCAATATTTTTTCCCAGGGGATTACCACCGAGGGGTTCGAGCCTACCTATCGAATAAGGGTGAATAGACCTTAGTCGACCACTCTGGCTAAGTGCGGGTTGGTCCACTTCACACACAATGCGTGTTTGTTGGTTTCCTTACGATGTTTTCCTTTAGCGTAAGAGCGTTGAATTAACGTACGTCTATGTAATTCAAAAATCGATAATACATTGGTATTGGTAAAGCCCGACCAGAGAAATAAAAAACCTCGCCATACTGCGGAAATTCAATGGAACGAATTTTATAATGGAAATTGTTAAAAATATACATAGCAAGTTTCTATTTCTTTGGTCTTAGGGAAAAAGAGGAATGTTATAAGTTCGACGTGCGTGTCTGTCTATGGCATCGTAGATCTTAAACAGATGCTCCAGCCCATTTTGATCTGGTTTTTTTTGTTTGCAAGGTGTCGCAACGGAGAGTGTTCTGAGGTATGATATGAGCCGAGAAAATATCTTCAGCCATTTGAAGATTATCAACTCTTTCTAGCTGTTGAAAGGATCAAGTAGCGGTGTTGTGGCGGGGATTTATTTATTTTTTATTTAATGTTATTCATTCATAATGTATTTTCTGTTTTAAATACTTTTGTGGCTGTCTTGTTTCTAGTCACATTAGACATTATTTTATATCACATTATTTTTTAATAGCCTACTTTATTTCCCACTGCTGGGCAAAGGCCTCCCCTCCATTACGCCATGCATCACGAACGATCAAGCGCACTTGTGATCCAGTCTGTATCGTACGCGTCCAAGTCGTCCCGCCAAGCCGCCGCCGCTGAGAGTCAGACAGACACTGACATTTATGTATACGTGAGATGCTTACATGGAACCCAAAGACCCCTTGATTGTCTTTGTATGTATGTATGTGTGTACTTTTCACACACGATTTCCTTTCCCCAAGCACCCCTTGATATCGATAAAGGCCTCAAGTGCTCTCGCTCCGGAAATTACAAGGCGGCGGCTCCGGAAACGCCTCCTGCGCTTCTGCGAATGACGTGGCCGTCTCTGATTGGCTATTCCATTCACATGAATATCTTAAGATCTAAGAACAGCTGATAACAACTGAAGTACCTGACGCATCTACTAAATAAATGACGGGACCCGTAGTCTAGTTGGTAGTACACCTGTCTTCGAAGATAGGGTCGCAGGTTCAAATCCCGCCCAGGGCAAACATTCGTGTGATGAGCACTATTGTGATTGCCTTGTATCTGGATGTGTTTATCTATAAACATACATGTATCTATATCAGCTTTCTGACACTCATAGTACAGGCTGTAGAGCCTGTATATGATCCTACATAGGTAAATAATTAAATATATGGGTACATCTCACACACGGCCATCTGACCCCAAAGTAGGCTACTTTGGGGTCAGATGGCCGTGTGTGAGATGTACCCATATATTTATTTATTTACCTATGTAAGATCATATACGTCACTACCGAGGGTCTCGAGCGTACCCTAAATTTAATTTGGTCAGCTTCAAGCACATCCTTTGAGTTTCTATGCAGGTGTGTGTAGAAGAAGAAGAAGAAGAGAAGGGAAGATTTTCTTCACCCTAAGAGCGTCGAATAACGTCGACGGGCTCACTGTACCCGCGCAAGATTTAACAGACGCCCAGCTTAAAAAAACACGATTATCACAACAAAACAAATTTAGGTATCTAAAATAAAGTAAATAAAGGAAGTAGGTATGTCTACAATATGTATTTATATATTTATGTGTGTGAATATTGTATTGTATTGTATGTTATGATGAGTATGCAATAAAGTGTCACCTATTTAATTATTTTATGTATCCGGAAACATATTTTAAATGTGACAAAAAACATAAATGAACGATTTGTTACTTCATCAATATTTAGGTGAGATCAGATCATCCCCATCCAACGTATACGTAAATCAGGTGATTTTTCATTCCCTCATCTAATGATTCTAAAAGACAGGATAAAACAAAGGTGTGCAGGGCGGGTCGGGAGCAAATATATTTGGATTAATATAACGAATAGCTCCCTTAAGCCCATTAGGAACAAAAGCTTTCATTATTTATCTTTAGACCTCTGTTCTAAGATAATATGGGTTTGTTTGTTTAGGAGTCGCTTAACGATGTACATTTAATAGATGGGGAACTTGAATTAGAATAGACGGGCTTTGTTGTTAATAAATTACTTAAAAGGGTCAATGTAACTAAAATAAGTAAACTTAATTAACATAATTTTTTTATCATGAATTACTCGTAAATATCTCCTCAGAGAGGCTGGGTCCTATTATGATGAAAATTATAGTCAAATTACTCACATTGTCAATTTTTTATGTAATTATAATAGCTATTTGGCAATAAATAAGTGTAAAAAGTAATAATACATTCTGCTGTTTTATACACAGTAAGATACTGGCTAATAAGCCCACCACTATTATCATTAAAAAAGTAGCAAAAAATTTCGAGTAAAATACGTTCTAAAATTACAAGCGGCCATTTTGAAACTTTCAGTGTAACCTTTGTGATAACTACCTATACCTAAAGACTTTTTTTGTCTACTAAACGATATAGAAGAGCCTGACTTTCTACATTAGATCGTTACATTAAGGCTTCAACGAGATTGAACTCTTGTCCTATGCATACAAGGTACCAATTTGGTTCGATGATTTTACTCGATGAAAGTGGATTTTGTGAGGTCTAATTTTAAACTTAGATCGGAAAATTATTAAAAATATTTTTCTGCAAAATATACTTTATTATATGTTACATTTTCAAGAAGAAATATGTTTTGTTTTCGCTTACGTATTAGGTTATTAGTTTTCTAATAGGGTAGTCAGATTAACTGAAGACAAAAAAAGATAATGTTAAGACTTAGTTAAGTAATGTAAGGAGGAAAATAATGAGGGTGAGGATATGAGGAGGATGTCGGTGGAGGTGTATGTGTATGTATGTATGTATAATGTTCTAATGTGTTTGCATATTATCTAAAGTAAAAAAATATATAATTATAACTTCTGAACTCAAAATAGAACAATTCATATTACTAGGAGTCGCAAGTCGGAAAAATCTCAGAAAAAGAAAGGTAGAGAATATTAATATGCTCCGCAGCCTATCCCCTATGCATATTTGATTATACACTTTGTTTGTTCCGTTTTCAGACCTGAACATCAGAAAAAATGTATGAAATGAAAGCCAAGTAAGTAAAAAAGGAGTGAAATAGAAGGAAATAGAAATATGAAAACAAGATTGGCGCTGCCGTGGATGAATAATTTTATTATTTACTAGCTCCGCTCACGGTAAGAATAAAAAACTTTTCACTGGACTGTTTCTTCTAATCTATCTTCGACTGTTTCGACTAAATTCCTGACGAAGCAGAGTATGGGCCAAGTTTCCCTTTGCCTGTCCAGCACGGACGAAAAAGAAAAAAAATACATTGTAAAGTGAATGTAATAACGTGATATATTTTGGACAATTTATACAATATCTTTATATTTTATTGCCTATGTGTTATTCTGATGTATAAGCTATATTATTGTAAAGTTTCATTAAAATCCATTCAGTAGTTTTTGCATGATAGAGTAACAAATATAAATCCATTCATACATACATCCATCCTCACAAAAATTTGCGTTTATAATATTAATAGGATTACTCCTTCTTTCGAAACTAGTCAAGAAGATATGCAGAATATTCCAGAAGGCTTAGTTATCCGCGTCTGTTTGTAAGGTCAATACCTTTTTAATGAGTTGAGGGAATAAAACGCATAATATTCTTTTTCCCTTTAAATTCTTATACAAACACCAACAAGAATAGTTCATGAGTAATGCACTTATAAACAGTTGTTCAAATAAATGAGCTGAACAACAAGGTATATAAAGAGCATTGGAAATAACATTAAAGGTTTATTTTAAAAATACAAAATGCAGATCATGTACTTGCCATTCGTGAGCGTTTGCTGCTTGGTTATTAGTTAGTATTACTAATGCTAGGGTAAGTCCTAATTTTACAAGCGTTACAGCCTCCGTGGTCAAGTGGTGAAAAGCTCGCCTGACATTACGGTTATGAATTTTGATTGTTTGTTATACAACTGTAGTTTGGTCACAGAAGAAAATAATAGTACTAACCCGTACAGAAAGGACAGTCACCCCCCGCGCTAAAATGAGTTCCCCGTACGATATAGCGCCCCACGCCCCGCACCCCGCAGGCGCCGCGGGACTCTACCAGGGGTGTTCGGGGGTGTTTTACATGGCACCTAGCGCCATTGACTTGTAGTTGATATTCAGTTGTTATTCAAAAAGAAGTAGGTTGTCAAAACGCGTTTGCTGTATGGAGTGACCGACCAGTGGTTTGGTGATAATGTGAACAAATCGTTGTAGGCAACCTGCGCATACTTAGGTACAAAGAAATTCAATCATTGTGATTTAACCTTCACTGGACCGTCTTAACCAATTCACCCTTAATAGTATAAGTGCTGAATAAGTTGACGCTTATTTATTTAACTAGCTTTCTGCCTGTATTAATATTTTTACCGCGGTAAAAGATAGCCCAAGGTCTATTCTATCTTGGTGCCAATTCCACCTGCTTTAACAATTTTGCCCGTGGGAATGAAGAATTTTCTCGCGATAAATAGTAGCATAATATGTTATTTCCCAAGGTCGATTTTATGTTTTTATCAAGTTACATCGAAATCGGTTTAGTAGTTTCAGAACCTATTCAATTATTAGGAATATTTTAGGTATTTTTTTACACTTTGGGTTACATTATTGAAGTTTTAGTAATTAACCCTATTTAAAAAATAAATAAAGTATAGCCTATATTACTCAGGGATTGTGTAGCTTCCCAATTGTGTAAGAATTTTTGAAATCGGCTCAGTAGTTTCGGAGCCTATTCGATGCAAACAATCAAACCTTTCTTCTTTATAATGTTAGCATAGATAAACACTTGTAATTTACAATGTTGCAGCCCGACTGTGCAGACGGGATTCCCCCTGATTGCAAAAAAGACAAGTTGGCAACGATTTATGCATTGGACCCTGAAATTTGTAAGTATATTTTGATTCTGGACCAACTGGTCAGATATACTTTTATAGAATAGTTTTTAATAAAGTATCCTCACTGTTATTTTCAGTTGATGCCGATCTGACAAATAATTGTGATGGTAAGAACTTAATCTTCCTGCTTAACTAGGTACCTAATATACGTACGTAAATAAGATAAATACATTAAGAAGGGAACAAGAGTTGTTCCTTCAAACAAATTATGCATTGTTAATTTGTTTACATGCAATACCTATTACCTACACAATTTTTTACTTTTGTAAAACATCAGTTGACTTATGACTCCATCTACAAGGAAGAGTTCAATTTATTGTTCAAACAAAATATGTCTTCCTCCAGTCTTACTATAAAAAGCTTGTCAATTAGTCTATTAAATTGATGTTTCGTTTCGAGTAAAACGGTACCTACTTAAATAACCAAACTTCGTTTTTTTTTCAGGAAGTGTGGAATTAAAAGGAACTGGTAAATATAAAATAATTATAATATCAACGAAGCTAAAAAGAAAGAACTGAAAATTGAAAAGTAAAATAAAATAAATAGTTTACCTCGAACCTCGAAATCCACTCGAGATGAAGAAGAATAGTTTATTAACATGTCAACCAAAAAAAAATGTTCATACTTGTATAAGTTCCCACCGAGGGGCTCGAGTCTACCCTGAAATCAGGGCGGATAAGCTTTAATTGACTACGTTGACTAAGTGCGGATTGGTCAACTTCAAACACAGAGTTTGAATTACTTCGCAGGTGTGCGCAGATTTCCTCTCGACATTTGCCTTCACCGTAAGAGCGTCGAATAAATGTACGTACGTACCAATGAGTTACCAAATTCATGTAAGTAAATATTATTATGAGTTCGAATAGTAATTGGTTTGAAGCCGCGTACTTTTGAATGGAAGTCAACGGCCATAGCTACTAGGCCACCACCGACGGCGCTCCGTTATTTTATTTATTCTATGTTTGTTTGAGGCTTTCACGCTTCCTACACATTATTACGATTGTTTACGGGTCTTAGCGCGATAATTTTAAATAGGTAGGTATGTATTACGTACGATACCTTATTTTGCCCTTGTCACTGGGTGGTCACTCCATAGAGAAAACACGTTTTGACAAGCTACTTTGTTTTGAATATCAACTACAAGTCAAATGGCGCTAGGCGCTATGTAAAACACCCCCGAACACCACCGGCGGAGTCCCGCGGTGCCTGCGGGGTGCGGGCGCTATATCGGGCGGAAACTCATTTTGCCGCGGGGGGGTGAGTGTCCTTTCTGTACGGGTTAGTAGGTACTATTATTTTCTTCTGTGCCCTTGTTTCGGCGGGATGTGCCGTGGTCGCGAGCTGACTGAAGTCTGCGATGTGGATACTGCTATAGTGAAGAGCGGGCGCATTCGTCTCCATATCTACTCTCTCTTGAATTATTCAATGTTTTTTTTTACTTACCCTTGGTATTAAAGAGTGGAATATTCTTTTTTAGGTGCTGAAAGTTATGGCTATATAAAAGCAGGAGGGCCGGGGGTGGTCAGTGCTGATCCACACTTAATAGGAAAACCTAAGCCGGGATACAAAGAATCTTAGAACATTAGAACATGAATCTGTAAGAATGGATACTAAAAATATAGTATAACTATTGTATTATGAGGTTAAAATTTTTTTTGTGAACTAGTAGTCCGCCCGCAGCTACGCTCGCGTTGTTTCTTGCCATTTCGGCGACACCTAAGGGGGTTAGTACTATTATTTTCTTCTGTGCCTAAGATCTAAAAATCTTAAAATAACGGAAATATTATAACAAGGTATTTAAATTTAGGTTAACTTTAAAACGAATATTTATTTATTTATTATTTTTAAAGAAGCTTCGGTCAATAATAATATGCTCTATTCATAAAAATAATTACAATTATTTTTTACTGTCCGGGGATTTTAATAATACTAACATTTCTCAAGAAAATTACGATTTTCCCGATTTAAAAAAAATACTAGTTTATTGCATAGGCAGGGCTTAATCTATCTTTACACTAAATTTTACACAAAATGTGATAGTTAAGCCGCGAGAATACTTTATATTTATTGGAATGAATAAAAAAATCTGGTATTATGTATTTTCAAGCACTACAAGTCTATATCACACAATGAGTCAAAGTCAAATAGTCAAAGTCAAATAGTGTTTATTCAAAGTAAGATTTCACAAATCATTTTTTGACGTCGAGGCGGGTTCACAATTTGGCTGTCTTCTGTGGAGAAGAACCCGCCGGAAGAAACTCCACAGGCGTTGCATCTTTTCAAAATATTTTTACATAGGTAATTATTATTTTATACAATTTGATTAATATAACAAAGAGTGCAGACGAAATATGAAATTAAAGGAAGGCAACCAGTCAAAGTAGAAAAACTAAACTATATAAACAATAAAACAATCGGCAATCGACTAGAGCAGACCAGTCCCCCCAAGCAGCACCACGTTCACGGGTTCGTTCTAATGCATTTAAATACATACTTACTTTTTTTAAATAATACAAATTCAATTATTGTAAGTACAGAAGTCAGCGCATGCGGTCGGACACTCGCACTACGAAATTCACCCCTAACGCTACGGAATACGGGTGGAGCTCTCAAGGTGAACATGTCAAGCCGCATGTGCTGGCTAGTGTAACGTGGATTTCATAAGTACTAAAAAATTAGAAAAAATATGTATGATATTTTTAATAATAATAGAAGTATGTGCGGCAAATATTCTCTGTGTACGTACCAAATACAACGATTAAATATATACTTATAGATTTTATGTGATACAAAATGTACTTTCAATATTTATTTATACTTACATAATAGATAAGTACATAAAATTATCTACTACTCTATTCTATACTTAAATTAAACAGGAAAACAATAAAAAACAATCTGAACATTTTAATGCGTAGTAAGTTTTTTAAATGACGTTACAATAAATAAATTATATTTGAACAATGGAAATTTTACATTAAAACGGTTTTAAATATTTTCTTCCTATGTATTAAGAAATGAATGTAGGAAAACGCTATTTATTTCAGTTGTACCAACACCATGAAGTAAGTGACGACCGCACCAAGTACCTAAAATTAATAATCATAAGTTATTTACAAGAAAAACAAACTAAAATCCATAGAGGCATAAAACGACCAGATGATTGTTTTAAGTGATGCTTTTTTTACAATTAGCCAACGAACTAATTAAGTTTATTATTTTTTGCGTAGTAATGAAATGAAAATGAAATGAAATGAAATGAAATGAAAAATGAAATGAAATGAAAATATTCTTTATTGCACACAAACAGAAACACAAAAAAAAAAACATTTCATTAAAATTCACTCATTATTATCATTTCAGCCAAAGGACGTCCACAGCTGGAAAAAGAAAGGCATTTGTCCAATTAAAGTTCACGAATGAAAATGTTTATTTTAATCGTTATCAGCTCTTATATTATGTTCCCACATAGAAGCTCGAGCCTACCCGGAAAGCAGGGTGAATAGGCCTTAGTCGAGCACGCTGGCCAAGTGCAGTTTGGTCAACTTCATACACAACCTTTGAATTACTTCGCAGGTGTGTGCAAGTTTCCTTACGATGTTTTCCTTTACAGTAAGAGCGTTGAATAAAGGTAGGTACAATATAAAACCCATTGATACAGAAAGACGAAGCGTGCGCCTCCCGCTAATCTTCTATAGTTCGATTCACGCCAGTACTAATTGAAAAAAATATATCTGATAAAACTTAAATTTAAAGCACTTGACACACACATAAATAAAAATAAATTGAAAATGAACTCCACTAAGCACATTGCAAGTGGCGTGATGAATTCGAAAATCGGAAACACATTGATATATGCCGAGGTTTGAACACGCGAACTTCCGAATGGAAATCAACGGCCCTAGCCACTTGGCCACCGACGCTATAAAAAAAATCATCCCTCATAAATTTATTTATAGTAACTAGCGACCCGCCCCGGCTCCGGACGGGAAAATGGTTATTGTGGGTTATCTTTAAGTATAGTATGCATGTATTATACATATAAACCTTCCTCTTGAAACTCAAAAACCGCATCAAAATCCGTTGCGTAGTTTTAAAGATTTAAGCATACATAGGGACAGGGACAGAGAAAGCGACTTTGTTTTATACTATGTAGTGATTAATAATCTAGTACTCACAGAAGCGAACAAATCCAGAGAAACTGTGAAGAACTTGGCTCCAGAAATGCTCATGGCCTTCTGGCACTGTTGGCAGACGATCTGGACGAAGGTCTTCGCCTCCTCAGATCCATCATACCAGGAGCAGGAGTAAGCTGCTTCCATCACTGATGAGCTCTGTGTATCGTAGAAGACAAAGAAGACATGTGCTAGGTTAAAATATTTTTGAGAAATAGAAAAAGGGTATACAAAAAAACATATACACATACACACATAAAATAGAATAGATTATACACAGTTACAAAAACGAGCGACCAAAACTTATGAAACAAAATAAATAAATCGTCTGATTCTGTTCTTTAAAAGGCATGCTAAGGTATTGCTATTGGTATAGAATAATACATATTATGTATAAAAAATATCTACGCATAAGTACAATGATGAGTGCATGATCAATTTTGTAAATATGTCATAAAACAAGATATTTCCTATTGAAAGAACGAAAAATCAATAACAGCTTAAAGTAGACTCAAATATACGAAACTCATTTCTAGCTTTCCGCCTCGCGGCTTCGCCCGCGTTGCCAGTTTTTCCTGTGGGAATGAGGAATTTTCACGAGTTTTAAGGTAGCTTAAGTCACTTTTTACTACCCAAGGTAGATTCTATCTTTATACCAAATTTCATTAGAATCCGTTCAGTACTTTCGGAGCCTATTCTATCCAAACAAACAAATAAACAATCAAATGTTTCCTCTTCACAAGTTCTGGAAAAAACAGTTAAAATCTTCAATACAAAATTCATCGTTATCTTCACTCACCTCTTCAATAAGTCTGTTGCCGAAGATGCAGAAATGAAAGACTTGTCCAAGAGTGTAGCTGAGGTACCCAATTGTGCTAAATGCGTACACGTTTAACCCGTCAATCTACAATACAATACAAAACAACACAATATTAGAATAGAGGAATTTACGACTAAATGTAATGCAGACCAGAACATTCATGACAAAGACAAATGAAATAGTAAAAGAGGACGTAATAGTCTCCTTCACGATGTTTTTCCGTATCAACGCGCTAGGCCTAGGTTCATGGCTCCCTTGAGCCGCCCCTAGACGCGTTGGTACATGACTACTTTGGGCTAGAGCCATCCGCTCCCCCGCAAGACTGGTGAAGCTTGACTCGTCGTACTTTTTCGACTCAAGCATAGGTAAAAAAAAACGGTAAATACGTAGGTACGTAATATATGGCAAATATTTAAAAAATCTAACGAAATAATACACAGCGCTAGTAGCAGCAAAAACTGAAAGGACTTGCGGTGACTAGTTTTGAACAACGTACCTACCCAATGAAATTATTCTAGGTAATATGATAAATAAAAATGTCTTTTCCATTTCTTTATTCCTTCCCGATAAATGTTTCTTAAGGAAAGTAGCTCATAACTAATGACTGAGAATTTTCTTTCAATATTTCTTAGCCGTCATTTATGTATCCCCCCAAGCCAATGGTAGTTAAATCAATCAAGCAAAGTAATATAATAAAAAACTTTTGAGGGATGGATCGAATAACGTTGACACAAGTTTTAAATTTACTAAATATTTACCACGGGTTTGCTGTAAACTGTAAAGTCTATGAAATTTGTAAAAGTTTTAATTGTTTATTGTACAGTAATTTTGTCTTTGACAATCTTGATATTCTTGAGCTACGGATCCAGATAATAGATAATATAAATTCTTTCTTATTTTCTAAAGTTAGATTTATAGCTAATAATTAATTTGGCTTACCTTAGTAGCTTGATAAGCCAGTAGAGTCAAAGTAATAGTCGACACTAACATGTGAAACAGTAATGCGGTGCCATAAGTGTCTCCTATGGACGATACCAGTCTGAAAGTAATAATGGTAATTATCATATTTCTGTGTTTTCTTCCTTACCTTAAGCCAAGCTAGGAGCTAACAAGTTTGCCTGTAGGTATATAGGTGAACTGTAATTTACGCAAACTAGAGCGGGTATGTTGTTTAACTATGCAAGTTTCCAGAACGCACACGCTTAGGTTTAGCTGTGCAGTTACACTGTTCAAGCAAACCTGTCAGATATATCTTAGCGTGTACGGTTAGTTTTAGAAAAACAAACTGGTTATTTGGTTGAAAAAAAGACGCAAGGATTAAAAAAAAGAACTGACAAATTATTCTTCTGAAGGGGTTAGAAACCTCGTCTTCAGCTTATGTGGCAATGTGCTTGAATTGAACCATCAACCAAAATTTCTTAGATTTTTTATTTCTATGAATTGACATGAAGTTATCTTAAAACAACGACAATACATTAATATAATGTGGTATAAAAATTAAAGGTGTCTTTAATAAAATTAAAGGTGTCTTTAATAAAATTAAAGGAAAAGCGCAACGTACATTATTTTTTAAGCTATGAAAAATAATTGCAATTGCTTATAATTGTCTAACAGTTCGTCACCAAAAACACTGGAGTATTTTCCAAAACGCCTACCAATTTCAGTTTTAACAAGCTTACGCCGAACTGCAAAAACATTTTCAGTGGTTTTGTTAGGGTTTTGAATAGAGTTTGTGTCGAAATGGACGTGTTTCTATCAAAAGTTTTGTTTTGTTTTGTTTGGTTCAGTATTTGAACTAAAAACAAAAGGATTCGTTGAAGCCTTGACACTATAACATTTTTGCCTAAGGAATAATGATATTTAAGCTAAAAGTGTGATTAAAAATAGAGATAAAATTGATTACTTTGTTACTTACAAAGAGTAATAAGGTAGTTTTAATTATTTTTAAAATATGTAGAAAGGCAACAAGGATTTTCAGAACTGCATTTTATTTGCCAAGCGAACTAATTCCATGAAACTGCACAACATTTAACATAAACAAAAAATATGACTTTTCTCTTATCATTTTACTAAAAACTGTTGGCTATAAAGTAAAAAAAAAGTCTTCAGAAAACTTCCACAAGAAAAATCAAAAGGACAATTTAGAATAAAAATTAAACTAAATAAAAATTTGCGTGCTCGACTAACTCCCATTACTCCTGGTTCGAGGCACTCATAGGCTGTTATCGAAAAGTATATTATGATAATGAAATTGTATCCACTTACCTCACAACGTGTTTGTGTCTCTCGACCCAATACTTGATGGCGGATCGCACCAGAATCTCTTGTTTCTGGGTTAGACCGTTGGGGTTGCCGCCGTTATTACCATTGAAATTCTGGAGCCTTCCTCCGGCACCCCGAAGAGTCATACCAAAGTCTTGCTGGGTCGAATATATCCCACGGATGTCCAGGTCCACTGGATCAGGGACTTTCTCTGATTTTTCTGTCGATGATGTAAGTTTTTGTTTAAATTGGTCCAAAAGACATAAAATTTCATGTTACAAAATACACAAAGATTAATAAATGTCATCAATATAGAATAAGGGTTTTGCAGTCTCTTCTACGTCTATTTTAGAACCTCATTTTGTCCTTCCTTCACGCCCCAACTAAGCAACCAATAGACTTTGATTTTAGGCATAGAGTTAGTTGAAAGGATGGAGAGTAACATAGGCTACTTTTTACCGCGGGAAAATACTTCATTTCCACGGGAAAAACGCGGGGCAGAAAGCTAGTTTGCATATAATTTAATAAAAAAATCACCAGTAGAAGATGCTCGGAACAGTTCAGCAGTATTCGGTCTGTAGGTGTCAAGAGATGCACTGAGTTCCATCAGCGGTTTGATGATCGCCTTCAGATGCTGGAGCTGCTCACACGCGAATACCAGCCAGGAGCAAAACAGCACGTCAAGGAGATTGGCCATCATCATTGCGAAGAGAATCCAGTACACCTGCAAATACATTTTAATCGTATAGATTTAGTACAATCGTATGCTTCAGCTTATACACTGAGTGCATCTGAACGAAAATAATTGAAAGATTTTTGAACAATTTTTATTTATTATTAAAAAATAATTAACATTTCTTGAGGAATATTCTCCAAATTTTGTGGTTGACTAAAAGTTATAAATTCAAACTATCGCTGTTAATTGGAGTCACAAAAGTATTTATCCATCTTAGTAGCAATAATTTGGAAATAATCAAATATAAAATTTAAAAGTAGTCAAAATTTTGCTTTAAATAGTGGAGTTGAGACCCATACAAATAAATAAAATTATAATGCAGGTACCTGAAAACCGAAAGCGATGAAATACATAGTACCGTGCATGGCATTGAAGGGATACCAGGCTTTCAGGGGAAGTCGAGGGGCTGGTTCTGTCAGAGTCTCGTTAGTCTCCTTGTCCATGATCATATAAACTGACTCGCCGAAGAAAGTGAGAGTGACCCAACCTTAAAATGCACCATAAAGTTTTACCATCATTTGAAAATTCCTGACTCCATTACATGCAATGCAATAGATTAAACAAATATAGTTGATGTAAAGTTGGGCTTTGTTGCTAAAGCGATAACACACAGACTATGATTCAAAGAATAAACGTAAGACTTTCTAACTTTAAAGCAAGAGATGTACTTACAAATGACAGAGAAAATGGTGGAGCCGCTGATGAAGTACAATAGTTTTCTACTTTTGCTGACGGAAAGTTGGTGATATCGAGCATCTGACTCGGTGAATAGAGGATGGCTGTTGGACTGATTCCAGATCGCTAGGGTCCTTAAAAAATGTTGTTGAAATTATTGATCACATAAAAATCTAGAAAATAACAAAGAAGCTGTGTGCACTCTAAAGCACGTAGTAAAAAATCGAAAGCGTTAAATTATTTCGTTGAGCTTGTACGGAGGCTTGGTGGTACAATTAGAAGTACGCCTGTACGGCCCGGATAGCCCAGGAGGTGCGGGTTCAAGTCCCTGCCCAAGCTCAATGATCTTAATTTTTCGCTTCGATTATAATTTAAAAAGAAGTTTGATTTCAAAAACCATGTATTTAATTTTTCACGCTGTGTTCACTTACGATCATGGAAAGCAGTAGAAGCTTCGCCTATAATTGACAACAAAGATATTTTCTAGAACTACTGGTATTAACTTGATAATGATGATTATGAGTTCTAGGCATTATTCTTATAGACTAGTCTTAGTAAATTGACACATTATTTAACATTTAACAGCAGATAAAAACAAATAGACTTATTCCAAAGTGTTTATCTACGCCGTCGTCGTAGTAGCAACCTTAATCACTATCCAAATAGTCTCTGTAATCGAAAATAACTAACCTGTAGAAGCTTTTAGAGTTAAGAGCGAAGAATACCAGCTTAATGATGGTGTGTGTGAAGAAGAGAATAGTGATGGTATTGGCGGTGAGCTCGTTGACTTCATCGGAGTACTTAGCCATGTTCACTCCCATACAGACAAACTGGATGACGATGAGGAAGGCATGGATGCTAGCGTACGCTTTGCGAAGAAGCAAGGACATGCCACCATTGTCTAGAGAGCGAAAAGATTTTTTAAACATTATTTAGTAAATATGCCACCATGTCTTCTTTAATAAAGCATTACTTAGTTGATTTTCATAACTGTCCTGATTTGTCACAGTTTTAAGTGAATCAATATTTTTTTTCTATCTATTGCATGTGCAAAAATTAATAAACAAAAAATAAGTTTAAAATTCAGGAACTTTTTTAAAATTTGTAATGTGAGGTGCTAGTATGATGTCTTTTTTCAATAGTTTACCTGGTAAATAGTTGAAAAGAAAATGGCCGAACATCCTCATCAAGTTGATGTTCGGCATCAGGTCGGTCACCAGACCTTGCGTTGTCACTTTAGTCATCATCTGCCAAAATATTTTTAACAAATTTTAAAATTATTTTATATATCAATATATCATTTTAGATAAGCAAATATTTTTAATTAATAATAATAAACACACTTTTAATTTTAATAGAATGTTTAATTACCTTGATAGTTTTTTAATTAGCTTCCTTATATTCAAGTCCAAAAAATTTTATCATTCATTAGGTACTTTTGAGAGCTTTACATTTTTGCTTCTATAAATTGCTCTGTGTGAATCAAAGCCTTCTTAATTAAGACGTATGATTTTTCAATCGTCTGCCAGTCACTCCTGCCAAGGGGTAACTGATCGATTTTTTATTTCATTGCCGCGTTACAAAATTTCAACTGACGTGTTCTATTTGAAAGGGGCTTCTATTGGTGAAGACACTTGGGAATGTGCAGGTGTCTCCTCAGCTATATTCTCTAGTTAATTATTAAATACTCTGCCATCAGGTGGCCTGTGTGTAATTTCTGGGAACCGAACGGCTGTCTCATCGATCGTATTTATTTGCGGTCAATGTTAGAGGTGTTCGAGCAATTTAATTTCATAATCAATGTCATCAGTATTTTGCTACTTTTGCAATACTTGACTTGCTTTAGTTTGTAATACCTATTCTTCGTTGTATCTCTTATTTCACTCGAAAGAAAATGCATCATTTCAGCAAGTCCGGACTGGGATCGCGACAAATCGTTATCGCGACAGTTTTTACTGCGACGAAGCAAATATTTAGATTTCGGTTGAAATTATGAAGCTTGCAGCTTAAGGCGTTATTTGATATAAAAAAATACCACATAATTATTTATTATTCCCTAATTATACCATTACCTTGATGTAACATATCAAGTAATTTTAAGTTTAGTAAAAAAAACTTAATCAAACCTTTCAAATAACCGTAAAGATTTATTTTTTTGCGATTAGATTGGTAAACCGTTTTATTTTTACTGATTCGTTTGAGAATCAATCTATTTCGTGACTTGAATTTAGAAAACAGTTTAACTTCAAAGAAACGAAGTGTTATTTTGATGATATTTTAAGTCAAATCATTTTTAACTATTTGTGTATTTGATTAATTATTTATAAATGCTTGTTTATCAATGAGCAAACATTAATAAAATATCGGCCCAGAGTGATATTATTATCATTGACGAAAACCCTTATTAATGATAAAACTAAAATTTGTCATCATGATTATTATCATTCTGATCGCATATTTTCATGCCTTAAATAGTTTTAAGTGGCAGTTTTGTTTTCATAATACTCGTATCCCCAACCCAAGTATGTCGGGAGCCTTAGTAACATTGCGTCTTATATAAAACCTAGATATATTCGTTTTGATTGGCAGGTTGTTTTTATTGGTTGAGACTTCCACGTGTTCCAATAGAAACGGGGCAACATTGTTAGTTGCTTATTATTTATTTATAACACAGTGACCTTAGCACTACTACTATTTAATACGTAAGTTTATAAGTCATGTAGAGCTTTTTGAATCAACAAAGTTGAGAGAAAGGTAGGAGCAAAACTTTCGTTTATTTCCGAAACTTACAGTTTATTGATGAAACATTTAAAGAGTGTTAAAAAAAGAACTAAGAAGATGAAAAGAAGATGATGTAGGAACATAGTCAATTGTTGTTATCAGTCTTGAGCCTGCCAATTAAATGAACATAGATAAAATCGTGGAATCTGTAAAAATGTTCAATCAATATGATACATTTCTTTCTTTTGGTAGGTAATGTTATTTGAGTTTTCTGGATAATAACAGTTTAGACTTTAAATAGATAATGTATTAATATAGTTGTTATGTTACCCAATCGCCTGGAGGGTTGTGTTAAGTACACTTTGTATGGATGCTGTGTATAATATTAGTATCTAAAGTTGTGAGAGAAGTTCTAGCTTTCATGTACTGTATGTAGACGAACACTGTTTACTCTTAGATTTAAACAGAGGCGAACTTACTTTACTATTAGTGATTTTTGAACACTCATTAGGTATATACTTGTAATCTAATCCGTGAAAGTATACACAAATAATAAAAAAAGCGAAGTTATTAATTCACTTCTGTCTTTATCTAATTCTTCAATGTATAACAAATAATCAATGATATTACCAAACGAATAAATTTCAATAAACATATACATGTATGAGTAAGAACAAAGCCTATTTTTTTAAAATTTCCCCATGAATCATGTTATATAGCAAGGATCCATTTCATTGGTGTCTATTTACCCTATAATTTCCACACTTAGTATTAAGTATGTTAAAATTACTATAACGTAGGAGTTCTATAATAATAATTATTTATTGATACCTCCCTGGAAACTCTCGAGTTGCCAATTCAGAGTATAGTAGCTGGAACTTAGTATAACTGGGGAGTGTTGGAAACTTCATACAACGGTTTAATTTGTTTTGGTTTAGTAAGTACTTTAAATTGTTTAGAAGACGAAAATAGGTAACTATTTTGAAACGCAATATGAAAATATTTTTAAATAAAGGTGGATTGTAGATCTTAGCTACTGGGTTATTAAATTAGAGCAAAACAATACTGTAACTTTTTACTTAAAAGTAAGTAACTATTCCTTTATTTTTACCCGACTACGGAGAAGCAAAAAGGAGGGTTATGATTTTGATCTGTATTTTCTTGTTTCGGACTTTGTAGAGCGTGTTTTTAATAGTCGGGTTTCACTTTTTAATTGTCTTTCTGTTACACAATACCATATAAACGCCTAAATTAATAGTGATAAAAACCACCATTTTGTAACGGCGGCCATCTTGTATTTACAATAATATTATATATTTTAAATTTTTCAATTGTATTGTTATTGTAAATGGTATGTACGACTTTCAGAGAAATCCATTAACCGAAAGTGGATGAAATAGATATTATGATACCTAAGTCTTTATTTGCCAAAAACACGAGACTGAAAGAAAAAAAAAGGATGTATAAAGTAATTGTTTTGCTACCAAAAAAGTAGCATGAAAATACTTCTTCTTCTTCTTTGCGAGTCGATGACAAAACGAACTATATGTTTGCCGCCCAGAATCCGGCCATCTGTACCTGCACCATCCGTGGCGTACAACATGAAAATACTAGGAAAACATAATTTATAAAAAAATCAATTACAACATTTGATCCAACAAAATATATGTCTAGCTAAAACTGTTTACAAACGGCCTATGGTCTTTCTTGCTGGGGATTGTAGCTTTTGTCGTAGCAAGTTAATAAACTCTAAATAAAAGTCGGGACGAAATCTGTCCAGTAGTTTGGTCCACTGAGTATTTTGTGTGTGGTCGTAAAAGTGTGGACGGCCGTAGGCTTCTGTATTTTACGATCCCCATAGATAGAGGCATCCTTTTAAGACGATCATACTGTTCGTTTCTACTAAACCAGAAGCTTCATAAAATTATCTCTATAAGTATAATACTCGTATGTCGGTGTTACCTCCTGGCCATGTATATCGCTGAGCCATGACCCTTCTGCATTGCAGCACGCACATCTGCATGTCTATCTGGATGTTTGTGAAGTGTTATTAATTTTGTTTCTATTTAGTGTTAATTTTTGTGCCATGTCCGTGCGTTTTTTTTTGTGATGCAATATGGAAAATGCACTGGAATAAAGTGCTATCCTCTAATACTTAGTTAAGAAAAAAGTACTTATAAAAAAGAGATTTAGCAGAATAAGGTCCCCAGTTAAATCAAGTGAAGGGTACAGAAGGTCGGACTGTAAAAGTGACATAGTCCATTTATCTCTCACTATAAAGAGTTATTCGAATATCCTCATTTTCTTTCTATTCTTCGTTCGCTGCTCAAAGCTTTATGAAGCTTGAGAAATCTTTTGTCATATTTAATCTGCATTTTAATAAAAAGGGCTTAGTAAGTTGTCGGTTTTCATTGTTGTGTTAAAAAATTGTACACCGATTTTTAGAAATAATTAACAAAATAGTTCCTACCTATTAGAAAATCCTGACTGCGTGAAAAAAATCCTTTTTTTTTATTTTTATTTTTTTTATTTTTTTTTTTTTTTCTGGTCCTTTTGTAGAGTAGTTTTGTTGACAGACGAACTGACGGACAGATACCCAATAGGGTTCCGTTTTTTGTTTTTGAGGTACAATAAAAGATTCCCTCATCAATGAAAGAGTCTGGGATCTTCTATAGTATTTAATTATTTCTTTATAATCGCAAATTGGTCATTTCGCGACCCGCACAATAATCACAATGATGTATATTCTTTTTTTTAACTCCAGACAATTCATAATTCAAAATCAAATAGTTTTTCTAGAATTGCGGCATAAGCGCCAGTTACATTTAAAAGGAGTTGCAAACGCGATGATGCAAACTCCACAGTACCTACGGAACCCTATAAATGTATATATTTTTAAATCAGTTATTCTTGCTTATTATGCCCACAAACCCAATAAGCCAAAAACCATGCTAAACTGCTAAAACAATAACAAGGTTAACCTACCTCACAAACCCTGGTCAGAATTATTGAGCATCCAAAGGCTTCTGACATTGCTCATGTAACAACTATACATACATCCGTATGTAGCCGGAACTAACGACTAATTTGTGTCTTCCGAAGCAAGGAATCATCTTTTTTTGTTCTGATTTTCTTATTGCAGTCAAGATGCTGTCCGTCTGGCTGGACCCTTATAAAATCAAGCTGTATTATCTATTGAAGAGGCGATCTATTCAGCTGTAAAACAGAACTGATTGCTATAATATAGTGCGCAAGCGGCGGAACATTTAGGTACTTAATGAACATTGATTGGTTACGTATTGAAAGTCAAATTATATGCCTATTGTCTGCCTTCCTCTAATTGTATATTTCGTTTGCACTCATTGTATAAGTATTAATAAAATTGTATAAACTAATAATTTTAAATTTTTGATAAAATGTTTTAAAAAGATGCTACGCCTGTGGAGTTTCTTCCGGTGAGTTCTTCTTCACAGAAGACAGCCAAATTATGAACTCGCCTCGATGTCGAAAAGTGATTTGTAAAATCTTACTTCGAAAAAAAACTTTGACTTTTGACTGTTTATAAAATTTGTATATTCTGAATATTTTAAATTTTGAGAATATTTGCTTTGTTATCGTTTTTCATTTTGCAAGCAATCGATGTTTTAAAAAGTTCAGTTATAGTGTCATTAGAAATTTTGCTAGGTACGTGAAAAATTAAGAAAATAATTAATTAATTTACGTAAAATGCTACAATCCCTCCCAGATCTTTTTCTATTCATACTCTAAGACTACAATATTTTACAATTTTTATTTTATACCTTCAGAAAGCACGAAGGAATAAATTAGACGATGGTCAATAACTAAGTAACAATCTTAGAACCGAAAAAAAAAAACTGTAAAACTGGTAAATTACGTCGAATTTTTCTTGCAGCTTAATATCACTATAATGTATATCTGAACTGAATTATTTTGTAGTACCTAATCTTTAAATGAACCAGTATTTTAGCTAAAAGTTGATAAATAATAAAGACAAAATTTTAAATTCCCACAGTTAGTGTTCACGTAAACCCAAGAGAATTTCATCGTAACACTAAGTCGATAATCCCGGCGGAACCAAGCATGAATATTGGCAATAACGCTCCAGCCTTAGGCGGAGGCCGCTTGGCACAAAAAAAGGGCCAAGTTATAAGAAATAAGAACTATTTATTTTTTATATTTTAATAGGTACAGTAAAGGCTGCCACACACCGGATACGCATTGCGTTGCGTCTGCGTGCGACACGATCTGTAATGTATTAACCTGAAATACGACGTTCACACTGAAAGTGTCGCAGACGCAATGCAGCACGTCTGCGTGCAGCAGACGCACGGCACGAACACAACCCAAACTGACATGGGTTACCATAGTTACAAATCAATAAATGTCAGTTGCGTAAAAAATATCGTATATTTTAGTTAATTTTCCTTTAGATTTGTGATATTTGTGATCGAATATGCGTTAAATTAGTAAATACTCTTAAAGCAAATATCTTTTGTAAACTTTTTCCATTATTGTGACCGTATAATTAATTTAACAAAATCTATAAAAGTTTCATGAACAATGCATTCTAATACTCTATAATATTATTTTCATTCGTAATCATAGCCTCTCGTAGCTACGAAAAGCGTAGTAGTTTTAGTGGCGTAGCTTTCGTAGCGGAGCGTAGCTAAAGTCTACGCCACCGTAGCCATCTTACTGCGACACAAAAATCGTATTTTTTTAAATTGTTACTATTAATTATAGTGTAATAAAAAAATAGATTTTAGTACATTAAAAAAATAATGATTTTATGATACATTAATATTCAACTTAAGAAAGTAATAATAGTCTAACATTTACTAACATAAAGTAGTTGTTTACTTTCCCAACAACTAAACTATTCCTTAATTTATGGTAGGTACTACTTCACTCTAATTACTAGCTAAATTTTAGATCACTAGCAATCAACGTTAAGCACCTTAGTTACCACTAAGTAATGACTAGTTAATTTGATGTAAGATTAACAATCGTTATCCAAATTAGAAAGAGGTCGAGTGCGAGTTAAGAATTGTGAGCGGAAAAAAAGAAATAAGGAATAGAAGAAATCGACAATTTAAAAGAAATTTGACGGAGTTTTAGATAACGTCTACAAATATCCTCTGGTTCCCGTAGCTCAGATTAGAATCTATTAAGTTAAGAAACATTTTCTGACTAAAAGAAATAAGTTGCAAAAGTCTAAATCAACAACTGCTATCCCAACTATGTCTGTTAACCAGGGATTATAGAAACAAATATCGACAATAACATTAAATTAAAAATTTAAATATCCCCGCAAAACTATTACTAACATCCTTTCAACAACTAGAAAAGAGCTGATAATCTTCAAATGGCTAAAGATGTTTTATTGAATCATAGGTAAGAACACTCACGATTGTAACACCTTGCATGCAAAAAAAAAACTTGATCAAAATCGGCGCATCCCTTTAGGAGCTACGATGCCACAGACCGACAGACAGACACACACGTCAAACTTAAAACACCCCTCTTCGCAAGGGTTGAAATGCCATGCCATGCAGGACAGTTGTCCATATTATACTGTTTTTGTTTGCGTGCAATACTCATAAAGTAGGTATTTGTTTTGTAAGGTACAAAGCCTTTGCCTTAAACCAGATCACAACCACTTTGGCTTTATTTTAAAATTAGATTGTGCTGCAGTGACCAGGCTCGGATGCACTTAAGAGCAAAATGCAGTGTTAAATGACTGCAAATACACGAAACGGAGTGTTTTCTTTTGAATATCTTCTAAGTATTAGTGTTTTAAACATTTTAGATAACAAAAACTGAATAAATATATGAAAGGTTTTTTTTGTTACATCTTACAGTTGAAATAACATTGACGTTTCTTACGATTATTTCTTTCATCGTACAAATAATGAATAATATACATAATGTTATATGTTGGCTTTGATTTAGTTATATTTTAAATACAGTTTATCATTTATGACATTAACTAGTATTTTATTTAAACATATAAATAGGCTTTATTTGACCACGCTGATCCCGTGCGGGTTGGTCAACTACTTCGCAGGTGTGTGCAGGTTTCCTCACGATGTCTTCCTTTACCGTAAGAGCGTCGAATAAACGCACATTATGGACTCTAAAATCGAAAACACATTGGTATGTACATGTCAAGGCTTGAACTTGCAAACTTCCGAATGGAAGTCAACGGCAATAGCCACTTGGCCACCGACGCTCCTTCGCCTTACCAAATCAAAAACAAAGAGTCTACTGTAGTAAAACTAAATTAGGTATACAAAACTACACCGCTTTATATAACTATAGTGTTATTCAAGTTATGATGTCATATGAACTACGTCGCTTTGATATAGGCATAACTATCTACGTGTAAACTATCTATTAACAGCCTTCTAGGGACTCGGGTTAGCTGTCACGTAGCAACCATATCCCTTTGACGCATCTACTCATCTCGTATTATGGAGTTTACTGACAATATTATACAGGCGGTTTTCAACAACAAAGTTTTATTAAAAACAATGTAAGGACATTGACGGTCCCGTAGCCTAGTTGGTAGTGTGTCTACCTTCAAAGCACAGGGTCGCGGGTTCGAATCTCGCCCAGGGCAATTCATAGTAGGTTCGAACCCCTCGGTGGGGATGACAACTTTTATATCTCTAGGTAACACATCCCATAAAAACTCGTTATTAATTAGTACACCGCGTAACGTATCACGTATTACTTATATTATACCGATTTCGCTATATCAGAGGGAAACAGGCAGTAATAGAGGGTTATTGCATCTCTGATATGAGTTGCAAGCTAATAAACTGCGAGATTACGAGAAAATTGGCGTCTTAATGAAAGTAGTCGGCGGGGAATATACTCGTGAAAGATTCTTGTGAGGTTTCTTTGCTGTTAGTTATTTAAAAGTTAAATACCCCAAGTAAAAAAAACTTTAATATCTCGAAAAAAAAAAACAAGTAAGTTATTTATTTTCTTCCTCTTTTATATTGTTTGATCTCTTTTTTTACTGCTTAGACTTGTACATTTGTTTGAGGCGAAAACCGGTCTTGGTTTGAGCAAGGCTTTTTAACTTCTGAAATGACGTCATTAAGTGTTCTAAGGGGAGCTTATAATTTTTTTATTATTATTATTATTGTCAAGGAAATTTTTCCATTATTTAGTCGAAAGACGTCTTCATACAAAGGCCTATACCAAAGATTTCCACAGAAGCGGACCCGCGCTGCCCGCATCCAGCGGCTTCCCGTGACACTCACCAGATCATAGGTCCACCTTTTGTAGTAATTATGCCTACGCTACATATCCATTCAGGTCACTTTCTGCTAAAATGCTGTGTAAATTTGCATTACCCCGCTCCGTTAAGTTTAAAAAATCTACCTCGCAATACTAATATTATTATCTGTAAAAATTTTACTTGTGCCAAGCAGCCTTTACGATGTTAAGACACTTAATACGAAGAAGACAATAAAATTTATTTTTTTTGTTTCATAGAACAAACTAATTAAATGATGTTACTATATAGTTTGCTCTAATGAAAATGTTCTTTAGAGAAATATCGCAGTTGGGGATTTCAATAAAGCCTTCCTACTTTATAAATTAAATAAAACTCCGACGACTCTGTATTTTGTTAATAATAAATTTATATTAAGTAAATGAACGTGGTACTTATAGAGAAAATTAAATTTAACATGACAGACAAACAAATTGAATATCCTATTAATTAACTCGTGTGGAAAACGACCAAAAGCAATTAAATTTTGTGGTGAAAACTCAGCATTGTCATTTCGTTGTGTTAATTTTATCAGCCGGCGGCGGCGACGTAATAACAATGAAGGCAAGTAGTTTGATTTTAGTTAAAATTATAAAATTGTATTATTATTATTATTATAAATTTGCAACTTGCCTCTTGATAAATAATATTAAAAATAAGGCTTATCTATATCTATACTGTACTATAATATTATAAAAAGGAAAGATTGGATTGTCTGTTTGCACTGAATAGTCTCCGATACTACGGAACCGATTTTAATGAAACCTGGTGTAAAGATAGAATATACCTTGGGGAAGGACACAGGCTACCTTTTACCGCGGAAAATTCTTCATTTCCACGTAAAAAACGGTTAACAAGGGCCGAACCGCGACGGAAATATTATATCAATAATACTTCATACTAATATTACGAGCGTAAAGAGGAAAGTTTTGTATTTTTGTGTGTAAGTTTCTAATGAATAAACTCAAAAACTACTGAACAGATTTCAAAAATTCTTTCACCATTAGAAAGCTACATTCACCTTGAGTATCACAAGTTACCTCTTACTGCGGGAAAATGTCTTATTCCCACGGGAAAAACTGTTACGCAGGCGGAGCCGCGGCGGAAAGCTAGTATTACATAATGTAGTAAAACATGAGAACGTATTTTTTTTACTTTACGGTGAAACTGAAAAACGAAAATCGGACACCGCACGAGCGTAAAATTACAAGCGTAAACTAGCCTAAAACCACTAAACTTACGCAAATTTTACTCCAAAATTTGCTAACCCTTTGTAGTGATTAAATTTGAATCCAGCCAGAGCGTCCTGATCAAAATAAACAGCCGCTAAAAGGGTCCTAAACAAGATACTAAGGCCTCCGCTTCAAAATAAACACCAATTTGAATTCGAATCAGAGCCTCAACATCCCATACAAATAGGAACTCGATTTTGCGGTTCAGTGAGTTGGCAATACTAAACCTCTTCAACACAACATGTGCTTGGTCAGGAAGGCTTTACTGCATATTAAACCAGACTTAAATTGAACCTCAACTTTGAAAATAGGTAACCTCCAGTCTAGATATAATAAAGGGCATACATAGTTCAACGTTAACAGCTCAAATTATAATCCCTATAGGGATAGGAAAACGACCAAGGAGGAGACGAGGGGACGAATATAGGGATACTAATATTATAAATTCGAGAGTAACGCTGTCTGTCTGTCTGTTTGTTACGTATTCACGCTAAAACTACTGAACCAATTTTGTTCGAGGCTTCCGCGCTTAGTACAAAATAATAATACAAAATAATGTGAACCAATTTTGATGAAACTTGGTAAAGAAATAGAATAGACCTTCGGGACGGACATAGGCTACTTTTTACAGCGAGAATACCCACCCATTTACGGAAAAGGTGAGCGTAGTTCAGTATTATGATTAGGTAATATAAACTTGACTGTTGAGTCTAGTTGCCTTTGACATTAACATCAAAAGTCACTTATAACTTTGTAAAGTAGCTTAGTTATAGAGCAAGCTCCCATTGGCAGACGTTCCTACTATAGTTATCCGATTACAACGTAAGTATAAGGTGCTATAAGCTTGTCAATACAAGGTCGCAATTGCAGTCAATTGCGACTCAATTTCGGGATCTAAACTGAATTGTCATCTCTATAGCAATTCAATGCACAACTTTTTTTTTTTCAATTCAGTGTCACAGTAGCCAGCACATGCCGCTAGACATGTTGAACTCGAGAGCACCCGTATTCTGTAGCTATAGGGGTGAATTTCGTAGTGCGAATCTCCAACCGCATGTGCTGGCTTCTATACATATTACGTGATTTGAATTGCTTGTTTGCTTATCGTGTAGGTATCGAGACTCTATAACTAGGTAGGTTACTATCACTTAACACACCCTCGAGCTAGAATAAAATTATTGAGACGTCGTTCTTTTAATTAAAAACAATTTGAAAGTAGCTAAAAAATAAATGCGTAAATCTGCATTAAAACTCAGTATCTGAACGTTCTCTCTTCTAAAAAGTTCGTGATAATATCCTATTTACTTGTATTAGTAAAGTATCGTGTGCAGTACTATATGTATGCTTATTACTTATTTTTCAAAGTATTATATTTATCACAGTTAGTATATAGTTTTTGTTACATTTATTGAAACCTCAACCCGCTTCATCTTTTCGGCGCGCTATTTATCTACCCTAAGGTTGCCTGGTAGAGATTGCTACCTTAGCAATAAGGCCGCCTTTTGACTCCTTTATGTATTTTAAATTGTTTTCTTGTATGTTTTTTTTGTGTCAATAAAGTATTTTTGTATTGTATTGTAGCAACAAGCAGCTCTTGATGCCGCTATTCAAATAACAATTTAATTGAGGTTCCTAGTTGAGTCCCGATAAGATTTCATAGTAGGCTTCCCTGTCACTAACGTAATTCTCTCCGCTAGTTACAGCAATAAATTGACAGAACGTGCGACTTTATGGAGGAACTTTAGTAGGTAGTTGGCATATACTCCCGCTTGCCCACTTAATCTAATAGGGTTAGTCGTTATGAGAGACGTGAAAAGTTGAGTAATCGAGGCATTTGGTTTTAACGAGGTCACGCTCTTTAACCTTCACCTTATCCTGGTCACACTACACTATGATAACAAGTTGACTATCCGTAGTGGTAGTAATAATGAAACTGAGCAACATAGGTCGAATTCTCAAAATTAAAAGTCAACTTGTCATACAACAAAGTGGCCGGTCACGTGACTGATGTTTATATGAAACGTTGAATATTATTTTTGAGATTTCAGCCTATGTTCCTTAAGCCTCTGTCACACACAGCAGATAGTCGTTGCGATTGCATTCGCTGCGCCTAAAAATGAACACGGTTAGTATGGAATTCGCAGCGAATAGTCCTGTCACACTGAGCGAATACTCGCTGCAGGTGCCAATTCGCACGCGATTAATCGCTGTGTGTGACCGAGTCTTTAGGGAAAGTTGTTTAGTTTTATTCGTAAGTACCACTATGTTGCGGATAGTCAACCAAAACTAAGCTATACCTACAGATTTATAAAATTTTAACAAAACTACATTTTATCACAAGAAAATTCATATTACCATGTTAAAAAAGCAGATTTCATGTTTGCTTCTCAGAGTGAAGCCATTGAGCCTTTTCAGAAGGTATTATTACAGCGGATATTAATATCAAAAGCCAAGTCTGTAATTAATAAACGTCAGATTTCAGCCTTCAGTCTTCAGTGTTCGCTAGTCATGATCATTATCTTCTTGTCACAATTTGCTGTGAAAGTGACATAACTCAGTGAGATGACTCAAATCTACAACAGCCTCCGTGGTCGAGTGGTAAAACGCTCACCTCATTTTACGGGTTCGAATCCGGGTGGGGCCACTTATATCACTTTGTAAAACTTTCCTCACTTCGGTTAGGACATTGCAGACTGAATCACCTGATATTTCGAAAAGAAAGACGATTCCGTGCTTCAGAAGGCACGTAGAGCTGTTGATTCCAGCTACCATCTCTGGTCTAGTCGTTACACGAGCCTTATGTGCCTTAGGTGGTTGTGGCGAATGTTTACCCTGGGATTCGAACCCACGAAACTGTACTTCGAACGCAGGCGTATGTACTACCAACTAAGCTACGGGGTTATCAGCAAAATGACCTATTTGATGTAACACACAAGTTCACAACAACACACAAGACACAAGTTTGTTAGGTGCTTGCTTACGTATATTTATGGCCGTGAAATAGGCCGGCGCTTACGCAAACGGATCGTTGATTTGATTACATTACATTAAGGGCCTTGGAGGTGTATAATTAATCACGAGTAAGGGTGTGTCGCAGATAGATAAAATACTATAAATATGTTTTATAAAAAGCAGTTGGCCTACCTTTCTAACAAATAATTTTCAAATAGCGGCAAAGTTAAAATGACCAGCTTTCGGCTTCGAATCGCCATTTTGATCTGCTTATAAATTGTATACATTTATTTAAAATACGAGACAATACAACACATGACAATGAAATAAAACAATACAAATATTGATAGGACAACAGGTCATTTCATCACTATAACGTAGCATATCTTCCAGTTATGCAGAGAACTCTATTTTTATTAGCTTTACGCCTCGCGACTCGCAAGTCCGGTGAAGCTTGATTTGTCGTACCTTTTCGACACAAGCATAGGTCAATTCAAAAAAAAAAAAAAAAAAAAAAAAAAAAAGCCTCGCGACTCAACCCACGTTAACAGCTTTTCCCGTGGGAATGAGGTGTTTTCTGCGGTAAAAAGTTACCCACGTCCTTTTTTAAGGTCTATTCTATCTATATACCAAGTTTTATCAAATTCTGTTCAGTAGTTTTGGCGTGAAAGCGTAACAGATAGACGGAGTTACTTTCACCTTTATAATATTCGTCATAACCGTGCTGAGAATAATATAATTTTACAGACTAAAAAAATTAATAGTTTAAAAAACTCTAGAAAAACATGCTTAAGATGCTTACTTGAAGAGTTTCACTATCTAACTTTGGGATCCTTCATCAGATCCTGGTCAATTAGTGGTCACCTCACCTCGCCAATATAAAGGTCTTAATAAGACAAATCAAGTGAGCCCAAAATCGGTGGGTTTACTAGCAGCCGTTGAAGAGTTCCACTATCCACCTTCCAGCTCCAGCATTAGATCAGCTTGTTTGTGTCAAATTATTGTGTAGTCATCGGATTTACGTATACATTCCAAATTTCATTACACTACGACCCTTGGAAGATGGTTAAATTAGTTACCTTAGATTCCATTACATACAAAGTTACATACAAGTGGACATTATAAAAGCGTGTTAGAAAAGAAAAGCTACCTATGCGTCTCACTAATCCCTTTAAGATAATAATATAATATTATAGTAAATTAGTCGTCTGTGATGCCCCTTAACCCTGGATTTGCTTGTCTGTCGCCACCCAAGTGTAAAGCGTTTTGATAAATGTGTTTGTTTTATGTTAAAATTAATGAATTCATTGTCTGAGCAAGCCGAAGAAATTAGTTACTCCTCGAAGGAACAGGGAGATAATTTTAATCATCAGTGTAAACTGTGAAACCATAGACTTACAATAAAAAAGCTATAAAATATGTTTTTTTGTGTAAAATTATCTGGATTTAGAATAGCCGTGTTTTCTAAATTCAGATATTCTTGTGTTTTCTAAATTCTGACACCATGGTTTGTAAGGTAGGTTAACCTCTAAACCAGGGATCGAAACCGGTTTTGAAATCCCTGTTAATATCGTTCGAAAAACAGTTATAATTCCGTTCCCCAATTAACCAGCAACAGATGGAACTTAATGAAACAAACCAAAAATATTCTGGTTACCCGGTTTTTGATAAAGAACGGAATGAAACCGGTTTCAATCGGTTTTGTAATTATTAAAGTTTTTTTTTTTGCGGCAGGCGAAGGCCAGGGCTGCCGGTTGCTTTGCATATTATGTTCCCCCAGGACTAAACCTACCCTTAGTGATTTTAGTTAGAGCTATAGTCGGATAGGGTTTGAACTAGCGTGATTTAACAAGTGTATGAAAAACCGGTTCCGATCCCTACTCTAAACTAAACTACATGATATCCAAGCTTATGAACGCTAACAAAATAACTTTTTTACCCCGCGGCTCCCCCCGCGTTTTTAGTTTTTCCCGTAGGAATGAAGAATTTTCCCGCGGTTAAAGGGAGACTTTATGCTTCTTTAAGGCTTATTCTATGTTGGTACTAAGTTTCATTCAAATTGGCTTAGCAGTTTCGGAGCCTATTCAATGCAAACATACAAACAAACAAATCTTTCCTCTATATAATATTGGTAGGTATATACAGGGCGTCCCACAGCTATGCCACATGGAGGGAAAGTACCTTAAATATTGTAAGTAGAACATTTTACTGAAAGAAGACTTTATTTTATTTCTAAAAACTATTAAAACTGCATTCATACATTTTTTTAAAATTACATGGTTGAACCGGGAATCGAACCCGTTATACGAGAAAAAAATATATCCTGTAGTTTTATCATACCGATCGAAAGGCTTCATCATAAGGGTTATTTTTTGCTAAATAACATAGTGTCAGAAATAAAAGGAAGACTATGTATTTTAACATTTTTAATACAAAATTTATCAATTTTATTAATACGCTGTTGAATACAAAGTCGCACCTTTTTTGATTATTTCACTTCCTGTCTTTAAAACTACGCGATGGATTTTGATTTTAATAGATAGAGTGATTCAAGAGGAAGGTTTATATGTATAATACATGCATAATATACTAAAGGATAACCCACAATAACCATTTTCCCGTGCGGAGCCGGGGCGGGTCGCTGTAACCCCATGCATAAAAAAAATCTCGGCGACCACATCAAATGTTAAAATTCATGATCTTTCTTTTATTTCTGACACTATGTTATTTAGCAAAAAATAATCCTTATGAAGGAGCCTTTCGATTGGTAGGATAAAACTACAGGGTGTTTTTTTTTCCTCATGTAGCGGGTTCGATTCCCGGTTCAACCATGTAATTATTAAAAAATGTATGAATGCAGTTTTAATAGTTTTTAGAAATAAAATAATGTCTTCTTTCAGTAAAATGTTCTACCTACAATATTTAAGGTACTTTCCCTCCATGTGGCATAGCCGTGGGACGCCCTGTATATTAGTTTAGTGTTGGTCTACAGCCCCTCCTATGGTTAGAAAGTGTTGCCATAATACCCACACCTATTGGCAATATTGAGGACTGCAGTTGTTTTCGTTACACAAGTGACTGTTCCTCATTTTATAAATTAAAATGGTTTTTACAAAACCCAAAATAAGGATTCGATCACACACACACATTTAAGGCGTAACCGTGTGTAGATAGCTAGTGCGGGGTAAAACTACGATCATAAAAATAAAATGATTCTAATAATACATTTTATAACGGAATGCACTCAACTCTATATAATATCCTACTACTCTATGGAATTTCTCTGTTATCTGTCTTACGAAATTGATGTCCTCTATAAAGCTCCTCAAATAAAATAAGTATCTCACAATATCTCTTTATGAGAAACTGGAATGAAAAGCGACACTCGGCACATACGCAAGACGTTGATATAAAGCCGTGTCTACACTAGCAAGCCGGTTATTTTTAAAAGCTTTGAACTTTGGCTTTCATGATCTCAGCCGAAAGACGTCCATGCTGGACAAAGGCCTCCCCAAGGGTCTCCACAATGATCGGTCCTGCGCTGCCCGCATCCAGCGGCATCCCGCGGCCCACACTACGTCCTCCGGCGCGCGGCCGTTAAGAACCAAGAACTGTGGCTTTACTCCTTCAAAATTTGATTATTTTGTACCCCTTTGAATTTACCGATTGATCTCTGTAAGTAACATTTTGGTTACATTCGTTCAGCAGCGGTAGTATACAGTCATGTATTTAAAATTCATATTATATGGTTCAATGCTTTTCTATTTCTAATTTGTGCGGTTCTTAAAGAAGACGTTAAAATTATTATTAATTCACTATAATATTATAATAATATGTTCGGCTAAATTCTTGCAGCTAGATGTAAAGCTATAGTTGTTTTACAACGTGGATTACGCTGAAATTATTCTATAAGGGGACTGCTAAAAATAGCAGATATTTTTTTGTACAACCCTATGATATATTTTTTACACTTATAATGCCATAATTATAAAATATCGATAAAATTAAATTATATCACTTGAGAAATTCCGTTATGGCAGACGTCCAGAAAAGTATATTCAATAAAACAAAGATTTTCTCCCTTGTAAGACAAGAAGGTCATAAAACTCGTCACAAATGTATCGTCACCTTTACTCGTGAGCTAAGGATGAAAGATGCCGACAATAAATTGTGGAATTTCCACTCCGTTTCACGCAGACTCGAAATGAATTTGATTCATTCTTACGATTAAGGAAAAATTATTGAAATTATATAATAGCTCTCTGTAATCGTAATTTATTTTTAGAACCTTATATCCAATTTGGTTGATACGGATTGTTATTGTATTGTTGAAACAAACTTAATTAGAGTTGACAAATGTAGACTCTTATAAAGTAAGCAACTCATTTATGGGGAACAAGGACGTTATAAGTACTACCTCATAATATCCTTGATGGGGAACTGTATTCGCTTCTATAAGCGTTTCTTCTCCACAGACAACCATAGACTGTATGTCTGGTCCTTTCCTTGGTAAATCTTACTTCAAATAAAAACCTTTTGGTTTGATTTTATTTAAAAAACTAGAAGGATGACTGACAACTGTGTATTTTATTTAGGTATATACTTTTACTACTAATAGGTCACTTTCTTACACTAGACTATCAGAGTTTCATTAAAAATTGTTTTATAAATCCAGTAAGTAGGTAGGTAGTTAATATAGGAAGAAGATAGAGTGATGATTATAATTTGAGTGGAGAGGCAAAGGACTATGGATACCCAAAGACCACTGCGACCCAAGGTGGATCTATTGTAGTCAGCCCTCATAGGCTATATAGCCTCTTCCAACCGACAGCTTTGAAGAAGCTGACGGTTTTGGTGGGATTTAGGTTTCGGGCTTCTTAGGGGGCAAACGTGTGTAATTCCAGCACTCGACTCCTTTTATTGACGAGAGCATCATATTCACAGAGGATGTGACGTGGAGTTTCCTCTTTGTCTGTACAAAATCTACAGTAAGTGTTTTCTAATAAGCACATCCTGTTCATATGCTTACAATACCCAGTAGGAGCCCTAATGATACGTAAGTGATGAATGATGATAAATATTATACTGAAGCCGTCAACTCTATTTAGGTAATAGTTCGCTGTAGTAACATACCTAAATATCGATAGTTATAGATAGAAAATTTGCGAGTCAGAAATACATCAGTGATATCGTCTCAAACCTTGTGAGTCGGATAAATGTAAGATGACGTGACATTCTGTATAAAAAACCGCCATATTTTGTTCGCACATAGGCAAAAGTTCTCAACGATGTACAGCCCAGAGAGTAGTGTTTCCTTAGCTGCAATAAAGTATAATATTAGATGATGAAGTTTATAGTCCAGTCAATAGGTATTTATGCTCTGCAAAAGGTGGCGTAGAAAATGTTTTGAAACAATATTGTTTAGGTATGACAGGTTAATAAAAATCCAAGTTCTTGACCTTGAAGGACCCAGGCGTTAGCCGCCATCTTGAATTAAAGGTGCCAAAATTAGGTATATTTTAATTAACTTCTCAATTGTTTACTAAATCACAAAAGTGTCTATAGAGAGAAGTGTCTAATAATAATAATAATAATAATTAAGCCATTTATTTCCAATGCCACAAGTAATAAAATTATAAATCATTCAGAATAAAATAATTTCATCAATATAAATAGAATAAATTAAAATTAAAATTTATAAAAATCATGCATTCATTGATAGTTTATTAATAGTAAAAATTTAATTATAATTAAGCATTGGATGTCCATAGTTGGACGTAGGCCTCCTCCATCTGTAGCCACTTGTCCCTGTCGGCGGCCAGTCTGGTCCAGGTGGTGCCCGCCAGCGCCACGATGTCGTCCCTCCAGCGCCGCCGCGGCCGACCCCTGGGCCGGCGCGCTTCGCGAGGGTACCAGTGCATCACCTTCTCACTCCAGCGCCCATCGGTAGTTCTCGCCGTGTGTCCCGCCCATTTCCATTTGAGCCGGCATGCTAATTCGGCAGCATCGGTTATCTTAGTCATGCCGCGTATTTTTGTATTTCTTACCTTGTTTTTTAAAGTAAGGCCTAACATACTTCTTTCTGATCTTCTCTGAAATACCTGCAGTTTGTGTATAGTCTCCCTTGTCATAGGCCAAGTTTGGCATCCGTAGAGTAAGGTCGGTGTCACTATTGTATCCATTGCTACCTTTTTTAGCCTATTATTAATTTTTGATTTAAAAATATGTTTCATCGACCAGTATGCACTCCAGGCTTTTTTTATTCTTCTCTCTACTTCTTCTGTTGGTGATGATGTTAGGGAGATATTTTGACCCAAGTAAATATACTCTTCAACATAATCAATACGCCTCGACTGAATTTCAGTTATTTTTGGATCACTGTTCGTCATAATACAGGTCTTTTCAGGATTCATGTGTAAACCACATTTTCTACTCTCGTGATCGAGTGTTTTCAACATATACTCCAGATTCTGGTGGTTTTCAGCCAATATAACAATATCATCTGCAAATCGTAGGTGGTGAAGAGTTTCTCCATTAATATTTATGCCCAGTTTAGACCACTCTAGTTTCCTAAATATATGTTCAAGAAGAGCTGTGAAGAGATTAGGCGATATTGGGTCTCCTTGTCTTACGCCCCGTTTTATGTTGAAGGTTGAACCCTTGCGTTCTAATTTCACATAGGACTTACTCTTGCTATATATTTCTTTCAGAATATTCACGTATGTGTCGTGGACTCCCTGTTCTTTTAAAGCGCTCCAAAGACTATTATGGTGTATAGAGTCGAAGGCTTTTGTATAGTCTACAAAAGCGATGTAGAGCGTTCCACCATACTCTTTGTACCTCTCAATGATCTGTGTTAGAGTAAATATGTGATCTAGTGTAGAGTACCCTTGTCGGAATCCTGCTTGCTCTCTTGGCTGTTCAAATTCAAGGGTCTTTTTAATTCTTGTGAATATTATGTTTGTGAATAATTTATAAATTGATTGTAATAGACTTATGGGACGGTAATTATTGATATCCAATGGGTCTCCTTTCTTATAGAGAAGTGTAATTATAGAGGTTTCCCAGTCTGTAGGTATTTTGCATTGACTGAGTATATCATTAAAAAGTTTTGTTAAGATGGGACATAAGGGCTCTATCATCGCTTTTATTACGTCATTTGTTATACCATCCTCTCCCGGGCTCTTTCCGGCTTTAAGCTCATGAATACCACGTCGTACTTCATCCTGGGTTAACGGTGGTATATCCTCGTTTTCAGGTGTGGAGTTAACAGAAATATAGCCATGTTCCTGGAACTCATAAAGTTTTTGGTAAAACTCTGAAGCCGCGCTAACTATTTCTTGTCTATTAGTTGAAACTTGCCCTGAACTTGTTTTCAGTGATGGTACCCACGGCGCGAACTCCTTTAAGCGCTTTTTGCCTCTCTTCACAGATCTCTTTTTTTCTAATTCTTCTATAACAATATCTTGTTTGTACTTCTCTTTATTCTTCTTTATAAGTTTCCTGGTTCTATTATATAAACTTTTTAATTCCTTTTTTTCAGTGATAGTTTTAGATGATTTTTCTTTTAATAGATTTCTTTTGTATATAAGTTCTTTAATTGTATCCGTTATAATGAAGTTGAGTTTAGATTTCTCTATTTTCTGAGGTAGTTTATTAATACTCTTCTTTATATTTTTTTATTATTTCCATGTATCTGACTTGAATGTCACCTTCATTATTATGTAAATAATTTTGAGAATTTTGGGAGAAATCCGAAAATATATTTTTAAGAGATTCCTTTTCAATTTGTAGTAAATCACATGATTTTCCTCTAAATGTTTTCCTTGACTTTTTTTGTCCTAGATTTATGTTGTAGGATGCTCTGACCATTCTGTGATCTGACGGGAATGAAGTGTTTATTACCTGTATATTTTGTACCGTGTTTATTTTATTCTTCCTTATTATGAAAAAATCTATCTCGTTAAAAGTTTTTCCATCCGGTGAGCGCCATGTCCATTTTTGTTTTTCTTTTTTCTTGAAATGAGTATTCATAATGTAGAGTTGATTTTCATGACAGAAATCAATCAAAATTTTTCCACGGTCATTTCTCTCCCCGTAGCCCCATGAGCCCATTACTGTTTTATCATCACGAGTACAGTAGCCAATTTTGGCATTAAAATCACCCATTATAATGCAATTTGAATGTGAATTGTCTAGGGCTACTCGAACGTCCGCGTAAAATATGTCAATCTCCTCTTGTTTAGCTTTTTTTGTAGGAGCGTAAACTTGAATTATTGTCATAGTTCGTTGGTCTATGAGCAAGTCCAACCTGGCGACTCTATCTGAGATGGCTCTAAAATTTTGTATATTTTTCTTCCATTCTTTCTTGACCATAAAGCCAACTCCGTTTCGTCCGCTTTTTCTGCCCGTATACATGAATATATATTGTTTATTTTCTAAAATATGTGTCCCTTGTTTCATTATTTCTGCGAGTCCTAGTATATCCCACTTAATATTTTCTAAAGTGTATTCTAGTTGTTCTTGACGGCCAGTACCTAGTAGAGACTTTACGTTAAATGTGTTTATGTAGATTGTTGAGTTTCCGATGGAGGGGGGCGGTCTACTGCTCCCACGGGGACCAGCCGGATTGGGAGAGTTGTCTATTTGAATATTATTTCTAACGTCTCTAGGTATTATAGAGGGGGAGGCCGTACTCAAATGCTATTCTTCCAAGTTATTTACGCTTGATATATTCGTGTTTTTGGGGTCTAGCGATAATTCTGAATGGGTGTCTTTTTTATTCGTTTGATACAAATATGACTCGATTGTTTTGTTTCTTTTCAGTGTATTAGCTGTAGATGTGAAACAGTTCCCTTGTGTTGACCCATTTGGAGACGTGCTTTGTTTCCGTTTTTTATTTCTGAACTTCTGCTCTACTTGATCTATTTTATAATTATTAACCTCCTTGGTAACAATTTTGTCGTAGTATAGGTATACATTTTCACCCTTCTCTCTTCTCTCTTTTAACTCTTTTTGTAGTTCTTTTCTTTTATTCAATATCCTAGCAGAATAGTCTTCTTTTAAATATATATCTTGTCCTTTTAATGTACTTCCTTTTTTAATTATCTCAATTTTTCGACTCATAGTAGTAACAGTTAAGGCTATAGGTCTAATTTTGTCACCTTTCTTTCCCATTCTGTGCAAGGACTCTATTTCCTTACGTTCAAAAGTTGCTATTCCCATATTGCAGGTTATTATGGTGTTAATATTATCTTCTAAGTTTTTATAGTTCTTTTCAGTTTCAGCTACTCCAAAAAACAAAATATTTTTTCTCTTTAGTTGTTGTTCTAACTTATCTATAGTCTTTTGTTGCTCTTCGATTCTATTTTCTAAGAATTCCGTTTTTCTTTCTAACAAATTAAACTTTTCATTAATGCTTTTACTAATTCCCTCTATTATAGATTCTTTCATTTCATGCATTTCTTTTTTCTGATTTTCCAGTTTCTCTTGAATATCTGTGAGCATTTTCGTTACTTGTTCCATAGTTTTGTGATGTATGCTTTAGTTTGTTTTATTTACTGTTATTTGAGAAGTATCTGCTACTCGACGATAGATGGCGTTGATTCAATTACAAAAACGAGAGTATAACAGTTAATTTTTTTTTTGTTGTACCTTCCCAAAAATTATTATCAATTCACAAATATGCTTAGTTTCACTAGGATTGTAATTAGCAAGTTAATTATTCACTGGTTCCTTTTATTTCACTGTATTTAGCACTATTAAAGATCACTATCATCTGTTTGTGTTAATATTCACATTCACTTTGTCCGAAATGTTTCTTAATATTCCGTACTACTTATTTCAAAATATCTTTGTTATCACTAAATATCTTGTCTGTACAACATTTGTGCGGGAAATTTACTAGTTAATTAGTGTAATGATGCACTTTCACTGATAATTATCCACTATTTATTAATTTAAACAAAGAGCAAACACAGAGACGGTGTTGATTCGAGCACAGTGGCGCCCTCCTTTCTTTCAGAAGTGTCTAGAGAGGTATAAAGAAGACAAAATTGCCTACATTTTTTGCACACATGTTTATTCTGTAAGTCTTAATGGTAAGAAGTTACAAGCGACGGAAATAATAATATTTACAAAAATCATTAATATCATTTTAATTTTGTTATAAATTGTATAGCTATCATTTTTTAATTCTTTTTGATGGCCCGGGGTGGTTAATGGTGCCTTCTTACAATACAATACAATACAATATTCTTCCTTCTTCATTATCGTCACTGAAATTGTGTGTTGTTTTTCGAATTTTCCATAGTGATTTTTAACTATCCTACGGGAACTCTTAAGTTTACCTCGATTTAAAGTATCCAAGGTGTTGACCGGAGATATTATAAAAGGTACCACCATGCAAAATTTCATTCAAATCGCTCTAACAATTTCGGAGATAAGCCCGTACAATGTGCTGAGCCGTATGAGTTACTATAGTTTTTAACTAACCCACGGGAACTTTTGAAATTTCCGGGGTCAAAAGTATCTAAGATGGTTACCAGAGATATAAAGTACTACCATACAAAATTTCATTTAAATCGGTCGAACGGTTTCGGAGATTAGTCCATACAAACATTTAAAAACTCAGAACATTTTACATTTTATACCCGTTTCCCGTAGGAATGAGATATTTTCCCGCGGTAAAAACTATCTAAGATGTTGAACAGGAATATAAGGTACCACCATGCAAAATTTCAATCACATCGGTCCAACAGTTTCCGAGATTAGCCCGTACAAACAGACAAACAGACAAACCGACAAACAGAGAAACAACAAATTTGAAAAAAATCGGGATATGTTCTATACCACTTCTTACATCCCCCTGACTCGACAACACTTTGACCGTAGAATTTAACGCGCCGTGTAATTAAATTATTTTTTGTAAATATTATTGTATCTGTCGCTTGTAACTTTTTACCTATAAGACTTACAGAATAATCATGTATGCAAAAAATTAAGGCAATTTTGTCTTCTTTGAACCCTTCATAAACCATTTTGTGATTTAGTAAACAATTGAGAAGTTAATTAAAATATACCTAATTTTGGCACCTTTAATTCAAGATGGCGGCTAACGCCTGGGTCCTTCAAGGTCGAGAACTTGGATTTTTATTAACCTGCCATACCTAAACAATATTGTGTCAAAACATTTTCTACGCCACCTTTTGCAAAGCAAAGGCTTTTACAGTTCCCTATTGACTGGACTATTACGATATGTTCAGTTTTCAGACGAGCTCTTATAAGTAGTTAATGAAGTTAATAATGACAGCTAATAGATGTTCACTAAACACATCAAAGGCAAGATCAAATTACCATCGCAAAAGCGAAAATTAATGTGTAATTATGTATATGTAGAGGTGTTTAATAATTACTGTGGATTTAATTGGGAATTGCGATAAATAATTACATGCTTAAGTATTATAATGGGTGAAAATCTGTTAAGTTACTTATAGTATAAAATTATAAATTCTGAAAACGGGCGTCAAGATTATAATATTATTATGAACCCAGGCCATGAAAAAAATCTCTCTGTATATATATTATTGTAAAAGTTTACGGTAACAACTATCGAAGTTTCATAAATTATTATTCAGCTGCGGCCTTGTGGCATGCCACAATGCCACATATTGTTGCCCCGGGCGGCGGCGGCGTAAAAGTCAGGTTAGGTTAGGTCGCAGCAATCAGCAATTGATAGAAAATAATTAGATGATTTTACCCGTTCCTTACAATTTCAAGAAATTTTAGTATTTTTTTTTTTCATTGGAATAAAGGTATAATGAATTATTTTATTTTTTACATAAACCATTATGATTGATCGAATAGAGTGAGACAAATTATGAGTAAGTAAAAATATTATATAAGAAAAAATACCCAGAATATTAAATACGATTTTGGAAAAGTAATACCTAATGTGTTAGTACTCGTATAAGTAATAACCTTTTCAGACCTAAGCATCAGACGCACAAAAAAAATAGGTTTGATGAGATATTAGTAAAAGAAAGACCGTCGTCATTAGCAGATGTAATAATATTATTAATTACTGCCCGGGGCCCTTGGGCCTTGGGGCCTCATTACTAATCCCTCGTAGGTAGCCAAGGAGCTCCATTTAGATCCATTACATCAATGAGGGACTATTTGGGATGTCATTCGATTGAATGGTATAATTTTATGAATATAGCTGCAAAAGTATTCTAAATTTAAATCGTTTTCGTAGATTATCTCAGTTTGATTTTGACACATTCACGTCCCGGCTCTCGTTTGAGTGGGACAGTTTTATTCCTAACTGATTCATGAATAGGTATAACAGATTTAGTAGCTCAGCGGTAGCTTCGCCTTTCGTTGTGGAAGTTCTGGAATCGAATTCCCGGTGGGCTACAGTCAAATTCTTTAGTTTAGTCGACAAATGGTGTATTTTGAGTGGTACTTTACAGGAGCTTCGGTGGCCAAGTGGCTGGGGCAGTTGACTTCCATTCAGAGGTTCGCGGTTTCAAGCTTTAGAACGTACCAGTGTAATTTAATTTTGTACTTTTATTCGACGCTCTTACGGTGAAGGAAAACATCGCGAGGAAACCTACACACACCTGCGAATAAATTAAAAAGTTGTGTGTGAAGTTGACCAACCCGCACTGGGCCAGCGTGATTGACTAAGGCCTATTCACCCTGATTTCGGGGTAGGCTTAAGCTCCTCGGGGGGATATGAGCTGTTTAACAAACCTTCTTCATAAACTTCACGAAAATAAGATTTTCTGAAGGTTTTTCAAATCGTATAATGTCCTACAAGTAAGTAAGTATGCATATAATATTATGTAAAGTAAACCATAATGTATTGCGTATATAGTGAAAATTTCTCCAGTTTGGTTTGGACACTGCAGGCTGAATAACCTAAAGAAAGATGAATCCGTGCTTCGGAAGCCACGTAAAGCTAAACTCACAAAGAAACAAGAATTCAAAAACAATTTTATTGAGTTGAGGAAATAAACAGCAATATTAAAATAAAATTTAATAATATTACATTCAGAAAATGTCTTTATAATAATATTTCATAGCCGTCAGCGAAATGTCCGGTCTCAATCTCCGGGTGGGCAAAATTTAACTTTAGAACAATGAATTTTCGCGTGGATCCAGAAATTTGAAATATAACGAAAACTGAATAAGGTCTGCTGATTCCAGCTTTTTCTCGTTCATCTAATTCAAATGTGGTATATGAAGTTGAAAATCTCGCACTGGGATAGCGTGATCGATTAAGGCCTATTCACCCTGTTTCAGGGTAGGCTCGAGCCCCTCAGTTGAGTGAGACATAAATATGAGCTCTTACGAAAAACTGTCGAATTTACTAAATGAAGAGAGCTATATTAGTATTTTAAATGCAAAAGTACCTACGGTTCAAATATAAAATGTAAAAAAATCTTTCCTTTAAAAATTCTTATGATCTAATTTTCAGATCATCTAATTTTTGGTTTAGGTACTTTTATTAATTATGATAAAAAAACGCGGTATTTACCACGGTTTTTATTTGATAGGTACAAGTAAATGAACATGAAAACCTCAAAAAATGTCTTTAATACGGTCTATCATAATATCCTAATGTCATTTAACTAGGTATCACCAATTATTAAACTCTGAAGTCA
The DNA here is from genome assembly GCA_948473455.1 of Teleiodes luculella. Lineage (NCBI taxonomy): Eukaryota > Metazoa > Arthropoda > Insecta > Lepidoptera > Gelechiidae > Teleiodes > Teleiodes luculella. The sequence goes on along the minus strand of OX419600.1, from coordinate 9,720,368 downwards.
GTATTATAATATTTAAGATTATTTTAATGGCTCCTTCTCTCAAAAATATTGTTTAATATCTAAGTTTTGTTCCAATTCAATTAAAACATGCTCGGCATTTGTAACTAAAAACTCAATTTACTCTAGATTTAAGTAAATGAAAGCGTCTTGAATCTTTTGGTTTATTTAAGGGATATTTGCGATTGAGGATAGTAAATCTTTACTTGTAAACAAAAAGTTTCTCGGTATAAAGGAAAATAAAAAAAATACTTTGTAAGTGTAGCACTAGATAAGGTATCCCATGGAAAAAAGTAATTGAAATTACAAATGACGTTGGGATGTCTTTGTATGTTTAGTAAGTTTTGTCAGAAAGTAGAAAGGAAAAGCATGTAGATTTACATTTTTTAAATGGTGAGCCTTCTCTAGACGCCTGGAAGATGTAAAACATTGATTTTTTTAAATATAAAGGTTAGTAATATGCATTAAAAAATATTATAAGTTATTTCTAATAAGAAAACTCAATGTCATCGCTTTACTTTTTTAGTTCTAATTGAATATACACTTTGTTAGTGGTACTTACTTAGAGAATAGATTTATTTGTAAATTAAGCGTGGCGACCAACACCCGCTCGCCATGGTAACCACGCTAATAAGCATTTTTACCCTTCGCCTATAGATGTTTTACATCAAAATTAAAAGGTGTGGTAGAGTAAATTTCGCAGAGCCTGTTCTATCCAAGTCCGGTGAAGCTTGATTGGTCGTACCTTTTCGACACAAGCATAGGTCAATAAAAAAAAAAAAAAAAAAAAAAAAAAAGCATGTTCTGTCACAAAAAAAATACATTTTAGTTTCAGCTATGTCTGTTTCTGTCTATGTCTATCTTCAATCAGTTTATTTTTGCACATTACCAACATAATATATTTTGCACATTTTGGTAATTACAGTCACAAATTACTCCATATTATATGAGAGGAAACAACTAATGGATCCCAAAAGGCCACAAAGGCACATGTAATGGCAAATAATATACAAGACAAAGGCAGGCTCAAACCAGGATATTAAATAAATAATTCGTATGAGCTTGTTAATTACAGCAATGTTTCACCACAAAGGCGCAAAGAAAGAAAGATGGTTCAAGCACTGATGTAGTAAGTTTTAATAAACTATTAGAGCTTTCTTCATGTTATAAATAACATATTACTATACTATAAAATGTAAATCTTTTGTTGTATTTTAGTGTTTTATAATATTTATTTTTCTATTCTTAGTCTCCTTTTTTCATAAATTTAAAAAGAGTCTTATAAACATTAATGAATACAATACAATATTAAAACAAAATAAATTATTGTAAAGTTTCGAAAGTCCATTATAACAAATCCACAAATGGAATTATATTTACATAATTTGAGTGTTTCATAGCTTTATTATATTATAATTATTTCAGAGAACTGATCTTCTTCTATCTATACTATAAAAATACTGAAGAATCGGCGTGTCTGTCTGTACATATCAGGTAATAAATGGAGTGGAGCTGAATACAAAAATACAAGTTCTGAAAAAATGTCCGTCTATCTGTCTGTTTGTACACGCTAATCTCTGGAACCGTTGGACCGATTTAAATGAAATTTTGAATCGTGGTACCTTATATCCCCCGTCAACATCTTAGATACTTTTTACCGCGGGAAATAAAAAATAGCCGTGGGTGGACAGCTAGTTATAAATAAGAAAAAAATGATAAGAGCGTAATAAAGTTTATAAAGTGTATCTTTTATTGTATGGTACGATGGTTACGATACAAAAACAAGGGTTTAGGTATAGCAAACAAGTTGAACAAGATGTCACGTGGTACAAATGCGCGCGCACGAAAAGTTCATAGTAAATTGTATTATTTTCCCTCCGCGCTCATTCCTCACCCCCACTCGCTTGCTCAAGTTGTTTGCCAGTACCTATCTAATACAGGTTCTTAGTAATGCAATAAAAGTTGGCTTCCATTCGGAAGTTCCCGGGTTCTTGGCATGTAAGTACCAATGTGTTTTCAATTTTCGAATTCATATTTACGATTATTCGACGCTTTTACGGTAGAGGAAACCTGCACACACCTGCGAAGTAACTCAAAGCTTGTATGTGAAGTAGACCGACACTGAATGAATGAATGAATGAATGAATGAATGAATGAAACATCTTTATTGCACTTATAATGTAACAGGCGAACTTAATGCTACAAAGCATTTTCTTCCAGCTAACCTTTGGTAGTCGAGAGCAGGCTAAGGGTAGTGTCGCTAAACAGCGATAAAACGATTTTTGAGTTAAAAATAAATAAATAAAAGTGGGCCAGAGTGGTCGACTAAGGCCTATATACCCTGATTTCAGGTAAGAAGCTTGAGCCCCTCCGTGGAGAGATATATGTGCTGTAAACGACGATGAACTACACTCCTCGAGTTGGTATTTTAGACTTAATCATTTACTTTGAAGTGCTTTTAATACTTTAATGTTTTTTTTTATGTTTAGATACTCCAAATAAATTCAGGAGAGTGTGCTTTAGCGACGAAATTGAGTCAACGGTTCATTTGGAGCAATTTTCATAATTCGCAGCAAAGGCGAGCTAGTACAAACATCATTTACATTGCAAATTTACCTAATGGTCCTTTGTTCGACCTTTTTTGTCTAAAAATATATACGTGAATTTGAAAATTCTGACTCAAAAGCATGTTTCAACGTGTGACCTAACAATTATTACGCTGTTTTTTTACTTCTTAAAAAAAGAGAAGAGAAGTTTTTTTTTAAATAGTTCATATGGGGAAGTTAATCAGATCCACTGGAGCCTTGAATGACCATGTTTGTTCAGATTCAGCTATGCCGTCATTTATACACTGTATAATTTTCATCTTATAAACCATACATTTGACCAAATCATATCAAAGATTTATACCTAGGTATGTAAATTAAAACACATCATGTAATTGAAGTTCTATTTAATCAAATTGTATAAAATAATAATTACCTATGTAAAAATATTTTGAAAAGATGCAACGCCTGTGGAGTTTCTTCCGGCGGGTTCTTCTCCACAGAAGACAGCCAAATTGTGAACCCGCCTCGACGTCGAAAAATGATTTTGTGAAGTCTTACTTCGAATAAACACTATTTTTTGACTCAGAAATTCCGCGTTCGATTCGCCAATGCTAGCTGCACTTTACTTAAATAATATGTCACTACCATACGCTGAGCAATTTCCGTGGTTGACTCCTAACGGAATTCAAGGATCCAAAATAATATAAATTGCTTCGATTTGACTGTATAATGTTCCATTCATTCATTCATTTATTTATTGCAAAGTCACAAGTTAGCAAGGTCTTACATTATATAGAGAAGTACAAGTGACGCCCTGCAAGGGCACTGCAAACTGAGAGGGGCAACTATTGCCACATTACTTAAAAAATAATAATTAACAAATGATATTACAAAAAATTATCTTAACTACATTCTCACTAATATTATCATTAAATTACAAAAAATATCATTATTTACAAAATACATATTTCACATAATTCACAATAACAATAATAATAAATATATCGGCGATTGAAGTCAGATTGATCGTTTAAATCGATTGTAAACATCGATTGACAGTTTTTTTATATTACGTTCTCGAGTATCAGACGGTAGAATCGATATAGTTGATCGGTGTGAAGTTGGCGCGGTGATGTTTGACAGGAGGCCCTACTACCGGGAGTGGGACCGGGTGGTTCACTCACATAAATAGCGCTGCTCAGGGCGGGCGAGCCCTCTTGGTAGATCCGCAGCCGCGTTGATAACTTTGTGTGTCTGAGAATAAAGAATGTTCACTATTTTTGAATGTTAGCTTTCTAAATTCTCCGTTCAAAATAAAAAATACTAGTGAAAGAATTATTTCGATACGTCAATTAGTTTCCAAGATAGAGAATTTTAAAGTGAGCGCGCGACGAAATTCCGCAATCAATGCGCGTGACGTCATAATGCAACGCTCGCTTAGTCCGTTCCCGCTCTTCCGTACGGCTGCTTTGCGTTATTAGGTATTTTGTGCTTGGGTTTCTGAATTAAAACAAAATTACCAATCCAAATACCAGAAAATCATGTGTTGTGCCAAAATGTACAAATACAACCATCAATGCGCCGGAAAAGTTATTTTTTGTCGTTCCAATGGATGTCAAAATACGAAGGAAATGGTACAAGCTATGAAGAGATTAGATCCTGTTAGAAATCGAAGCACAGTTTATTGTTGTGAAGATCATTTTGACGTTAGTATAAGTAGTAATTGATTACCTTTTTATGTACCTACTAGCTGCCCGCCCGTGGCTTCGCCCGCGTTGGATTTTGACTTTTCCCGTAGGAATCAGATGATTTCTAGCCTGAAAAAGTAGCCGCGCGCGCTACTAGTATGAGGTAGACTTAATCCATCCCCAAGATCTATTCTATATCTGTACCAAGTATCATCAAAAATTCCCGCCGCGCTACTATATTTCCCGTGGGAATGAGATATTTTCCCACGATATAATAGCCTTTATCCCCCCTAAAATATTTTATATCTCTACCAAGTTTCACTAAAACTTTCTGCCCGACCTCCCATTTTCCCGTGGGAATAAGGTATTTTCCCGCGGTAAGGGATAATCTATATCCTACTCCAAGGTCTATTTTATATCTGTACCAATCTTCATTAAAACTTTTCACCTGTACTACTATTTTTCCCGTGGGATAAAAGTATTTTCCCGTGGTAAAATGTAGCCTATATATATCCCTAGGGTCTATTATATCTCTGTAACAGGTTTTATCAAAACTTTCTACTCGCGCTGACCTTTTTCCCGTGAGAGTGAGGGGTCTTCCCGCGGTAAAAAATAGCCTATATCCATCTCCAAGGTCTATTCTATCAAACCCCAAGGTCAGATTGCTCGTAGATACCAAGTTTCATCAAGTTTCCGCCTCACGACTCCGCCCACGCTTAGTCTTTCCCGTGGGAATCAGTTGTTTTCCCGCGATAAAAAGTAGCCTATGTCCGTCTCCAAGGTCTATTCTATCTGCGTAACAGAGAGACAGACAGAGTTACTTTCGCATTTATAATATTAAGTAGGGATTAGAAATTTTCGGTTATAAGACCTAATAGTTGCCTAGAAGAAATCGCATAGAGCAATAAGGCCGCCTCTTGCCTTCTCCTCTTTGAGTATTGTTAGTGTATTTGTTTTTTTTTGTGCATTATAGTATATTTTTTTATTTTGACCTATATTACATTACCTAAAACCTAAGGTCTGATAGGTACCTACTTCTAGCTATAGCTAGTGGCATTACGAAATGAAACACTTGAGTATTTTAGGTACTTCAATAAAATAATACTTATAGAACAGATATTAATAAGTACCTATCTATTTTCGAGAGTTATATTATAAAAAGTTTAACTTATCTTACCTTTGCATTTTTACGCCTCGCCTTTCGACGGCAAAGAAATCCCTATTGTCGCTAAATAATGAGCAACCATAAGTCCTTCTATTTTAGGTAGATTATTTGATTGTCCTTTTTCAAACCCTTCAACTATTATTAATTCAATTCATACAACTGTAATCGATGAAATAAAGCAAAACACTGCGCGAGTAAACTACTGCGAAGCGGAGCGTTGCAGTGTGACGTCACACGCGGTCACGTGACTATCAGCGGGACTCGATATTTATGGGAACTTTGAATGCATGTAAAATCAAAACTACTTGGTATTTTTTAATTAAACAAAAACTAGTGTATCTGTATATATAAAAGCTCTACTGTAACAAAGTTTCAAGTGATTTTACATACTTAGTAACATTCCTTATTAGTGTGATTCTGGTGGACGTACTGGTCCGGTGTGTTTTGTGATGTGTGATTCGATGCGAGATCTGGATGTATGTTGAAATAATGGTTGTTGGAATATTGTTTGTACCACAGTCCAGTGGTGTCTGTAAACCGTGAGTAAAGTGATCTAATTATCGTGTCGCTAGCAAGGTTGGCTAGGCTATGTGATATTCGTATGGTGTTAGCTATGGCATTGTTATCATGACCGCGGGTAGAGTAACTGTAATATGGTCGAGTTACATAAGGTCCGGGCGGGGAGGCCCCTTGGTTGGCCAGTTTATAATTGTTCAGTGTTTTTCATGCCAGTTTCCCCTTATGGCATTTTGATGGTGCTCGGATCTACCTAAACCCCTTTTAGGGATTGATTAGGTCCCGATCGTTCATGATAACAAATAACTGAGTCTATGTTGGTATAGTGTGTTCCAATTGTGACGGCATTCGATATAGTTGGTAAAGTCTGTTTCAATAGTGATGACAAATTGGGGTAGTCCTGACAAAGATAGTAAACGATGGTTCTGAAAAGTTGTTGTAGCATACGCCCACGCTTAGTGTGTTTCCGCGTGTAGCCCTTTGCGGGTTTCCTTTATTTATTTGCTTTCCTCACCACCGTTTTGTCTCCATTTCCGACATCAGAAGTGCGATAAAGGACCCTGTATTGTAAAGAATTTTCGGGATTAGGATCTGCAGACTACGGGATAAAGGATCAGCAGTTGGTAGAAGTTTACTTTTCATTCGATCTTTGGAAGATTTTTATTGTGGGTAGAATAAAATTATTATGCTGTGTCCGAATTGTCGATAAGTCAAGATTTTTGAGTATCAAATATTCGAAGTGATTGTTCGGATGGATTAATTGAGATTTTTTCTGATTGTAAAACGAATGAAGTAAAATCGGTTTTTTCTCGTGGTAGTTAGAATCAGAATCAATCAGTGTTCTTTCTTAACGGTATTTTGGGGTAACGTACACGCCGATTTATACTAGGTGCGGTAGTATTTTTTTTGTTTCATTTTAATAAGATGTGAGTGCGTCAAGTTTTATTGTGTTTGTGTACCAATGATGTTGTACGCCAAATAATGCGCGCCTAGTTTGACATTTGCGGAAGATAGCCCGTTGCAACAATAGGTCTTTGAGATTGTAGTTTGGCTTAATTTTCGGAGATTATCGGTTGAAATTTTTAGCAGTGTAACCTATTAGACCGTGCGTGATTGAAGTTTTGTGATTTATTGTTCGTTTTGCTACGTGGTTCGGAAATGTGATTCTGGCGCAAAGTACCCACCTCGTTCGATTTTATTGTGAAAATTAGTTTGTTTAGTTGTTTAAAAAAATAGTGCGGTACGAAATCAGTTAAAATGAAATACTCGATGTAAATAAAGAGCAGTTTAAAATATTGAGAGTTCGTTGCACGTTGAAGGCGTTAAATAAACCTACCTACTTGTAGCTACTAGCAGGTACCCTCATGACGAATTTTATGACGAAGTTGATCTGACTTAGACAATGTGTCTACCTGACGTTGATAATGATGATAATTGGATAATCGAGTAATGATTTTACTTTGTTTTTGTAAATAGTTTTCAAATCTTGTGATAAAAGTTCTGTTTTCATGATAATGTTATCCGCCGGATGGAGACGATGATTTAAGGTTATCCGCTGGATAGAGGCGATGATTATAGTTTGGAAGCGATGAGTTTGATTTGTTAACAGAACATGATTTGTTTTCGTAATTTAAAATTTGGAGTTGATATAATTTGAAAATCTATACTCGACATTCCTTTTTCAAAGTATTACCGTGGATTATAGTTTGTTTTTATTCCTTTTTGAACTTGAAGTTTTCGAACAATGACTAGTTTTGCTTTTTGAGATTGTTTTCTAATGTGTAATGTAACGATAATGCAATGACTCTGAAGACACGACCCGACGGACTGGGCCTTATCTAGTAATCGTATCAGAGGTTCCGGAGCATGTAAGAGGTGCACGTTGACTGCTTTTTATGCGCAGTAACTCTTTGCGAGGAGTAGCACTTACGCAGCTGAGATGGTTAACTTCTGATAGGTTGCTAGGTTCTAACAAGCTGGATGGAGGCTTGTGTTGTTGTGACCGGATAGAGGTTACAGAGTTTAGCGACTTGATGGAGGTTGCTTGTTGAGTTGATGTGGTATCCGGACAGAGGTTACACACATGTTTTGTGACGGGATGGACGTCACAGATGTATTAAGAGCCTTTGCAATATTATTACGTTGGATTAAAGTAATTTAAATCTGATACTTTTATTGTCATGTTTTTATTCGATAACTGATTTAACTGACGGATATGAAATCAAGGTTTTTTTCGGTACGGAGGATTTATTACAAAATCGGTTTTGCTTCAAATAAAAAGCGTCGTTGTTTCTTATTATTTCGTTATAAAAAAAGGCTAAGTTAGATGTGGATACGCATAGTACGGAGCGTAAAAAGTGATCTTTTAAAGATTCGTGTTCTACCGTTAGTAGAAGTTGTCGAAGGGTTAAGTACCATTGAATTTCGATGAACGAAATTAGAGATATTGTAAAACGGAAAGTTAGGTTCAGAGTTCGATTTTACTCTGTTGTAGTTGACCAAAGCGGAGGCTTGGATAGGCCGTAGTGCGCAGAAATCGGTGTCTGCTTTGAGTGGTACATTATTGTTTTTTTTTGGGGACGCTCTCTTTTAAAGTAAGAGACGCACTCACTTTTGAAACAGAAAAAGTCCACTTTGAGTAGTCCGTGCATGCGCGGCGTGCAACTTGCTCTGGCTGAGGTTATGCTGTGTTTGAGTCTTGGAGAGACCATTGAGTCATGGAATTGACTTGTTGAGTCCAGGAGAGATGGACATTGGGTGTGGCTATGTAATAGCCGTAGACTGTGAATAAGATACCTCATGTTTGACTTTTAAATTTGTTTACTGTTTACGACTAGTGATGTCACGGTGACTGTGACTGTAATGGTACTTGATCGTTTTTACTGTAACTGAATTTATCTGGCAGGAATTAAACATTCTTCGATCTAGTATTGTTTTGGTCAGGAATAGCCGAGACGGCGGATAATGGAGAGAGTCTCGATAACCCACTTGATGGAGATAGTGATACGCTCTCGGTTTCAAGTGAAGGAACCTTATCTGTCGGATCCAATACGCTAACGGCTTCGTCAGCCAATCAAGATTATGAGTTGATTGAACATGTGGCTGAAGTACATCATGAATGTGAGTAGGTAACGAAGTATAATGTCTTATTCTGTTCTGTATAGTCAGTTGAAGGGGCCCAGTACGCCCGAGCTGCACCTAGTTAGAAAATGTCTTAGTTGGTAAGGCCAGTTGAAGGGGCCCAGTACGCCCGGACTGCGCCTAGACAATGTTTTAGTGTATGTGTAGGGCCAGTTGAAAGGGCCCAGTACGCCCGGGCTGCGCCTATGTAGTGCTTCAGTTTTTATGGCCAGTTGAGGGGGCCTAGTACGCCCGGGCTGCGCCTAGTGGTGTATGATGGATATAAGGCTGGTCGGAAGGGCCATGTACGCCCGGTCCAGGCCACAAATATCTTGGGAGTGTTACAGTTGTAAGAGGTTGAAGGGGCCTAGTACGCCCGACCTATGCTGTGAACTCTGGACCATAATGTTGCTATTGCGCTTTTGTAGTCAGGCATGGACGAACTTAAGACACTTTATCATTTACAGGTAATCCAGACCGGGAAAACAGATAACGCACGAGGCCGTGCGAGAGTCAGGGTTGGCCGTATCGGCGATTGAAGTCAGATTGATCGTTTAAATCGATTGTAAACATCGATTGACAGTTTTTTTATATTACGTTCTCGAGTATCAGACGGTAGAATCGATATAGTTGATCGGTGTGAAGTTGGCGCGGTGATGTTTGACAGGAGGCCCTACTACCGGGAGTGGGACCGGGTGGTTCACTCACATAAATAGCGCTGCTCAGGGCGGGCGAGCCCTCTTGGTAGATCCGCAGCCGCGTTGATAACTTTGTGTGTCTGAGAATTAGTGTGATTCTGGTGGACGTACTGGTCCGGTGTGTTTTGTGATGTGTGATTCGATGCGAGATCTGGATGTATGTTGAAATAATGGTTGTTGGAATATTGTTTGTACCACAGTCCAGTGGTGTCTGTAAACCGTGAGTAAAGTGATCTAATTATCGTGTCGCTAGCAAGGTTGGCTAGGCTATGTGATATTCGTATGGTGTTAGCTATGGCATTGTTATCATGACCGCGGGTAGAGTAACTGTAATATGGTCGAGTTACATAAGGTCCGGGCGGGGAGGCCCCTTGGTTGGCCAGTTTATAATTGTTCAGTGTTTTCCATGCCAGTTTCCCCTTATGGCATTTTGATGGTGCTCGGATCTACCTAAACCCCTTTTAGGGATTGATTAGGTCCCGATCGTTCATGATAACAAATAACTGAGTCTATGTTGGTATAGTGTGTTCCAATTGTGACGGCATTCGATATAGTTGGTAAAGTCTGTTTCAATAGTGATGACAAATTGGGGTAGTCCTGACAAAGATAGTAAACGATGGTTCTGAAAAGTTGTTGTAGCATACGCCCACGCTTAGTGTGTTTCCGCGTGTAGCCCTTTGCGGGTTTCCTTTATTTATTTGCTTTCCTCACCACCGTTTTGTCTCCATTTCCGACAAATATATATAAACAATCAATAATAATAAAATTCATATAAGTCAATTACATACATTCATTTTTCAAATAAATTAAATTAAATTATATCATTAAAAAAATCTGCAATATTGTAATAACATTTAATTACAAGAAAATCTTTTAACTTTTTACAAAATAAGTTCAATTTCTCAATATTTTTTATTTCATTGGGTATGTGGTTATATATTTTTATTATCATATGGTGGGGGCTATTTGATACTAATTTCATTTTTGTGTATGGTCTTATTAGTTTGTTCTGATTTCTATTATTCCTTTTATTATTTTCCATTGGCGTGTATAATTCTGAATGCTTTCTTACAAATTTACAAGATTCTAAGATATAGATGGACACAAGAGTCAATATTTTATGTTTCACAAAGTAAGGCCTACAAGATTCTGTCTGTTCGATATGCGTCAATATTCTAACACACTTTTTTTGAAGAATAAATACATCGCGAGCATCGCAACAATTTCCCCATAATATAATTCCATACGAAAGCCTTGAATGTGCATAAGCATAATAGGCCGTGAGAGCAGTATTTAAATCTGTGGCGCGTTTAAGCTGGTAAAGGGCATAAGTAAAAGAGGATAATTTTGCTTTTAGATTTTGGACATGTGATTTCCAGGTCAAATTTGTGTCAAGATGGATTCCTAATAAGGTGGCAGTATCTACCAATTCTAAGGCTGTATTTTGATATTTGTAAGATATTTGAAGTGGCGGTTTTTGGGAGGGTTTAAATTGGATCAGTTTGGTCTTTTTTAAATTAAGCTCAAGATTGTTCCTTTCTAACCAATTATAAATTTTTTGTAGAGCGGAATCTAATTTAATTTTTAAGTCGTCCATGCTCAAACAAGGTACTAAAATGGAGATGTCATCTGCAAAAACAGTGCACTCCTCGTCTATGATATTGGGTAATTTGTTAATATAAATGAGAAACAGCACACAACCCAGAACGCTACCTTGCGGGATAGAGCCATTCGTAACGACTCTATCAGATCTTATATAATTAATTGTTCCTGTCTCAAAATTTGTGTTTTTAATCTCTACGCATTGCATACGATTCTGGAGGTACGATTTGAACCATTCATGGGCCACTCCTCTTATTCCCGATGCATACAGACTATTTAATAATGTCGCATGGCATACTCTGTCGTATGCCTTACTCATGTCCAGTAACAAGCCCACCGCATACTTCTTTCCATTAATTGTATCGTATATTTTTTGAGCATACCTGTACACAGCTAGCGTTGTAGACCGATTTCTTCTAAACCCATACTGGTTTTCATTTAAGATGTTATATTTTTCTAAATAGTTGTTTAAATGGTTAACCATGGCTGTTTCAATTATTTTAGCTGATATCGGCGGGATTGCTATTGGGCGGTAATTATTTAAATCTGTAAGAGAGCCTTTTTTGTGGATTGGTTTTATTAAAGAAATTTTTAGAGCATCAGGAAACAATCCTTCAGCAAAGGATTGATTAGTGAGTTTGGTGTAAGGGATAGTTAAAATATCAGCGCATTTCTTAATTAATTTAGGTGGAAGTTCATCTATTCCAAAAGAGCACTTGTTTTTTAGGTTTTTAATAATGCAGTTTATTTCTTTAGGTTCAACAGGGCTTAGAAAAAATGAGTTTAGGACATTATCTATAGTCTCGGATGTTTTGTAAGATTTGTTTATGCGTATAGCGCCAAATGATGCAAAAAAGTTATTAAACTCCTCTGCAACTATTTTGGGATCCTCTATGAGATCATTTAATATTTTTAGTCGAATATTGTTCGTACTTTTAGAATTGTATTTATTAGTTTCTTCGTTTATAATTTTCCACATACACTGCATTTTATTATTTGATGAATTGAATTTACGTTTATTACTAATTTTTTTAGAACAGTTTACAGCTTTTTTTAGCATTTTACTATATATTTTATAATTATTTCGTAGAATTTTATTTTTTGTTCGCGTTATAAATATTTTGAGTAATCTTTTATTGTAGCAAGATATTTTCAATCCTGGCGTTAAGTATTTATTCTTTTTTTCCGCACTATATTTTATACATTTTTTTGGAATGCATTTGTTTAGGGCATCTTGTATTATTTTGTTAAAAATGTTAAAGTTATCGTTTATATTATTTCCCGGTTGAAATTCATAGTCCCAATTTATTTTAGCTAATTCATTTTTAAACATTTGTAAATTACCTCTACTATAAAATCGTTTTTTTACTATAAACCGCTTCAAATTTTGTGTTTTAAGTGAAGTAGTAAAAATGACTCCTCGGTGGTCCGAGAATCCAAATTCGTACACATTTGCTTTTGAGTTTAACAAGTTGAAATTCGTAAAAACTAAGTCAATACATCTAGCACTTGTGTCTGTAATTCTTGTAGGCTCTGTTACCTTCTGGTGAAAGTTATAAGCTAGCATTAAGGGGAAAAGTCTACTCTTTTCTTTTTCGTCCAAAAAATTAATATTTATGTCTCCCGTTATTACAATATTTTTATTGTTATCTTTTTTGTGTATAGTTTTCAATAGTTTTTCCAGAGAGTGATAAAATAGGTCAATCTCTCGACTACTGCTAGGCCAATACAAGTTTATGAGTAACATATTAAACTTAGGTAATTCAATCGCGCATACTTCAAATATCATTTCTACAGACATTTCACATATATCCATACGTTCTATATAATCAAAAACATTTTTTATTAAGATACATACACCACCGCCATCGTGTGTGTCGCGGCAATAGGAAGCGGCCATAACATAACCACATATATTTAACATTTTTACCTTTTTTGCATTTAACCAGGTTTCCGATATACAAATGGCATCTAAATTAGATTTTTCATTTATAAATGCTTCAAGTAAGTGGATTTTGTTACAAACGCTTTGCATATTTTGGTTCATGATGGTGAGTTCAGTTTCGAAAAGTACGGTTTCGGGATAAATGCGAGTTTCTAATATCCTGTATATTCTTATTTTTTTCAGCCTTATCATGCGACTGCGATTTTAATGAGGAGCAATTTGGACTAGACATTTCTTTTTGATTTTTATTTTGTTGGGCGTTCTCCATGCTTGAATTAGGTATGTATTCTTCACCGTCAATTATTAACTTACATCCTTTAAAAACTGCATGCTTGCCCTCATTTCTTGCTTCTTTCAAAATAGGATTTAGTTTGTTACGTTCGCGCATCTGCTCGTCGTTTAGTAGTTCTGAGATTGCCAAACCTGTTCGTGTAAAAAGATGACGATTTCGTAACACATATTTTGTCATCCGCTTACTGATAAGTTCGATAACCAGTGGTCTACGGTGTCCTTTTCTTCCAAGCCTTTTTAAATCTTCGATATATCCTTCCAAGTTTACGTTCATGATCTCATAAAATATGTTAGTTATACGTTTATAGAGTTCAGGTTCGGGTTCCCATGCTGTTTCCTCCAAGCCATAAAGCACTACTTTTTTATTGGAGTCTGAATACGTAGGTGTACTTGTAGTTAAATTTTGCTTAGTGACGCTCAACGTATCTTGTATAGCGGAGATTTTATTTTTTAGCTCTATGTTTTCATTGTCAAGTGTTCGAATTTTAATATTGATATTTTCAATATTCTCGTGGATTTGCTCTTTTTCTAAAGTAATATGGTTTAAGCGCTCTTCAATATCCTGGTTTACCTTAATCATAGATCGATGGATTTCTTCTTGGATCATGGAACTTAAGTCAGTTCTAATTTTGCTAAGTATATCTAACTTTTGTTTTTCTAGTTTTTTGTCTAAAAGATCGCTAATTTGTTGCAGTGTTATTGTCGTTTCAGTGGATGATTTTGTGTTTGTTTCAGAAACTACTGTGTCGCCAGAGCAATTATGGCTTTGATCTGTTGTAGGATCGTCAGACCAGTCGGCCGTTTCATCTGTCGTAGCAAAAGATTTAGTCGGTTTTCTTATAGTAATATTCGATGTTTCTGGGCCAGGATGATCAAGACCAGTTATCAGCGAATCTGAAGGCTGCTTTAATGGAGTGTTATCGTTTCTAGGTACTCTTCTTTTAGATAGTTGGCATTCTGGGCAATTCCATGTTTTATCTAAACTATGTCTGTTCATGAAGACAGATTCTTGTGTCAGATTCAGACACTGATAATGATAATGTTTCCGGCATTTAATGCAATGTAAATCATCTCCTATATTTATATGTTTTCCACATGCAATACAATTTCTCATTTTGAGTGTTTGTTACGTATTATATTCTGTTATATTATTACTATAAATTGATATGAATCGATAATCAACGCCCTCTTACATCAGGCAGCAGTATTAAAACGATTCAAACAAAACTTACGGAATAATACTGTGTCGTGTCGTATCAAGGTTGTTCACGTAGTTCTGCCTCTCGCCGCTAGGTGGCGGTAAAACATTTGGTATTTTCTTCTATGCGACAGATGTAGGTAGTTTCGCGTATAATAATTATATATTTTTTTCCAACGGTCATGAGATTTTTATTATAATTTTGCAATTTAAATAGGTGAGTTTATCAAGATTACACTCTATTTATATCGTCCTACGATCCTGGGTGAGAATAATATGAAGTGAGTAACATTTGTAATCAATTTATTTAATCACTTTCACTTTCACTCGGTTTTATTAAAATAGTTTCTTTTGTATATGTTTGATTGTTTCACCAACACTCGTAAGGGATTATTGTTACTCTGATCACATAATAAAATATTATTCAACACATAAAAATCACTTTTAAAATTTAACTTTCGCAAAAATTCACGGAGCAATATTTACTAGTGCAGAGCTAGCGCCCTCTCTCCAATCTATTCAATCATTCATGTTCCTGTGCTCTTTTTTCTTGAATTTTATGTCGTTTTAGCTTAAATATGTCCCACCGAAAAGCTGGAGTCTACCATGATAACATTCCTTAGTCAACTTCACACACAACCTTTGAATTTTTTCGCTGGTGTGCGCGGGTATCCTCACGATGTTTTCTTTTACCGTAAGAGCACCGAATAAATCAGTGACTATATTATTTAAAAACAGTTGAAATATGCCATTAAACAAAGGCCACAGTCCAGTTTCTTTCGACTGAAATGATAATGATGATGAGAAGAAAGCGGGAAATGTTGTAACCTATTAGAAATTCCATATAAATAGGGTACCCAGCCAGCCAACGTGGTCCAAATTGAAATACGTTCGTAGTTCAGAGCAAATGTAAACCGTTTTGATAGTAAAACTACCCTGGGGCGCTCGTAAAAATATACATTCGATCGAATCGAAAATCAACAGAGTGAGGGCAAAAACTAGTAATACTCGTATTTAAAACGAAGTGAATTCGAACATTAATTGAAATATTCTATATATTCTTTACCAGCGACCCGCACCGGCTTCGCACAAGAAAATGGTTATTGTGGCTTATCCCTAACTATATTATGCATGTGTTATACATATAAACCTTCCTTTTGAATCACTCTATCTATTAAAAGTAACAGCATCAACATCCGTTGCGTAGTTTTTAGATTGAGGCATACATAGGGATATAGGGGCAGAGAAAGCGAACACAGGTTTGTCGAACTTCTGTATATCGATTGCACGTGAGTCGACATGTAGTTTGTCGACAATATTAGTTGCGAGATTTCATGAGTCGTATAAAAGTACATCGATCTCATGTGCGTCGATATGCAGTTTGTCGAAAAAAAGTTTGTCGAGATTTCGTTAATCGAGATTTCATGAGTCGAGCTTTGTCGAGATGTTGTGCATCAAAATAACGTGATTCGAAATCCAATTACGCATTCTTTTCTTATACTATGTAGTAAGTCTTTATTGCACAAAACAAACATACATTTGATACTTATAGCTAGTGTGCAAAGGTGAGCTTATCTCTATAAGAGATCTCTTCCAGCCAACCTACTAGATGGTGGAAATGGAGATAACTGAGTAGGCACAGAATTGTGCAATTATTAAAAAAAAAGAAAAACTAAAAAGACACTACTAACTAAATACTAAATAGTAAATAAAACACATAATAAAACACATACATACATACATACATAAACAATTATTAATACCTACATAAACTAATTATACAATACATATTCATAAATAAATACCGCTTAACTCGTTCTTTTTAAGTTAGTAACATGAATAACAAATTTGATATTGGACTATAGGTAAGCTTTTAGGTAGTGATATGACCCGAAACAGCAAATCTCCAATGAAATCCTTTCTTTTATTTTTCCTACCTCCCTTGCTAAACGAACTGCGAACGTTTCTCAGCTACTTATATAAAATAGTGGAGGCTGATGTAATTCCTTTTACTGCCCTGGGTCTTGCACAGACTAAACGAGATGGAACGAATACTTAATTAAACCATTAAAACTTGCCAACCACAATAAACTTAAAATCAGGAGGGGCTTGGTTGATTTTGCTACACGCGTGATCAATTAAACAAAAACACCATTAACGATTTTAGGAATCAACATTGTTTGATAAACCTTAATTATTTGTTAACATAGGATGTTTTTGTATCTATTTTTAAATTGGCCTTCAAGTAAATGTAAATGTGCTTCCCCATGAATGCGTACAAATATGAGTATGACATATTTTTTTCTTATTTCGATATTCTATTATATTTATATACTCGTACTAGCTTTCCGCCCCGAGGCATCGCCCGCGTTAACAGGTTTTCCCGTGGGAAAGAAGTATTTTCCCGCGATAAAAAGTAGCCTATGTGTTATTCTGATGTATAAGCTATATTATTGTAAAGTTTCATTAAAATCCGTATAGTAGTTCCAGAGATTATCGTGTACAAACAGACAGACAGAGGGTAATTTTTTTCAAAACTTGTATTTTGTGTTCAGCTACACAGGGCTACACTCCCTTTATCACCTAAAATCAGTTTTGTTACTTTTTAGTATTGTCAGTTTACCTACTCTGCTTAGACCACCAACCCGCATCACTTTTATCTACACTTTTCCCTTACCTAAAGGTTGCCTGGTAGAAATTGCTACCTTAGCAATAAGGCCGCCTTTTGACTCTTCTGTTTTGTTCTGTATTGTTTTCTGTATGCTGTGTCTTTTGTCAATAAAGTATATTGTATTTTGATTGTATTGTATCAGTTTTTAGAAAAACAGATCAATGTACAGACACGCCGATTCTTCAGTTTCATTATATTATATAGACAAAGAATAGAATACAATAAATTCTACATGTTTCTCAGTTTTCATGCCATCTGTACACGCCTTCACGAAGTAGCACAAGCCTTTCCATATCCTCTAGGCCCTTAATTGAGTTACTTTTACTTAAGAGTTTTCGTGCAGGCTCTACTCGCTGCCTTTTTCCTGAACAAAATACTCCCGGGCTCATTCTTGTAAATGGATAATTTATATGGCTCGAGGAAGAGGCAATTTAGCCAAGTATTTCTTGTAACAGAGGTTACTTAGTTAGGGTACTTTTTACACGTTTAGGTTAAGATAAAAGGAATTCTTGTATGTAGGAAGTTACCTTGTAATAAACCAAATATTAAGTTCTGATTTAATTTGTTTGTTTTCAATATAGAAAAGAATATACTTTATAGCTCACCAAGAAATACAGTCTACAACGGTAAAAGTATGCAGAGAGGTGGCCTTATTGCTAAGGTAACCATTTCTACCAGTTAACCCGAAGTTACCCACCTACAAGGTGGGCCGACGATCTGAGGGGCTACTCTTGACGGCGATTCCGATCTATCGACATTAAGATCGGGCGTTCCGTACTCTCGAATGACACATAGCGCCACCTTGGTTTAATATTGGGCGTATATTGAGTTAACTAAATGAAATCGTACATTTGAAAACATTGACGAGTATATTTTCAAGAGTAGCGGTCTAAAATTGACTTTGGTATTGCGTTGGGTTGAAATCGGGATTGATATTGATTTCAAGAGTAGATCCCCTGGTGAGAGTCACGGGCTGCGCAGGACTGATCATTGCGAATATATATCTTTGGGGCAGGCCTTTGTCCAGCAGTGGACGTCTACAGACTAAAATGATGATGAATCCATAGTATAATGTAGTCACGTTCATATTAAGTCCAGTTATGTCACGTGCACCTATACCTTAAATTAACTTTTTTCCGAAAAGCATTCAGGACATATAATTTGAAGCAAAATATTGAGTCCCTTACATTGTATGTAAAACAAAAAATAATACTCGTAATATCAATCCCTCGGGGAAAAAAGTTATTTGAAAGTATAAAAACACGTAATATGACTGCACTTATAAACCTGACTGTACACGCACACGAATATAATACATTGGTTTCTATTAAACGAAAATTGATATTATTATTGAATATATTTACTCGTTTGTTGACTGAAAGGTTTCAAATTGTAAAGTCAATAATAATCATTCGCTATTCCAATAATTTCGAAGTACTATAGGTACAGTCTTCGGAAAATAATTACAATTTATTGAAGTATACACACACATTTCAAAGGCGCTTTGAACCATTTACCAGATATCTACATAATAAATGTTGCAGCTTCAGAATTAACAAACGTGTATTTTGAACAAACAGTATTAAATTTCGATCAATTCCTGGTACTGATTATAAACTTTTTAATCCTTATACTCGTACATAGAGACGCCGTTTCATTATATATTCAGTTTTAAGATTCAAAATTCAAATACATTTTAGGCTCATTCTAATGACGTTATTTCAGAAGTTATTGTTGTTCCATATCCATTACGTAATGCTTGTTTTTAAATTTGGAATTATTTTTTTTTCACATTTTTTGCGAAACCTACCTTCATTGCAAAAACAAAAACTCGGATACCTACTACAAATATGTCGCGAAATATAGCATATATTTTTTGAAAGGTCAAAATTCATTTGTGGGACGTGATTTGGGGGATGCCTAAACTAATCCTAATCCAAAACCCATAGGTATGATCAAAAGATATTCCTAATGTTTTCATATTTCAAAATAACTACTACCAAACACAATTTAACACAAATGACTCAAAAACATTCTATCCCACTTAGATCTAAATTATGCACGAATGCATGTTTCATATTTTCAGAAACACGGCTTTAAAGAAGAAATAGAATTGCTGGAAACTGAGAAATAACGATAAAAGAAACAAAGCAAAACCGACTCTATTACAGGACTTTATGGAACTCTCTCAAGCGCAGATGCCGTGTAGAACATTTAATGTTGCCAACTTATCTGTTTTTGACCTTAATCTTGGCATTATGACTTAGTATTAATAATTAATATGTAACAATAATTTACGGTACACGATAAAATCACCATAAAATCAAATAAATCATTTTAACTTTAGACATTTCAGTTAAGTCTACTTTTCTGAAGCGTAAGTAATTTATTTTGTCGAGTCATCTTCTCATATTTAATCAAAAAGTGATAAAATAAGTAGAGTAGGAATGAAGGAAATAACTGTCAATTTAGTCTTTATGAAGATGAGGAAATTATTGTTTTTACTGAAAATTGATAAGTAACTTGACAATTTATATTAGTTTCTTTGTATTTTAAATTTTGCAATAAAACCATTGATTTATTCTGAGCATAAATTTGTGTAATAAAATAAAAAATATATTCCGTATCTACAATCCTACACACACCTTAGTTCGCTTTTATGACCCGGACAGCGAGATGCGGGATCGCGTCCCTGCTCGAGCTCAATATTTTTCATTCATGCTTTGATTTTAAATACATTAGCATAATTAATAGCAGTATTGCACTAATTAGGAACACTAAAATGTTTTTAATCCTCATAAAATACTCCGTATGTTTTTTTTTATATAACCAATTTTTGCCCAAAATCATGACTCAGTGGCTGGCAACACCGTCAAAGTATTCAAGCCAAGCCAAAGCCAAGTGTTGCACTCAGAATGCTCTCGCTGCGAGTTGTGAACGTGCATTAACGTTTTAGTTCTTTTGCTGCACATTTCCGCTTGAGAAAGAAACATCACTAACTTTTGTTAAAATATGACATCAGCTAAGTTCACACGCACGCGTTCAACTCCACATACATGCAGTGCTATGACAAAAGTTTGTCACACATATATCTGTCAAAAAACCCGCCATATTGAAATATCCTCCAATAGGATAAGAGAATACGCACGACTAAATTACGTCTGTCACGCTTGGACCGGGCATCACGGCATGTTAGAGGGGCTGGTTTAATATAATCCCTAACAAGGGTTTTTTTTTCCATAGATAAAAACATCTACCTCTATGGCTTTTCCCACCTCGTAATAATTGAGCCTAGGAAATGTTTTTAAAGATTATTTTAAATCGAAGCGAAAATGGAAAACATGTGCTCGGGCAGGGTCTCGACCCCCATCTCCTTTGTTCTAAACACTTAGTAAAAAGCGAAAACGATTCTTAAAACAGTAACTACTTATTTTATTTATCCAAAGCCGCTGTTCACAAAATAGATTCAGATATCTTTCTATTCCGATAGATTTTGAAGCAATAAAGTCGCCAATTTCAATTCAGCTGGTTTTTCTTTTTATGAAACATAATATTATACTTAATCTAAATAAATAAAATAAAGGGTCTAGGTTTCGTACAAACATTTTATTTTACTTTTATCTCGTTATTTTTGGGCGTACAAGTACCCTGGAATCCGCTCCTCTGCTCCCCAAGGTAACCAGGTAACTCGAAATTGAGTTAAATCGGTCCAAAGACAGGACCGAACGTTTCTGATGAATGGAACAGGGTTAGAATTTGGGAAAATTAATAATTCATAAAGGAACTTCGGACTAAATCCGGTGGACCCTCAAAATATCGACAGAGGATTATTCGAGTTAGATCTCAAATTATTTACTTACAACAAGGGTATATTATAAAACAGACTTAATATATTTCTATAATTTTATACTTGCAATACTTCTATAATTTTATACTTGCGACTGTTGGCGCTTGGTAAAACACCATCATCATAGGTGAGACTTATAGTTATAACAACACTTGACTTGTTTCACGAAATATTTAATGGGGAGAACTCAACCACTCACATGAATAATTGATTCTCACGAAACAAGTACAAGTGTTTTTATAACTAACTATGAGCAATATATTTCTGTTTCCAAGAATATTTTTATGAAAATATTTTTTTACCTTTAGGCGAGCTTGGTCAATTTCTCAGATAGTCAATTTAGAGGCACGTCATATTCTTTGTACGTCATTTTCTAGGTTAGTCATATTCTACGTAGGTCAACTTCGAGGGACGTCATATTCTAGGCTAGTCATCATCTAAGTAGGTCAACTTCGCAGGCCTCATTTTCTGGGTTAGTCATCTTTACTTATTACTCACTGTTCAATTAAGTTATTAAATAAAACTAATTTGTTTGCGAAAGTACATATATCATTACATGAGGACCAATATATTATATACTTATTTATAATCGATTTCTCTTTCTAGCATATGGCGTTCAACTGCAGAGCAAAAGTATCTAACAAATCCTTCCACATTTTTCGATCCTGTGCAATCTGTTGCCTTGAATACTGTACGAAACCACAATTGTGTCAGTTTTCATTTAAAAAACTCCATCAATTTCATCTGAGACATTCACTGTTAGACAAAGCCTTCCCCAAAGACTTCAAAACGAACGGACAGAAGAATTCATGCCGAAATATTTCAAATAATCTGGTAGAGAATTTTGGAATAAAAATCTGTCTCCATCTTTTCTTATAAAAATTACGGTATATTTTATGAATACTTTTTATTCCCTTTCTATCAATTTTTAATTATTTCTTTAATATTCATCCAGACCACGTATTTTCTTCAAACTCCTTAGAAAAATGTTATAAAGGGAAGGGTTTTATATTTCAATTTAAATGTGATTTAAGTATGAAAAGGATGGATTTGCAAAAGTAATTGGTTTTCAGAAAGCTTATTGTACAGAAGCCAGCTCATGCGGTTGGACATTCGCACTACGAAATTCACCCCTACCGCTACGGAATACAGGCGCTCTCAAGGTCAACATGTTCAGCCGCATGTGCTGGCTACTGTACAAATTCAAGGAGTTTTTTATTATTATTTAGAACCAAGGTTATAACATTTGGGTTTGGCCGGTAAGACATCTTGAATATTAATTCTTGTAATAGCGATAACATTAAAATTGTGTGATGATAATTACGACACGAAAAGTAGAAGTAGGTAATCAATTATGTACAAGCTTCACGCCGCGGCTTCGCCCGCGTTTTTAGTTTTTCCCGTGGGAATGAGGAGATTTCCCGCGGTAAAAGTTAGCCTATATTCTTTCGCAAGGTTTATTTTATATTAGTGCCAACTCCGCCCACTTTTAAAAAAAATCCCGTGGAAATGAGAATTTTTTCCGCGGTAAATCGTAGCCTATTATGTTCTTTCCTAGTGTTAAGTTTCACCAAACTCAGTTCAGTAGTTTCGGAGTCTATTCAATTTATTAGGAATATTTTAGATATTTGTTTTACACCTTGGGTTACATTACCACACTATAGTACTTTCACGGTAGCTTGGCAATAGCGAGCGTTGACATTTACTACCACTGTACTCGTATTTTAGATAGCGATATATCGTTTTCCTCAGTAAATGTATACGATATGAATATCGCTAGAGTATAGGAATACAAGCCAAGTTCACTCAAGTTCACTGCAGAGGTAACAATCATTTTTAATTGTAACCCTATTTTTGACCGTAATTCTGGTTGATGTTTTTTTTGATTAAATGAAATAATTATGTTTTAATCTGGATGTAGACTCCTAGACTAAAATTATAAAGAGGAAAGATTTGATTGTTTGTTTATTTGTATGTTTGTTTGTACGCTCCGAAACTACTGGACTGATTTAAAAAAATCTTTTATGCTTTTACCATTAGAAGCCGACATTATCCCTAATGGTTATAGGCTACTTTTTATCGCGGGAAAATGCTTCATTCTTACGGGAAAACGGGTAATAGAACAACTGGTAGTAAGAATTATCCTTCCGTACTTAAACGGGTAATAGAAACAAACGAAAACTTAACAAACAATAATTAAAACATCGAGAAAGACTTCCAAACATGAATGAACGCAAGCGCACTCCGGACGGAATGACGCTCAAAAAACAAAATGGCGGGAGGAGCCACGGTGTGCGTACTCCTGTCTCGCTAGCGACTTACAATGAAGTAGTGTAAGTTAAAATTTTTAATTTTGCTACCAAATATTTTACATAATGTTTGAATATGGTGAAAAATTAATTTGTAAAGTGCTGTTTAGATTCTCGTTTATTGTAATTATTATTGCTACCCAGAATTTTTTTTTCCCGCTGTAAGTCTTTATAAGATTATTTGTAAAATATTTTAAAACGTAAGATATATCATTGGAAACGTTTCAATAGTTCCCAATAAAAAACCATTTTGTAAAAGTACCTAATAGTCAAAATCACAACTTATTGATATTGGAAGAAACAACCTTATTTTCGTAAATGTTTGAGATATGTGTGTTGACTTTACGCGTGATATTATGATACGCTAGCGATGTGACGTTTAGCGACAGTTAGTACGGAAAGCGATAATTATCGTTTAAAAATATTACTTTTTGGTACCGGTCTTGTCAATGTTCGCTATTGCCAAGCTAACGTGAAAGTACTATACCCATAGTCTGCTCTCAACCACCAAAGGTTAGCTGGTAGAAAATGCTTTGTAGCATTAAGTTCGCCTTTGTACAGTTTTTTTGTGCAATAAAGTATTTTCATTCATTCATTCATTCATTCATTGAAGTTTATTAAGGATCCCTATTTATTTTTTTTATAATTTTATAGCTTTTTATACTCAGGGATCATGTAGCTTCTAAAGCTAAACAGAGAAAGATTTTTTAAATGAGTTCAGTAGGCTTAGGAGCCTATTCGATGCAAACCAACAATCAAACCTTTCCTCTTTATAATATTAGACAGATTACATTGAAATATGTATAAAAATAAAGGTGATATATCCATATTTAAACTTATGACAAAATCTGAATAAGATTGTAATAATATACAGTTTCTAAACTAAGTACAGACATTAAGATACAGTGAACTACGAACTAAATAATTTATGCTGACGACATTAGCAACTTTGATGGGATTGTGACCCAATTTCGATCGAGTTGTAGTTTTGCTGATAGAGTTACTGTTCCCAGAATCTGTCTGGTTATTATGAAACTGCTTTGTGATGTTATTTTGAAGTTTCCATTTTGAAATCCAGAGCGTCGTTGGCCTAGTGGCTAGGCTGTTGCCTTTCACTAGCAAGGAGCTGGTTCAACCTTCGACAAACCCCGAAAAAAACAAGAAAAACAAATATAAATATGTGGGGTCATCTCACACACGGCCATCTTACCCCAAACTAGGCAGAGCCTGGGTATCAAGTACTATGAGTGTGGGACAGCTGATATACATACATTTATAATATAAATATACAACGTCCAGAAACAAGACGACGGCCCCGTAGCCTAGTTGATAGTACGTCTGCCTACTGAGCACAGGGTCGCGGGTTCGAATCCCGAATCCCACAAATATTCGTGTGATGAGCACTTGTGTTTGCCCTGTGTCTGGATGTTGTATATTCATATATGTATGTATATCAGCTGTCTGGCACCCATAGTACAGGCTCTGCTCTGGGGTCAGATGGCCGTTTCTGAGTTGTCCCACATATTATTATTATTATTATTATATAAGACAAACACAAGTGCTTGTCACACGAATGTTTGCCCTGGGCGAAATTCGAACCCCCAACGCTGTGCTTCGACAGACAGACGTACTACCAACCAGGCTATGGGGCCGAAATGTGTTTTCGACTTTAGAATGTATGATGTACCTATGTACGTTTATTCAACGATCGTTTGGTGAAGGAAAACATCGTGAGGAAACCTACACACACTTGCGAAGAAACTGAAAGATCGTGTCGTTAGATAAGTAACTACAATTAGTCTGCATACGGACCTCACCATTTCTCATCCGATTTAGCACTGGCCATTCCATCGGCTTTTTCTAAAATCTACAATTATTTTTAGCTACCTACCTAAAATGCTACTTAATAAGAAGGTAGCTCTACCACATAAATTAGTAACTGAAGTAACTCAATTCTGACACCAGAGTTCGTAACGAAAGTTAACCTCGAAACCCACACAACAAGCAACCTTAAACGTAGCTCTAAAAACGGCCAGCTGATTATAAGCCGACTTATTTTCTTCACACGTTTCAGGGTTAAAAAAATACAGTTTCCAAGTCTTGGAAGGCAAGTTACTGTCCCATAAACTACCCTCTTGTACCGAGTAAGAGGAGGCACGTACACCTTACTCGACTCTCTCTCAAAACTCTCACGCGTGGGTAGAATGACAAAAAAATGTGGGTGGATTGTTTGTGGTACAAGAAATGAGAAAATAGTGTTGACGGCTAGCCAAACGAGCTACTTTTTATGAAATCTCAATATTACATTTTTCATATTTTTCGCAAAAGTAAATCTTAAATAATTCAAAGTAGCTCTAGTCTAGACTAAGTCGTATTAGTATTAGTAGTCGTCGTATTAGTAGTCGTCGACCTACGAGTGATTTCGGACGGTTTATTTCTTTCAAGTACTCGTATTGTTGGATCATGGCAAGTAAAAGGAAGGGTCTCTGTGCGAAAAAAGCGTGACTGTATATTCGTTAACATCATTTATGTCCCAACCGAGGGGCTCGAGCCTACTCTGAAATCAGGGTGAAAATGCCTTAGTCGACCACGCTGGCCCAGTGCGGGTTGGTCATCTTTACACACAGTCTTTGTATTATTTTGCAGGTTTGAACAGGTTTTCTTACGATTATTTTCTTTTCCGTAAGAGCGTGAAATAAACGTACATCACTACATAGTATAAAACAAAGTCGCTTTCTCTGTCCCTATGTCCCTATGTCCCTATATCCCTATGTATGCTTAAATCTTTAAAACTACGCAACGGATTTTGATGCGGTTTTTTTTAATAGATAGAGTGATTCAAGAGAAAGATTTATATGTATAATACATGCATAATATACTTAAAGATATCCCACAATAAAAAATTTCCCGTGCGGAGCCGGGGCGGGTCGCTAGTAATAATATAAATTTAAAAATCTAAAACACATTTTGGTACGTACCGAGGCTTGAATCTACTTATTCACCGATGCTGACTATGTATGTAAGACAAGCGATTGTAAAGCTTATGACTTGTCCAGTAGTGTTTCCCTTTCTTTGGGGAACCTTCCTAATCAGATGATTAAGCCGTTTCTGCAGGTGAAGAGGAAGTTAGGGTTAACAAACACAGCGCAAGAATACTAACTAGACGAGGGCGCTTCAGAACACATACGTGAATATGAATACGGTAGATGTTCATCGAATATTTTTGATTATTTATTTGTGAGGTAGGTTAACCTCGAAACTCACACGTTAAATTAAGTGATTGGAAATAAATAAATCATTTTTATTTGATGTCACAACATTATTATGACAGAATACTTCACAAAAATAAAATAATACAATTTTCGTGTTTATACCCCGCATGCCTGTAACACGATTATGTCTGAAAGGGATTTCATACAAAAGGCTAAATATAGAAAATATTTCATGTACCGTCAGTTTTGATATCGTGGAAGGAGCCTCACAAAGGGCCTGCTCACAATAGCTGCCGTGCCTCCTAGAGCATTGTTAGATCAGCCACATTTTTCAGAGCGAACGAGAAATATTCCTTCGTCATGTTTACAGCGAAAATTGTGATTCAAAGTTATTTGTAAGGGATAAATATCGTCACTTGTTATTTAAATATGCATTTTGAAGGTTATGATTTCTTTCTCATGTTTATTCAATTGTATTGTGAATTATTATACGTCTTAATTCTACTTTAAAAGTGACAACAAAACTTAGTAAAACACGAATAAAACAGTTTAATAACTTCGCAGGTTTTAGCAATTTTATATACAGCCTCTGTGGTCGAGTAGTCAAAAGCTCGCCTGACGTTACGGAGGTTCCGGGTTTGAATCCCGGTGGGGACGAACAAATATCACTTTGTAAGACTTTCCTCGGTTTGGTTAGGACATTTCAGGCTGAATCACCTGATTGTCCGACAAGAAAGATGAATCCGTGATTCGGAAGGCACGTAAAGCCATTGGGATACTATCTACGGATGTAGTCGTTATTGGAGCCATGTCGGAAGCTTAAGGCGGTTTTATAATTCTGACACCAGGGTTTGTGAGGTAGGTTAACTCGAAACCCACACGACAAGCAAGCAAGCAAGCAATTTTATTAAAGTTATTCCTCACAGCGTGGTTGCTTCACTTTAATAAATTTTTTGAAGCCACTTCTCTACTTTAGTAATGGTTGTTTTTTGTGACTACATTTCATTACAAAACTTAAAATTTTTGATAAGGTCTCATTTAACACACTGCTTTATATTTTAATTCAAGCTACAATCTCGGAAATCGACCACAAAAGCGCTTCTGTCATCCACGCCGCGCTACGTTCTTTTGTTTTACATGTGAAAAATGTACGCCCGTGTATTGTTCTCGTATTCCGTAAGAAAAACATTTTGTACGAAAGTTTCATACAAATGTGACATCTGCTTTGGTTATTTGTGATGAAAAGGTATTCCATGTGGTAACGCTTTAAATTCATAGCCCCTCGATGGTTTTACGAGTATTATCGTTGAAGAACTTGAATCAATATCTCAGAATGCGACTTAAGCAAAAAACACAGTTACAATTAAAAAATTATCAATAATGAAGGAAAAAACAGCATCAAAAGCTATAGCAAGTATTTTTTTATTGTCTGTTGTGTTCTAGGTTTCGTATTCTGCCAATATTAATATCTATGTCTATGTCTTATAGTTGATTTTCCGGCGGAAGTTCGTGGGTTCTAACCTCGGTCTCGGTACGTACCAGTGTTTTCAATATTCAAATTCATATGTACGATTAATTCACGCTCTTACGGTAAAGAAAAACATCGTGAGAAAACTTGCAGTGTCACAACTCCACGAATTAGTACAAGGATTGTGTGTGAAGTTGACCAACCCACACTGGACCAGCGTGGTCGACTTAGGTCTATTCACCCTGATTTTTCAGGGTAGACTTGAGCCCCTTGGTGGGGACATATAATTAGGAGCTGTCAATGATGTCTAAGTCTAATCTATTACTGTGTCTATTCATGTAACTACAATCTCATTATAATGATAATAATTTAACTTTGCGTTGTAGTTTCTTTATTGTTATCTCAGAAAACCGTCCTTCTTCTTAGCGTGTGAGTTTCGAGGTTAATCTACCTCACAAACCCTGGTGTCAGAATCATTGAGCCGCTTGTGGCTTCTGACATGGCTCATGTAATGACTACATCTGTAGATAGTAACCGGGACCAACGGCTTTTAGGTGCCTTCCGAAGCACGGAATAATTTTTCTTTTCGGACAATCAGGTGATTCAGCCGGCAATGTCCTAACCAAACTGGGGAAAGTCTAACGTGAGGCGAATATTTGACCATTCGACGACAAAGGCTGTTTGAAAAAATTTAAAAACCACAGGCGGTGGAAAATACCTAAAACCACAGACGTACCGTGCAATTTTCATAGTAACGTCCTGAATTTCGCTTTTTCATAGCTGAATTTGAATAACGCTTCAGTGGAGTAGGTACGGCTCGTTTGAATGAAAGCCACGAGATGATTCTGCCACGAGCCGCGCAACGAGCAACGAGCGCAGATGAAAGAGCACTAGTACAAATAAGAGCACAAAAGCCTCCGTGTGAATAGGCTGTAGAATTTCCCCGCGGATTTCCATTGTTCAAGCTGTCGTTTTTTGTTTTTTCATGATGCAAAGCAATGTAAGGTCGATAAAACTTTGAGAATGTTAAATATTGTTGTAATCTATTTCCGCACCGAAGCTCCGCCCGCGTTAACAGTTTTTCCCGGGAAGTGAAGAATTTTTCCACGGGTTAGCCTATGTCCTTTCCCAAGGACTATTCTATCTTTGTACCAAGTTTCATTAAAATCAGTTCAGTAGTTTCAGAGGCTATTCAATGCAAACAAACAACTCGTATTTCCTGCTTAGAAGTTATCTCTTCCCGTAGGTTTCCTTAGACTAAAAGAACACCCAGGGAATGAGCAACAGCTTTCACCTGTGTAACTAAGAACAAGTGCAGTGCGGTTCTATTTAAACCTTCATTTCGAGTAATTGACTGCAAACGAAATAAACAAACAAATTAATGTATCTGAAAAATTTAAAAGACTATCTGTAAATAGTAAACTTAAAAGCCAATAGATGACTTTGTTGATACGAAGTTTGAATGTATTGTGTTGTGAATTTAATACTAATTTCATAAGCCATACGTGAAAGTATGCATGCAGTACTTACAAAAATAATTGTAATCCTGACATCATGGTTAGTGTCCATAAGGAAATCATAAGACCCATATAAGAAAAATTCTCTAACACTAACAGTGTAGTAAAAATCAAATAATAGATAATTTATTATATCTTTACTTACTAGAGTGGCTCAATGACCCAGAGTAGGATATGGCTTTCGATATGAGTATGCACAACTTGTTTCTACAAATCGGTTTGATTCCTCATTCATAAAAAGCCGATCAAAATCACCTCTCAAATAAAATTATTTGCTTGACAACGTGATTCCAATCGCTCTCTCGCTACCAAAGATACTTAAAAGACAAATACAAAATATTCCACCGAGGGAGGCGGGCGAAGGGGGATATTGATCCAATTCAACAAATAACAATAATGTTACCGATTCCAATATTGAAAGACAAACAAATGTCCTTGTTGAAGAAGTGAAGAGCTTGTACCCTAGAGATTTTGCTCTAAGTAGATTGTCAAAATTAAGTAACAGCGTGATCAATGGTTAACAGCTCTGTGAACTACCTGAAAAAGTAGGGAATATTATTAGGTTTATGGAGAAAATCAAATTAAATGAATATATTTTTCAAAAATATCCAAAATGATAATGCCAGCTTGCTTGCTTATGAGTCGGTATACAATTTGCTTAGACAAATAAATTACCATACGTCTGCAACAACATTTAATTAATCAAAATAATGTAAACTAGACATACATACATGTTACAAAATACTTAATCTTAATAAAGAAAAATTTCTGTCAACTAGCTGAGGTGCGGGGGTGTTGTCTCGGGGTTGTGAATTGTTGCTCTAAATGTCATGCAGCTTTCTGTTAATGACTTTCTATTGGTCGAAACTGACGGAAAAAAAAAATCAGTACGAAACAAGGATGTTATAAACGAATAGACCTTAGAGTATAAATAGAAAATTTTCTGGGAGGGATAGAGTACGCCTAATTGAGTATGAACCGTAAGCACGGATATGAACAGTCCGAATATCTTCAGCGCGTTCGTTTAGTATCAAATGGTTATCGGAGCTGATTATTTTCCCCGGTGAAAATAAGAAATTTAATAGAACATTTTGAAATGTGCAGTGATAAGTTGCAAACATGACTCGAGGAACAAATCAAAAAAGAAAAATGTTATTAATTTCACCGCCCATACAAAATCAGCCAAAATTTGCTTACGCTTGACATAAAGGCAGAGGAGCGATGCGCGTGCTCTATGTATTTATATTTATTCTCTAAGGAATAGACTTATAACATCCTTGGTACGAAAACACTGATGTGTTAACAGGATCGGGTCATCTAGAGGAATAATTAACTAAAGGGAGCCTAGACCCTTCAATACTTTAATCTGTATGCAGATTTCGTCTAACTAATTGGTTGACAAGCCATAGTGACGGTGACCAGCCTTTTTAACTTGACCTCTAATGCTATGTAGTTTATAGTCAATGCGAGGTCAACCCGTTAAGATTACATTTTGACTCACTGCATATTACACCAGTCTAGCAGCCTATTTTACATCAAGCCGCGTTTAGACTAATTAAATACTTAATATAAAGTAGAAAAAAGTAAAGAAAAAGGTATGTGTGTTAGGAAACTAGAATGTGCTGAAAACTTGAGAACTTGAGAGCTTCGGTAGCTAAGTGGCTTGGGTCGTTGACTTCCATTCTGAAGTTTGCCGTTTCGAGCCGCACTGGGCCAGCGTGGTCAACTGAGGCCTACTCACCCTGATTTCAGATCGAGAGCCCCTCGGTGGAGACATTTTATGAGCTGATACTTGAGGCGACTCGAAATTGAAAAATCGAGCGCTTCGTCATTATGACTGTGTTTAGTCATTAGGGCTGTTTTCATTTGTAATGGTTTTTTTATTAAACTCACTTGAATAAAAATTGTGAGGAAACCTGTACACTCCACATACTTGCTAATAATTTCATCGGTTATATTACAATGTGTGAAGATGAATGGGGCCAGTGTGGTCGACTAAGGCCTTTTCAGTCACCCATTTTTTCTAATATAGATCCCCTTATGAGCTGATAATGATTAGGTATTAAAAATTATGCATAAAGTAGGTAAATTGATAAGAACGCTTTTTTTATTATAAGTACAGTAGCCAGCACATGCGGCTGGACATATTGACCTTGAGAGGGCCCGTATTCCGTAGCGGTAGGAGCGAATTTCGTAGTGCGAGTGTCCAGCCGCATGTGCTGGCTTCTGTACATATAAGATGCATGTAAAGCCTCTTGTAAAGCAATGCGAAACCAAGACGACGCGGCCTTAATGGCTTAATGCTGTAAAAAGGTACCATGAGGATTTTGATTTGAATCCTTTGACGAAAATTACTGGCGAAGGTTGACCCCAACTAAATATGGGATAAGGCAAGAAATAAAAAAATGGACGACGCCTGTAAAATTATAGACATGAGTTTTATAAGTTAAGGAAATTTCTTATAAAAATCTTCGCTTGTTTTCAAGCTAGCCAGCTTGCCATAGCTTGGAATACCAACGCACTTATCCTTCAAAATAATCTTGGCATAACACCACCGACTCGAGAATACATTATCCGAGACACGTAACGTATGAAAATATCTAACGCGCTTACCTCGACGAATACTCACACCAAATTTATTCTGATATTATAGGGCGACTCGCTATAGATACCGCCAGCGGCGAACACATTAGAACTGTGCGGTACATTGCTTGTTTAAAAAAATTATATGTTTTTAGTAAGGCATTTGAGAAACGCGTACCTACTGACAAATACAAAACGAAACAAAAATCGCAAATCTGATACAAAACGTTGCTTGTGGCTGGTTAGTATTTAATTAAATACAAGCACCTATAGCTACTTTTTGTGCAATAACAAAAAAAAAGAAAACAATTAAATAAACCGTCGCCGTGAAGTACTGAACAAAACATTATTTCACATTTAACTGTCAAAATTCTAAGAGAAACTTGTCACACTGAAATTGTCTTTAATACTATAGGAATAGACACCATAAAACGATTTATGGTCAGTTCTGAAAATCATCGAAATATTATCGCGAAACCATATACATATTACATACCGACCACAGGATCAATGTAAAAAAAAAAACTGACGGTCAATGTTACAAACATGTAACCATTACAATCTTTTTTTTTTGAATGAAATGGAGCAATGTACTGCAAAATATGGTATCAAGACGTAATTTAATGCAATTTCGTGGAACCTTTTGGCAAATAGACATGGTAATCACGTGACAATGTGGAAATGAGCTTTTTATACAAGAATCCGGAAGATATTTCATACAGGTGCGCTAGATTACATCAGAATACTTAGGGTTGTCCACTTTATACGATGGCTATATAGCAAACAATAAGTGATAGACCTTCTTAAGAATAGATAGCTAGATCGTCAGTAACCAAGTGACTAGGGTCGTCGCCTTCCATTCGATAGTTCGCGGTTCGATTTTCGAATTCATATTATGTACTTTTAGTTGATGCTCTTACGGTGAAGGAAAACATGGTGAGGAAACCTGCATACACCTGCGAAGTAATTCAAGAGGTTGTGTGTGACGTTGATTAGTCCGCACTGGGCCAGCGTGGTCAACTAAGGCCTATTTATCCTGACTCAGGGGAGGTTCGATCCCCTCGGTGGGGACTTTGGACATATATGGGCAGTTAACAAAGATAGACGCAGGTAGACTGTTAAATAAGAGACTATTTTGGACGCGTACGATATAAAGTTCATGGCCACGCATGGCATAGCAGAGGGGAGGGTGTTGCCCATTAGTGGGACCCATATTAGGCTATTCATACATAATATTAAATTAAAAATATTAAAAGCCCCCGCCACAAAACCGTTACTTGATAATCTTCAAATTGCTGAAAATATTTTCTTGGATCATAGCTAAGAACACTCTCGATTGTGACACCTTGCAAACGAAAAAAAAGTAGATCAAAATTGGCGCATCCGTTTAGGAGCTACTATGCCACAGACAGACAAACAGACACACACATCAAACTTATAACACCCCTTTTTTTCCATCGAGGGTTAATAATAGAGACAAGAAGAGAAGGTATAAACTATGAGATTAACTAATAAAACAAGAATTCAGTTGTTATTAATTAAAAAGATTTGGTTAACTTATCTTTATTTTAATTCTAGTATCAGTACCTATCTATTATAATAAATAAATATTCGCCTTCAGGGATAGGGAAAACGTACAAAGAAATAAAAAACCTATATAGTGATTACTACGGCGTAGTTTTTCGATAATTTGCTGGTTTTAGTTTAGAATTAATGTCTGCTCACCTCTTTAGGGAAAAGAGCGTGTCTTTATGTATGAAATTTTGAAATGAAACGTACATTTTAAACTTACGCCATCTTTCTTCTGAATTAGTTTTTATATCCATGACACAAGGCGAACTACAACAAATTTCCAAAAGCAATTCTTTCAAAAATTTTCAGCATTATATTTTCCAAGATAAAATGAATAGAAAGGCGTTAGCCTCTTTTAGCGAGCCTGAAATTTACATCTTTTTATGCAGGCAGTCAACATAATTATGCATACAGAATGCCGACATAAAAATGTGTGCCTAAATATTCATAAATTAACATGAAGTTAACTTTTATTTATACCGTCTCAGTATTATAAAAATGGAAACAATGTAGTAACTTTAATAATTCATTCTCGTTAGCATTTTGCACTTATTTTGTATTAGGTTAGGCAAAAGATGCAAATAATTTATACTATGGTAAAAGCTCATGTTATACGCATAAACATTTGTTTTGTAAATTAAAGGTTATCCATGTAAAATTGCATTATTTTGGCAAAATGTCAACTGGCATGGCATCAACAGCTTGAAATTGCTATACTGCTATGAAAAATTGCCATAAAATTTTGGCACTGCAGTTGATAAGTTTTTTTTATATTAAGGTCATACTTTTTGGCCGACTCTCGAGCCTATTCGGAAATCTGGGTTATAGGCATTAGGAAAAACAAAATTCTACTTTTTTGAGTATATTATATTTTGATTAGTTAGTGAATCGCTATCAAATAATCGCTAATTATGAATTGAATCGCTACGGAGATGACGATTCAGTTTAGGTTCCGGTGTGAGAGAAAATTAAACTTATTCTCTGTTTTTTAAATTAGAAAATAAACAGCCATTTACGAGTCGGACTCGCGCACCGAGGGTTCCGTACAAACCTGTCGGTAAGTAAAAGTTATGGTATTTTTATTGCTAAATGAAATCCATTTCATAACATTACCATGTGGAAAGCTGGAGGAGCATATAAATTTAAGAAGTATTTTTACCGTTTCAGTAATTCTCTATTTTATATTAACTTAAATGATTTATTTTATAACAATATAAATGAAAACAACTAAAATGCAAAATAGACTTAGGTTTTTGAAATTAAATTCAACTTGATACCCTCTACGCGTTGATGAGGTTTAGGGTAAAAATAAGTTTATAAATAATAATAAAAATATATTATGTGATGTAACTGAAAATTTTACAAAAATACAGATCGTTATACACTGTTATAGGGCATAGCAATAGAAGAAAGGAAGATATATTTTAGACAGTCATTCATATGTACATATTATAATGTAATACCTATATTCGCAAATATTCAGTGAATGTGTGTGTGTGTGTATTTATGTGTATGTGTATTTATGTATATATATATGTATGTGTATATGTTTATGAGTTTGATGTGTGTATATCGATCGGGTTACATCGATCATGTTCAAGAAATGGCGAAGCGGCACGG
Source organism: Teleiodes luculella (assembly GCA_948473455.1). Lineage (NCBI taxonomy): Eukaryota > Metazoa > Arthropoda > Insecta > Lepidoptera > Gelechiidae > Teleiodes > Teleiodes luculella. Next base: position 9,684,800 of record OX419600.1, on the reverse strand, counting down.
CGGGTTAAAACCCGCAAAAATATATTATTATTTATACCCAGTATTGTGTCAGTGATGTGCAATTAAATGAAAAAAAAAATTAACAAGATTATTTTAAAATAGTAATTCAATGCGATTTTTTTAAATGTTCAGAACATTGTACGACTCTAACACTATTATAGCACGCGAGAGGACTTGATGAAGGCTACTGAGAACGCTATTCGTGTGGCTGGTTTTTGGGCCGAGACTGTCTGAGTTTTGCTGTCGACTTGAAAAGAAGAAGAAGCTGGTCTAAAGGATAATTAAACTTTTTTTAACACCCTGTATATTTGATAATACAGTTCTAATATTGGCATGTTTCCACAACGCCGTCCCTCTTTCCCGGTTCTTATTACTGCAGCCCGAGGGCTCTTCCTCTGCCTCATTATTTCGCCCAAATAATGAGCACGCCCTATTCTACTATTCGATCCTGGAGGCATAATAACATCTTGTAATTTTATGAAGTATTTTTTTTTGGGTTTTCCTGAATTACGTTAAGGGTATTTTTAATGAATCACGCGCTGAAGTATAAATTATTTTCAAATGTGTTCACGAAACAGTCAAAATGCAGCCATATTGCTAGTGTAGCTATGCAAGGATCATTTTGAAAACTTATAGTTCTCATAATAATATATTAATTTACAGTCAAAATATATTCCACAGGGAAAAAAAAAGAAAAAAACAATAAGTGGTAGAAAAAAAAGGCTACCATTTAGCTTTAGGCTTAAGCTTTTACCATTTTTTTAAGATTATGTCAATAAAGCACCTAGAATATAAAAAAGATACTCCTGTAAATGTAATATAATAAAATATTGAATTAAAGAGCTACGAAATCAATAATAATATGTAATAATACAATATCCAATTACAATTACAGTATGTGTGATAGCGATTGGATTGTCGGTAATAAGTCATTTAGTAGAATAAGTACGCAGGTAGAGTTACTTGACTAATGAAGACGAGGCTCGAAAGATCCGAGGCAAGGAGAGCTATTAAAGGTTCTATCTATAGCTGGGCAGTATCTCCAGATATTTTCAACTTGACAACGGGAAAAATTACTAATAGGTAAGTACCTAATAATAGGTAATAATAGGTACTACCTAATAGGTAAGTAGAGTCTTATAAGTAAGACTCAGATAACTTGCTTCTTAAACAGCCTCTGTGGCCAAGTGGTCAAAAGCCCGCTTGACGTTACGGAGGTTCCGGGTTCAAATCCCTTTGTGAGACTTTTCTTAGTTTGGTTAGGACTTTGCAGGCTGAATCACCTGATTGTCCGAAAAGGAAGATAATTTCATGCTTCGGAAGGCACGTAAAGTCGTTGGTCCCGGTTAGTATCTACGGATGTAGTCGTTACATGAGCCATGTCAGAAGCCATAGGCGGCTCAATTATTCTGACACCAGGGTTTGTGAGGTAGGTTAACCTTGAAACCCACACGAATATTACGATACGATACGATAATTATAGAAGATTTATTTATCTTAATTTAAGGCATCTTATAAATGTTATTGTTTTTTATTCTATGATTCGTAAAAGCAGGTATTATGATTTTTAGATATACATTATAATCTATTATATATACTCATGTACTGAAAAAACGTTTTCAAAAATTTCATCAATAGCAAATCAAGCCAAACTTTTTTCTTTTACTTCGTCGAATTTTCAATTTTTTGTTTGCATTTATAATAAAAAATCTGTCTCCCAAGATATAGGTTCTTAGCCTTATTTGGTAATTATGTGCCTTAGTTTGTTGTGAACTTTTTATTTTGTTACCTTTTATAAATGCTTATCATTATCCATAATAAAAAGGATCTTACATTTTTAGCAAATTCGTTTCAACAACATTTAAAATAATGTAAATATTGAAAATCCTTCATAATCTATATTTAATCCGCTACGATGTAATCCGCTACGTCGTAGCAATTAGTGCTACGTAAATACTACGAATCGTCGTAGCGCACGTGTACCTAATCTGTTATTGTTGTTCCAAAACAACATCGCTTAATTAGCGTTGTCAGAAATTTCCAACTTTGCAGGAAAATGTATTGTGGCTTGTTGAAGCCTGAATTTGAACCAGAATATTCGATCAATCTCCAATATTAAACTGCCAAAATCACTGGCAAAAGCATTAATATTTAAATTAAATTTTGCTGTTAATTTTTCCCTCTTCGGAGCAAAATGTACAAAACGCAAAATGAACACAACACGCAAATACCTAATTACCTAAATTTATTACTCATTGGTATAGTTTCGCTGCAAAGTGTCGATAAAAAGCATACAAGAGTTAGTCAAACAGTTTTATAGTTACCCTAATATTTAGTATGGAGTGAGAGTGCGTCGGTGGCCAAGTGGCTAGGGCCGTTGACTTCCATTCAGAAGTTCGCGGGTTCGAACCTCGGCACGTACCAATGTGTTTTCGATTTTCAAATTCATATGTACGTTAATTCGACGCTTTTACGGTGAAGGAAAACATCACGAGGAAACCTGCACACACCTGTGAAGTAATTCAAGGGTTGTGTGTGAAGTTAACCAACCCGTACTGGGCCAGCGTGGTTGACTAAGGCCTATTCACTCTGATTTCTGGATAGCCTCGAGCCCCTCGGTGGGGACATTTATATGAGCTGTTAATGAGTATGGAGTATAACCAGTGAGTAGTGTTGTTAAAATATATCTGATAACGAAAAAATGGCCAGATGTGATGTGTTAACTCTGTTATCCACAGCTACACACAATAAGAACATTCTAGTATGAAAATGAGGCAAAAATAGTCTATAATAAAAATTCAAAATCTATATTATAACACTGTAGAGGTCGAAAATCTATACAAAAAAAATATTCTACAAACCTATAAGTGATGTACATAATATCCAGATTTGTTTTTTTTTTTTGTTTCTCTGTTTGTCTGTTTGTACGGGCTAATCTCCGAAACTGTTTGACCGCTGAAATTTTGCATGGTAGTACCTTATATCCCCGGTCAACATTTTAGATAGTTTCTACAGCGGGAAATTATCTAATTCCTACGGGAAACTGCAGGGAAAAGTAAAAAAATAACGCTAGCTAGTCAAAATTAAATACCAAAGAAAGACCAAACTGTCCATGGTTGGCCGTTCAAAAGTGACGTTCGTAGTGTTATATTTAGGTCAATATGAAATTTTGCCTATTTATTAATATAATAAAATTGTAGAGGTCAAATGTCTGTACATAGAAAAACATCGAGTCAGGGGGATGTTAAAAGTGAAATAGAACAAATATATATCTTTTATTATTTTTTTGGTTCTCCGTATTTTCAATAAATGTTCTTCCTTTTTACTTTCGTAGTGTCAAACAGGCGACACTTCTCATTAGGACCGATGTTTATAGATTTTAATTAAAATTGCTCCCTCGCCCTTTGTGCCTATTCTCTTGAGAATTTCACAATAAAGTAGTAATAAAGCTGGGGAAGTTATTTGTTCACGCGTATATTAATTTACCCAACCTTTATCTCTTTTATTAAAAAGGGAAAAGGTGTTGAGAATTACTTTAATGTACAATAATAAGTTTTGATCACAATAACAATCATCAATGTAAACTAGGTGATAATAAGCGTAATTACCGATGGAGTATAGAGTTGCCGATTCGAGTCCTACCAGGCCCGGCTAGGGTTGCCAGATCAAAAAATCTAAATATCTGGATGACATTTCAAAATGTCGGGATTTCGGGGTTGTTGTCTGGAGAAATAAAAATTATGACTCAAAATTATAAAATATATTTTTAAAATCAACAGCTCTTTAAGCAAGGATTAAAATGAAATAAATTTACATTATTTTTTTACTATTTGTTTGCCACATGTATTTGGCATTACTTTTTACTGAGTTCACCAATTTGGATCCCTTCGAAGTATTGAGGAAAGATTTAAAACTTGAGCAATTTTCTTCATAATTCAGTCGTATGAGAAGCTCCGCTCTTATCAAATCAAAGCCCATGCGATTCCTTTCTTTTGAATATAAATTATTTAGCAGACTAAACACTCGTTCACAATATGCATTGCTCACTGGAATCGACAGCACAAACGATATTACTTTTTTTAAATTTTTCATGTCATTGTCATGGCATTTTTTAAAAAATATGCCCAAATTTTGTCATTTGGCATATTTTTGTCTTTTGGAAGATGCTCAAATATTTCCCGAAGACAGCAGTAATCGGTGTATAAGGCATCGTTATCAATATTGTTTGAAATATAATATGAATATTGCGGTAGAATGTAATGATAAGATATTTGTCTGGGGATTTTGTTATTAGTCGGGAGTCTGGACATCACATGAAATGTCGGGAGAATCCAGGCGATTCCCGACCATCTGGCAACCCTAGGCCCGGCTCACTTCGCGCCAGAGCTCCAGATGTACCTACGCCGCCGGCGTCCGCCTTAAGGCGGATAGTAAGTAAGGAGCGACGCGCACCCGAGTGACGACGACGCCCGTGCTTTAATTCGCTTATTCCAAGTCTTAGTGTAATTATTATGGGTGAACGAAAAGTAAAAAGGTATTGTAATAGCATTCGGGTGTTTAAATAACGATAGGAATGTCAATGAGGTAACATTTTTTTTCCTTCCGAGTAATATCGAAAGCTAAGATAATACTTTTATTGTCTTTAATATCATTTTTATTGATTAAATCATTATAATAATGAAATAACTTCAGGTATTAACATATTTAGTGATATCACCCTACCCCAGCTGCTATATTTTCGTGTAAATGTTAACCACCTCTAATTAGAAATCGTTCAGTATAAGTAGACCTCCCGGAACTAGTGATTGCTTACTAATACAAGCTCACATAAACTGGTTACTAGTTAAATGCTCATAAGTTAAGTAATAAAATAAAGAAATGTATTGAAAATGACGAACTTTAGATCAAATAGTAGCCACGATACAGGCTGCGCCTAGTGTGGTTGCTTTGTAAAACAATTATTGTAACTGGTCAAGTTTAATTAAAATTATTTATTATGATTATTATTAGTTACCAGTGAAGTATTACCAATACCAATATAATATCAAAGGTCTAATTCAATTATTTTGTAATTACGCCCAACCCTACAGAGGAGCGGCTTTATCAAAGGCGCGCGACGGACTTAGTAATGCGGACTCTCGCGTCGCGGACTTAAGGTGCATAATGTTTTAAAACAAGCGCAGCGAGAAACGGTAGGCTATTATAGCCAGGGTCACGTTCGACGCGTTCAAAGTAATTTGAACGTTAGATGCGTGGTCGCTAGATTGAAATTCGCACGTTTGCTATCAGAGAGTGCGCCTTCTGTACCTAGTACTATTATTTATTCTGTGGTCCTACTAGGAAGGAAAATACTATATGATGTGCATTTTATGTTTTTATTTAACTAGCGACCCGCCCCGGCTCCGCACGGGAAAATGGTTATTGTGGGTTATCCTTAAGTATATTAAGCATGTATTATACATATAAACCATCCTTTTGAATCACTCTATCTATTAAAAAAACCGCAAAAAATTCCGTTGCGTAGTTTTAAAGATTTAAGCATACATAGGGACATAGGAACAGAAAAAGCGATTTTTTTTGATACCATGTAGTGATTGTCGTAAACGGTAGGTCAAAACAAAGTAACAAACAGAATGTAAAAAAAATACAAGTGCCGGTCGTAAATATTAAAATCCTAAATAGACATATTGTGACATGTGAAAATATTTCAGTCCCACGGGAACAGTCAAAATTGCGTTATATAAAAGCCAAAAATCACACTGCTACAGTTACCTTGTTAACTTATTTTATTAGATAAGCATTGTTCTTGTAGCACTTTTTTTCTAATCAATAAGGAAAGGTTTTTTTTATTAAGAACATAAAATAATTTTACAATATGTTTTAGAGTCAGACTTTTGTCGATTCTGGCTCAGCACACATTAACTTTTTAGAGGCTCATATAAAAAATAATAAAAGTTTCATTATTTCGCTAACTGCCGCTAACACCTTACTCTGATAGCAGTATCATGTTACTGCCACAGATTATAAAATAAAACTAGTACAGAAGAGTCACTTCCCTGCCTTGTTATTTATTAAGAATAAAAAATAAGTAAAGCCCGACCAGAGAAATAAAAAACCTCGCCATATTGCGGAATTTCAATGGAACTAATTTTTATAAGGGAAATTGTTGCCATAGTCGTAAAAATATACACGTGGCGCCTTTAGAGCACGTTTTTTATTTCTTTGGTCAGGCTTTAAATACATAAATTAATAGGTAGATTTGTTTTGAAATATTATAGTTTTATGTTTTATATTTTGTATCTGTATCTGTGTTTCTGTTTGTGGGCAATAAATAATATTTTCATTAATTTTATATTTTAATTTACACCAAGTTACATAACAGTTTATCAGTTTCGTCCTCTTTAACTTAATTTATTCCTTTAAAAAGTTATAAACCGAAAACAACTAAGCGGAAGAGGAATATTCCGCTTAGTTGTTTTCGGTTTATAACTTTTTTAATTTCCTACTAGCTTTCCGCCCCGCGGCTCCGCCCGCGTTAAAAAAATTCCCGTGGGAATGAGGTATTTAAAAAAAACTCTCCGTAAGAACCATCCTTGGACTTCAACAAACATTAAAAAAAAAGAATTGGTAAAATTGGTCCAGGCGTTGTTGAGTTATGCGCTTACCAACACATTTAGCGATTCATTTTTATATTATAGAATTATACCTACTACAATATACTTTAAAATCCCTAGACTATATCCATCCGCCAATCTGGCAGTGTTGCTATAATCGCCCTTGTTTAGAGGGAAGAAATCCCTGAGCAGTGTTGAAACATAAAATTTTAATTCAACATTTTATATCGGACACAATCAGCGCAGATTTTTAACCGATATCAAATGTTAGAAAGGCTTTAAAAAACGCATAATAAATACCCCGTAGGGAAACTTATAAAAAAGGTAAATTTTCCTACCAAAATAGTACACTGAAACATGACTATCGAGTCGCTTCTCTCATAAAACTGAAACCCATATTTTTCGCGATATTTTCACACATTTTCCCCATCGTTACCACGTTTTATATGGCAGTTCGGCTCAAGCCCGCTATTAAATCCCGCCGCAGGCTTGTTACGAACGTGATATGGACTGATGGAGCCAATCCTATATTCTTTCGTTAGGGATTATAATAAAGAATATCTTATTAAGGAAAAAATGACGGAAAAGGCTTAATAAGAAATCTCTGTCGTTATTTTTCTTGCTAATACTCGTAATGTGAGTAATAACGTAGCATTCTCACGAAATTAATAACTAGAGCTTCTTTCTTTTCCCTCCCGATACAATACAATACAATTACTGTTCTTTGCTATAGATTTTCGTTCGGTAACAGTTTCTTTCCGTGGGAATTACGTATTTTCCTGCAGTAAATGGCATCCCACGTATGACTTTGGGGAAGGCCCCAACATCGTTGGGCTCGAGCCCAACATATTATGAGCCTCACGATGTTTCACCTAAAGAGCGTCGAACAAACGTACGCAGTTAGTTGCAGAGATTGCTACCTAGTTGCGCCACAAATAAAGGTTTTTTTTACTGTGGTTACTTGATTTTTAGACTTACGCACATTATGTATGTCTAGTCATATCACGTGCACGTATACTTTAAAATAACTTTTTTTCCAAAAGCATTCAGGACATATCGTTTGAAGTAAAATATTAAGTCCCTTACACTGTATACGTAACACACAAAAATTAGAATAATAAGCCTTTAGGAAAAAAGTTATTTGAAAGTATAAAAACACGTGGTATGACTGCACTTATGAACTTGTACTGTACGTCTGACATACACTTTGTAATTAATTCATAGCTAAGTTAGTTGGTGGCGCAGTTGCACAGTATTACTTATACTTTTGCCGAGTTACCTAATTCTGAATTAGGCTGTACGTGGGCTGTACCTAAAGGTAGCCGTTCGAACCACAGATTCGAACCGAGCGTCAGTGACACTGACGCTGCGACACGACAAATAATGATGGACTTACAGTGATGGATTTAAGAATGAATTTACTCAAAAGTGAGTTGGCGCGACGACACAGACACCGGTAACGCCGCGTCACTCGCATCACTGTGGCATGCCTCCAAAGTCCACCTTAAATACATCACTTTAAAGTCCATTATCCTTTCTCGTGCCGCAGCGTCAGTGTCGCTAACGCTCGGTCCGAACGGCTACCTTAAGGCTTACAACACGAGTAAGATTGTCGTAACCGGGGTGTTTCTCGACAATCCTCCAACGACGCTATTCAATTAACTACATAAATATTTAGGTCTTACGATTCAATTTCTAAGTGAAACAGATATTCATTTATTTCAGTTGCTAGAGATGTTCTTCGACTACTCTTCCATTAACTAAAATGATATATTTCTGTATCTATTCTATATAAAGAACAAGGCCAGAAAACAAAAGCGAAAAAGCTCCTTTCAAATTGTCACTTAAAGTCCTTTTCACATTGTGTAACAAAAAGAGTAGTTTTTCACAACAAGTAAACAATCCCGCTGTCAACCTTCGTCACAGCAGTTTTTTTCTGTTATTTGTTAACTGTTTCTTTTCTGTGAATGGGATTTGGCTTTTCATTGTTTTTTATTAATGCAGTAAAAAAAAACTATAGAAGTTCAGACGTGCTATACCAATACCTTAGAGTATAAATAAAAAATAATGCTGTAGGCATAGAACACGCCTTATCAAGTATGCACCTTATAAGTACGGGTATGCACAGTCTGAATATCTTTCATTTAATCAGGAAATGCTGATTGTTTATCCCGGGGAAAACAAGTAGTTTAATAGTAGAACATTGTTAAATGTGCAGTAATAAGTTGCAAACATGACTCGAGGAACAAATTCAAAAAGAAAAATGTTATTGATTTCACCGCACATAGAACATCTGCTTACGCTTGGCTTAAAGGCAGCGGAGCGGTGCGCGTGCTCTATGTTTATTTATACTTTAAGACCAACACTAATATTAATTGAATTGTCATATTTAGACATTTAAACCTTAAGCCGCCTTAAATATAATATAACTATTTTTATTAGTGTTGTAGTTGATAATTAAACATATTTTCATATTCAAATTCAAATTCAAATAATTTTATTGCATTAAATATGGTTATAAAGATGTTACAACTTTTCTCAATTTTTTATAACTTACATGTTTTTTTTACTATATAAAACACATTTTAACTCTGCCATACGCCTGTCTGTAATTATACCATATTCTTGACAAATAAATTATTATAATCATTATCATTTTCTGTCATACCTAATCATTTTAAATTTAAGGACAATTTTAATCATAATCCTGTAAATAGTACTTCCACTAATCTGTTAATTCTGTTAACTATTTAGATTAAGGTCAGGCTCAGGGTATATAGAAATAGTTGGTGAACTATTAACAGTTACGCTTACGGGCACCCTCGTCTTCTTGATCCCATTTGGTCGAGGCACATTCCCGGAAATCACATAAACCTCTACGTGTACGGAATTTTTCAAATTATATAATGTCTCCACTTGGAGCTAGAGTCTACCCTGAAATCAGGGTGAATAGGCTTTAGCCGTAAAATCTCTGGCCCAATACAGGTTGGTCAATTTGGTCATCTGCACACACAACCTTTGAATTACTTCGCATATATCGTGCAGGTTTCCTCACGATGTTTTCCCTCACCGTTAGAGCGTCGAACAAAGTAAAAGTCAATTTCTTTATTCATTTTAAGTTTTTTAAAGCATTTAATGACGTCATATCAGAAGTTAAGAAGCTTTGCTCAAACCAAGACTAGGACTACAATAAACGTACGTAATAGAAAATCGAGAACACATATCCGCGTGCTAATTTAGAAAAAGCTAGCCAACATATTTTACCTCTTTTAATAAACCAAGAATAAATATTTCTACTACACTAACATTTAGTTTTGTAAAGAAAGCTAGGAGTTGCTACTCGTATATCTTTGAATAAGTATTAGTTATTAGTTCTTGCGTAGACTTCTACGCAAGCACCGAACCAATTAATAATATCAAGAGCCTTCTGCCGCATGCATCCTCCCTTTCATGTTTATTAAAAGCTCCAGCGAAACAGTAGGGAGAATTTCCGTGTATTGCATTGAAAATGAAAAATGTAATATTCTTCATTTGTAACTCAACTCAGTCGTTGCTTTCCATTCCAAAATGTTTGTCTCTTTTATGGAATAAAGAGAATGTCACCAACATTGTGTCAAAAATATAATTTGTATATGTCTATTCTCTTCTGCAGGTCTTATTTCTCAACTGATTATCTTGAAATTAAGTGAGCAGATTTTGATAATTACTGTAGATTTTTTTTGTTGACTACTCACTCACATTACAGCCCTGACATAAGAGTAAGGAAAATCTGCGCGCTTGATATTTATGTCGGAGATTTTGAAATTCACAAACACAACACCATGTAAAAATCAAAATTGTGTAAGAAACTCTAGATATTTTAGTTTTTACTTCTTCACTCAAAATCTTGCTAAGACTTTGTAATGTTATACGATATTTCCACAGGAAACGAACAAATTTCTCCATTAAATAAAATACTAGAAAGCTAGAATACTAGCGCTAGTACGCTACATAGATATTAAATCACATATTCATGTCAAGAATTAGACCAATCCTAGTTTAACCAAGGACCTATTTAAAATACCTTACAGATCTAGACGAGCATTCTGTAGACGTATGATCCCTTCCCATTTTCATTAGAGTTGGAGAAGGGTTTAGATTATAGTTCGTTTAATCCTGTTAGTCCTCAATTTATCTAGACCTGGGATTTGAGGTAAGTCTACTTATAGCGTTAATTTGAAAACGCAGTGTCCACTAAGCTGTTTTCTAGGATTCATCGTAATCTATCCATAAACATCCTACTAATATTATAAACGTGAAAGTTTGTGAGTATGAATGTATGTTTGTTACTCTTTCGCGCAAATGGATTTTAATGAAATATTGCAATAATATAGCTTATTAAGCGAAGAATAACACATAGGCTCCTTTCTACCGTGGAAAAATTCCTCACACCCACGGGAAAAAATGCTCGCGCTATAATATAAAAGGACGAACGCTTATCAGAAATATCTGCTATAATACACCAATGACATAATATTTTGTAAAACAGAGCCTAAGTTTTGTTTTATACATAATAATATTATTTTAGTTTATCTCTCATCTATTAACCATTAGCTGAGCTGAGAGTGAATTTTTCATTCAGTTATCAAATTAAAATAATTGTTCTTGTATGTGGACGCCCTTTAAGGACGATGCAGTAGGTAACCATAGTATGGCTATCCAAGGATCAGTGTAGGGTAAGCTGAGCGTATGCATCACGATTTTCTCTCTTATGCAGCGAACATAAGAACGGCGGCATTTAGTGCTAAGTATTTAACTTAAGGTGCTCTTGACTGTAATATTTTCTACCTACCACGCACGCACACATACAATAGTTACAATCTGCCAGGGCTAGAGAATGTTTTTGTGGTCTTATTAAAATCTGCATAAAACTATTTTACCACTGGCCGGTCTTATTTAATCCGAGCTTATGCCTTACACCACCACCATGACAGTGAATTACTACCTCCGTTTCACATGTAAAGGCGGTATCATCGCCGCTGGAGGCTGATTGCGGTACGTTAATGAATAATTTCGTCGAGGTGAAACATCCCTCTTTTCTGAGAGAAAGTTAAATATGATTATTTCGGGATTCTTTAAGGATTCGTATATTCAAGTTCAAAGTATGAAACTTGTTTGTTTTTCCTTTAGGTTGCACTTTAGAAGGTAAAGTTGTGGAATAAAAGTCACGTAATAACGTGGTCTTTTCTATGTTAATATATTTCTTTGATCATTAAAATTTACCCAACGCAACGTCATGTTTCACGTTCAGGACATCAAGACGAATCCAATGGTAGGAGTCGTTGCCATTTACAGGAGTGACAGATAAAACTGAACACTGAAAACATTTGGTCAAAAATGAAAACCACTAGGTATGTAGAGTCTACGCGTGGTTAGCTTAGGTACGTTTTCCATGTTGTAAATAAGCTTATGTTTCACAATTATTAATGTTGGAATGTATTAACATTGGAGTTTAATATTAAAGTTCCGATTCGCCAAGAAGCCTGAAAGCTGCACAAGTTCTCGAGAAACAAGTTGAATAAAACAGAAGGAAGGGGTGAACGCAGATTTTATCAAAGCAAGTTGGCAAAGTTTCATCGGTTCGTAGTTCGAAGAAGTTATAATCTTATATGAGTTTTAACTTTAAAGTTGAGAATTTTGATTCAAAAATATGCTTAAATGTAGGTACGAATATACGTTGTATCCCGTTTGGTGTAGCTGTATAATCATTATGTGCCTAATTAATTATAATATGCCGACTCAAGCAAGCTGTTAATAATTATGAGGCAGCCGCATGTATGTCACATAATTAAAAAAATATGTGTTTGGAGACATCTCACACTCGGCCATCTAACCTCAAACTAGGCAGAGCCTGTACTATGTGTGTCAGACAGCTAATAAACATACATGAATAAATATACCTACAACATCCAGACACAAGGCAAACACTAGCGCTCATCACACGAATGTTTGCCCTGGGCGGGATTCGAACACGCGACTCTGTGCTTCGTAGGCAGGTACACTACCCTCTAGGCTACGGGGCGGTCAAATTAATATCATATTCTCTATATAATAAAACTGTAGATGTCAAATGTCTGTACAAGGATAAAAAGGATGAATTCCGAGTCAGGAGGATGTAGAAGTGAAATAGAACATATCTAGACAATTTTCTTTTTTTTTTGTTTCTCTGTCTGTTTGTACAGGCTAATCTCCGAAACTATAGGACCGATTTGAATGAAATTTTGCATGATTGTTCTTTACAGGGGGATCTTGGATACTTTTAATCCCGGAAAATTAAAGAGTTCCCGTGGGATAGTTAAAAATTACTACGGAAAAGTCGGAAAACAACACAGGCAGTCTAGTAAAATAAAATTTCCGCGGTAAAAAGTAGCCTGTGTTATTCCGATGTATAAGCTATATTATTGTAAAGTTTTTGCGTGAAAGAGTAACAAACATATATCCATCCATACTTTCAAACTTTCGTGTTTATAGTTTTAGTAGGATTGAAGGTACAATATTTTTTTCCCCTTCCTACCCACCGTCCACCTCTCGAGACCACCTGGGTGAACGGTCAAAAGTTTTTTTTACTACCGTACACCTTTGTCCACCTAGATGTTCCACGGGAAATTTTTAATTTCTTAAGACGTACAATTTTAATGTAATAATTTTAAACAGATTAGTTTTTAAGTCATAGTTTATTATCATTCTAGTATTTCTAAGCATATTTGTATAAATTAATAATATTTATTTCATTTCATTTCATTTATTTTAACAGCTATAACATTTTATAACAACATTGTTGGTATGAAATTAAAAATACTGGCTACTTAAATATTGGTATAATAGTTTATTGGAGTATTTCGTATTTCCAATCTCTATAAACAATTAAATTTAATTAAGTAGTATTTCTTTGAATTTTGTGTTTTTACATTTATTTATTTACAAAGAACCGAAATAAAAAAAATGAACACATACATCTCCTTGTGTCGCATCGTGTTGTAGGTAAATATTTTTATTTCTTTCTTATTAATATTATAATTTAAGAGGTAGCTAATGTTAACTAATATTATGACCTCTACTTATGTACAATTTTCAAACCATGCATTTTTTTCACAAATAAATACTCTACAGTAACAGTTAGTAATACTAGCTACAATTATATGAGTATTTAGCACTTCACACCACTACAGTAATTATGAACAAGTTGACAAACTGGCAAAGTTTATTTCAGAGCCTCAGTCATTAGAGCGACCCGGCAAACCCGCGCTGATTCAATATCGGGATAAGTACTGACAACCCCACGGTATTTTGCTAACTATTAACTAAATATTTAATCTGCTGGGTCTCGGACCCTTGGCTATACGGTTAACAAACATCCCTAATTGATTGTGAAGACTAACATTAATAATAATTATTAGATTAACAAAATAATATTGGTAATTAAATGTAAATCATATATTTAATAAACGATCAATCTTTACATTATGGTTACAATAATTTAAATCATTATACTAATATAATACTTAAAACTGAATCACTTTTATATTTACTTTATTTTTATTTTTATAGCTATTAAAGATCTAACAAAAAAAGTAAATTTTATCCGATGTATTAGAAATTTTAGACCTGACACATTTAGCAGTTTCATCATTAGAAACTTGAACTGCTACAGCATCGACTATACCTTCATTTATCATAAACCAAATTATGTTGCCACCATGTCTCCTGAACACTATAGTAATTAACACACTGTCGTCTAACAGAAACACCGGTTTTCCGTTTTCTTTCCAAATAAGAGTATCCTTCATTGCGTTCGAGAATGATATCTTTTTGACGGCTCGCTGCCAATTCAGTTGCGGAAATCGAATGGTGTTATTATTCCTTTCTTTTACCACTTGAATATCTTCCGGTGTAGCCGCACTTATAGTAAGGGCTAAACAATTCCATTTACTAGTAGATCCGATGAAAGAAAATGTACCTGTTACATTCTCCAAATCCACGACAGTTGAAAAATCTTCTAATTGTAGACATTTTGAACTGGTGTCGTAGCTAAAAGAACCGTCAGTTGTCACTGATTTTGATAACACTCCACTGACGAATACTAATAGAAAAGTGCTTAGTAGCGTCATTGTATTTTTTATTTTTTTTATTTTTGTTGTAACGTCTGTATCTATCACTGTTCAATTTGTAAATGTAAATGGTTTAAAATAGGAGAATCATTTTTATAGTTCTTCGTTTCCCTAATGACATTATCAGTGAGTTAATGTAATTACCCAGTGATAAGAGTTCGGAATTCACTAATGACTAAAACCATTAGGTAAACAAGTAAGTTACGCTTTATTGGACAAGAATAATACAGCAATTAAATTTATTTACCATCCGCCTCTTGTTTTTTTAAGATTCTGTTTTCCCAGAAGTTTTGTTGGATCAGATATATGTAGGTATATTGGTAGCAACAAATCACAAACAAGTTACGTCGATATGTAACCCCTCGTGTTAAGAAGTAAATCCAAATGATTTCTGGGTCAAAATTTAAGATAGTTTTTTTGGTAAAAAAGCCATACAAACATAGGTATACATACAATTTAAAAAATAAAAATTCATAAAGTATGTAGCTGGAGTGAAACTTGCACCGGAGCAACGATACTAGCCACTACCAAGCATGTAAAAAGTAGTATTTTTATGCAATATCAGTTTTGAAAACCCGCAAATAACTGCAAAGTTTTCAGGAACCACTCATTTACTTAAATCCAAAGTAAATTAAGTTAAAGTAACAAATTTCGAGCATGTTTTAATTAAATTCGAGTGGAGCACAGACTATAAAACTGACGCCATTAAAAAGGCGGGCTTCGAAGTACAGTTGGTAATATACTTGTATACAAAACTAAGGGTCGTAGGATTTTATCCCGCCATAACATTGAAATAAATAGGTTAATAAAAATAATTTTGATACACTAATAGAACTGGAATGATATCCATATAATCTCATATTTCATAATATTATTTTGAACTCATGTGGGTTTGTTTGTCTGTAACCTGTTATTATTGCAGGAGAACTACGTTCCCATGGGAAATCAGCTACAATGAAAAAGCTAATGAAATAAAGTAAAATTAAAAAATAATAATTATTAAAAACCCACCTGCTGCGGCTTAAAAAAAAATATTTGCATTGAAAATTAAGAAATAGGACTATCTGAAATTAATAACTTTATGAAAACTCAAACCTAAACTGCGGAGTGACACAAGCCTGCCTTGAATGCGAGTTGGGGATGCTGTCTTCTTCTTTTAGTCGCTTTGTACGACACTCTAAATAAGTTTCTAAGTCAAGAGAAACATGAATTGGGCTCAATTTCCAAGTCATTTCTATTTGTCCAATAAGTGCAGGTTCTAAGCCCGAAGCCGGTTGTTAACGCGGAAATTAATTGCTCCGAAAGTTTAATTTTGCTCACTTGGAGATTGAGAGCAACCATTTTACTTGTGATGTTTCAAAGATTTCCTTTTACACTGTAAAATTTAATTCTGTAAGGATTACTTAAATTTTACATATTTCATTCATAAAGTTAAATCTTTTTTATTGGTAATTGAATTCGTTGTGAATTCTTTATCGGTTTCTCTTTTCTGTTTACTTCTTCTCAATTTCTTGAAATAAAATTGTTTCGTTGAAAAAATTACGTTAAACATCAGTTATACTACAATGAACTGCTAGGTTAAACTAAGGTCATCTCTTCACAATTTTAGACAAAATAAACTCATTTAAATGTTGCCACATACGTCCGATTTAACCAGTTTGGCTGATTTTACTCTCCCCTGTAAACAGTTCCACGAATTATTGTATAGTTCAGTTCATATTTATTTGCTCTCGCTATTGAAACGTGATCTTTCTCCTTTTCGTAATAGAGTTAACAGACTCGATGTTTATTTGCTGTAAATATTTGATTCAAGTTTACAATTTAGATGGAAAGAATAAATATACTCGTAGCATGATCTAGTAAACTAAGTAATAAAACTAGCAAAACTTGTAAGACTGAGTATTTAATAAAATAATGCAGTTTTTTTATTTACTTCAACATTTATAATGATGGCTGCATTATATTCCGGTTTTTATAAATATTCGTGTAATTATACTTGTTTATTATAATAATTTAATGCGTTATTCTTCGATCTATGGCGTTATTAATTAAATTCATCAATATTTTTTTCGTCTAATTATAGGCATCAATATAACAAATAGGTACGTAATTTCTGCTTGAAAGATTAACAAATATTCAAACTAGATGTCTGTATCACAATATTTGTTTTTTATACTTTTAAATTGTCTTCTTTAAATCAAATCAAATCAAATCAAATCAAATCATTTTATTTGCAAAAATACATTATTCAATAGATGGTTATAGAAAAAATAATATTATGTTACAGTATTCTGCTTGTGTCAAGCGTGCAAATATTTATAAATTATACAAATTGTCATTATAAAACATGCTATATCATTTTAAAATGTCCAAAAAAATAATAATAATGACTTAAAAATAATGTACATGTCAAAACACTCATTAATATAATAAAATTAAGCTACGCTACAAAAACAAAAACTAGGTTTTTAGTTATTCTTTATAAGTCAACAAATTCCGCGGTACTATAAAAACATTTTTGTAACAGCCATCTGTTTAAATTAGATTTGAATTTAATCACATTATCTATATCCCTTAATTCGCTAGGTAGTTTATTATATATTACAATACACATATTGAAAACATTATTTCGATATATACTTGTACGGCAAGGTGGTTGGAAGAGTAAATTTTGGTATTTGGATCTTTGTTGTCTAATGAGAACATCTCTTGTAAGTTTAAAGTAATACGGCCTCGTTTTAACAAATATGCAAATGTCTCTGATGTACATGCAAGGTAACGGCAGGATATTTAATTCTTTAAATAGGGGCCTGCAAGATTCCCAAGGACAAGCTTTACATATCGCCCTAACACACTTCTTCTGCAACCTGAAAACCCTATCTTTATTCACTGAATTTCCCCATATAATCAAGCAGTATCTTAGAACCGAAGAAACATACCCGTGATAAGCAGTCAAAGCCGCTTCCTTTGATACTGTTAGTCGCAGCTTTTTTAAGGCAAATACGAAACGATTTAAACTATTACAAATACTGTCCACGTGGTATTTCCAATTTAAATGTTTATCAATAACGACGCCTAAGAACTTAAAGGTATCAACCTCCTCAATTTTCTCATTATTATAAGTAATAGTTAGTGGTACGGTTCTAGAATTATACGAGTGAGGTTGCATAAATTTAGTCTTTTTAAGATTAATTTTAAGATTATTAAGATTCAACCATTCGATAACCACTTTAAGGGTGTCATTTATGCAGGTTTGCCACGATGTTTTATCATCACATTTAATTAATAAAGTTGAGTCATCGGCAAATAACACACATCTATGTGATATTGCTTGTGGAAGATCATTTATGTAGAGCAAAAACAAAAGTGGTCCGAGTATGCTTCCTTGTGGAACCCCAGTGTTATTTGCTCTATCTTGGGATCTAAACTTTTCTTTGACCAAACTTTTACCCTCCTTAACTATCTTTGATATTTCTGTAGCTTGCGTTCTATTAGTTAAGAATGTCTCTAACCAGTTGCAAGCCTTACCTCTTATCCCGTACTTTTCAAGTTTGCGTAATAGTAGCGAATGATTAACAAAATCAAACGCCTTACTCATATCTAGGAAAACAGAGGCTACTGGTATTTTGTTGTTGATACTATCAGAAATTATCTCAACCAAACTAAAACATGCATCCGCCGTAGAGCAGCCCTTTCGAAATCCAAATTGTTGTCCATTTAATATGTCGCATTTTGAAATAAATTCGTTAAGTCGTGAACTCATGGCGTTCTCAAATACTTTCGATAAAATGGGGGGCAAAGTTATTGGTCGGTAATTATTAGGGTCAGCATTATCACCATCTTTAAACAGCGGTTTGACGATTGATCGCTTAAGAGCCTCAGGAAATGTACCTTGCTCAAAGGATAGGTTTATAATATGTGCCAGCGGTTCACTGATAAAGGAGGCGCATAGTTTTAACAACCTAGTGTTTATTTCGTCATACCCACTGCAATTGCTATTCTTTAAGGACATAATTATTTTAAAAACTTCGGATTCGGTTACGGGTCCAAGGAAAAGGGTCTTAATATTGCTAGATATATGGTTCAATGCTGTATAGTTATTCCTTAAAGGATGCTTATTTGTGAGGTCAATAAAAAAGTTGTTGAATGTGTTAGTAATTTCCTGAGGATCCGAATAAGAAGAGCCATTATATCGCAAGTTATTAATCTCAGTCTGAAAAGCGTTTTCGAATTTTTTTACTTTTATTGTATTCCAGGTAGCTTTGCATTTATTTTTATGACTTAGGATATATTTGTTATTGCTACATTTCTGTGAAAGAAGCATACATTTTTGAAAGATTTTATTGTATTTTAAATATTTGGATCTATTTATTATTTTATCTCTTCCGGACTTTCTATACCTTAAATATAGAGCTCGTTTTGTTCTACTTGATTTTAATAAACCTTTCGTTAGCCAATTTGCCTTCTTTGAACGATTATTTACTTTGACTTTTATCACAGGAAAACACAATTTATGAAACAGCAAAAAAGTGTCATGAAATACGTTAAAAGCAGTGTTTACATCGCTAACTTGCAATACTTCTGAAAACGAAAGGGACGAAATGCATTCGCAGAACTTCCGAATGTTTGCTTTACTATAATCACGTACATTTTCAAACCATGTGACATGCCCCTGCTTAATTGTTGATTTAATAGTAATTAGTTGCGCTGTTTCATGATCAGAGAGACCAAGAACACGAACTTCAGAATCTACATGTTTAATATTGCTTGCAATTTGGTCAATGCATGACTTTAATCTGGTTGGAACATTTATATGTGGACTTAAATTATGGTTTTGCAAAACGCTTAAGAGTTCCTCGGTAGAAGAATTTTGCTTAAGGATATCTATATTCCAATCACCGCATAATATGATCCTTCTACGCCTAAAAGTAGAGTTCAAATATGCAAGTAGACTATTTAATTTGAGAAGGAAAATACCGACATGTGACTTTCTTTTCTCAGGTATTCTGTAAATATTTACCAAGACTATATTCAAATCGGGTAGTTCAGTACCACAACACTCGAAATAGATATCCACCGGTAAGTCGGAGGGTATTTTTAAGGCTTTGAAGTTTTAGAATACTATCTGCTACTAAATATCCGTCCTAAACTGCGTTATATCAGTTCAGGAACCGCTTTTACTAAAAACGTTTTAGTTTCAATATCCAATACTTTCCAACCTATTTCACATCAAATGCAACAAAACATAGCTGTATATTCACAAAAAATAAATCCCATTAATCCCAAGTAAGACCCAGTAGTTCGCACGAACACAAAAGCACAAAGGGTCAAGTCCGCCCTTTGTGGTGCCGAGTACCAGGATTCCCAGAGTCTGCCGGTGATGTATGGCTTCGTAATGATATCGTGGCTTGTCAGCTATTCATAAAGCCCTTTCAGCAAGCCAGGATGGATCGCCAAGAAGTTTGAGTGGGTGGAAATGGATATGCGAAAATTTTGGCCCAGTAAATTAGGATTTTTTCAAAGAAATAATTCGTTTCCACTTTCACTATTGTCACACTACATCACGGTATTTCACTACTCTACGAGTATTTTTTATTTTTTTATTTCAACCAACATTTTTAACAACTAATTATGTAGGTAAGAACGCCACATTTGAACGATTTACCATGGACAGTATTACTAATTCTTGGTACTTATTAGCTTTGACCTAAGAGTATAAAATAGAAAAATTTCTGGCTTTGACGTATGAAATTGTTCTAATATTTAAAGGTAGGCTACAAGAAATCGCTTTAAGCAAATTTTCTATTTGGCGAATAATTTATTATTAAAGTTATTTGTGTAGTTTTTTCGAAAATACGTGAAACACGTTTTAACCTTAGAGTATAAATAGATTTTTTTTTAACTTATTAGGAGAAAATGCATATCATCAAATCGGTCCATCTGTCCTTCCAGTTTTTTATTACACTAAAGGTCCACGGCACATTAAGCTACTATCGTCATTATGTAATCTCTACAGAATGCCTGAGAAAAACTACAAACGCGGGCGGAGCTGCGCGGCAGAAAGTTAGTCTGAAATAAAATGTTATTTTCTCACTTCTCGTCGTCGGTGGCCATGTGTTTTCGAATTCATTTGTACGTTTATTCGACGCTTTTACGGTGACGAAAAACATTGACAACATTGGGAACCTGCACATACCTGCGAAGAAATTTAAAATTTACGTGTGAAGTTGACCGACCCGTATTGGGCCAGCGTGGTCGACTAAGGCCTATTCGCTCTGATTTCAATGAAAAGTACCTAATTCTTCAGGTCAAAGCAAAGCAAAAACGATTAAATAATCCAAAAGCCTTTTAAGTACCTACCTGAAAGTACGGGATATTAAATATTTTTGTGAAGTCATCGGGTTTCCCAATCTCGCAAGCTGGAGCCTCTCTGCTCGGATGGAAATATTAAAAAGAAACCTCGGGCGAGCGAGATTCAAAACGAGTTAAGAATGAGGTTATGAATTATGAATGAAAGATTGCATTTACGATTGATTCATTTGAATGAGTTCTTTTAATATTGGAACGAATAATTTTGATTATAGAGATGTAATAATATTATTTTAATTATTATTTTTTTGCAAATTTTTGAGTACAGTCAATTAAATTGATAAAAAGCTTTTATTTTAAGCAAAACAGAAAGTACGACAAAGCTATTCATAAAATTTTTGATACATCGATCGTTTTCGAATGTTTGTTTTGTAGATACGTACCAATTTATTTCTCTTTAATAATTTACTATGTTTCATCAAATTCTCCGTAAACTGTCAAAGGAATTTATATGATTTTCGGCCTTACTAAATTACCTACTAAAAGTATGATTACAGTGTTAAAAAAGAGTTCAACCATCTAAAAATAAAAAATCGCATTTCGCACTCACCGCAATTGATGTTGTGCTTTTATCAACAGATGTGTGGTATAAATAGTCGTTTGTGAGTCATAGTATTATATTAATTTACTGCTCAACTTTAGCTCTTATCGACTCATAATTGGGTTTTCCAATATGGGCTTGACAACACCAAAATAGAACAAAATTCCCATAACTCATCACTACTTACAACAATTCCTGTTGTTTTCGTCGCTTATTTATTATAACTTGCACCATCGTTGTCAAGAGCCTTCAGACTGAAGGCGGGGCGTTATTGGCAATATTCCCAGTACCGTGGGGATTACAGACTGCTTTACAATGAAAGCCTGGTAGGCATTTAGATTGCACCTATTCCTGAATTGAATATAAAATCCCCCTTCTATTGAAAATTAAAATCGAGGTGAAAGTCGTTTTTGATAACAATTTTTATCAGCTAGTTGGATACCTACGTATAGTGTGGTATAGTATCGAATTCGGAGAAACAAAAGTAAAGTCACTTACCTACTTTCTTTCTTTATCACTTGGCTTTTTGCAACTGCGTTTTTTGCTTCCCTCGATGAAATGGGATATTTATCGCAGTAAAAAATCACTTTCCTCGTACTTTCTTCTCATAAGTTTGCCAATTTTTATCGCAATATTTTCAACCGTATACGCTTAAAGGTTTATCAATTTCTCGAATTATCTCCATACAAACTTTCCAATTGAAATAACTATTTTGTATGGGTGTATAGAAATTCAAATTATTTTGCTAAGTTGTTCAAAACTATTGACTGAGCAATAAGCACGTCTCTTCAGCATTTGCTAAGCCACCACTTAGATCCTGCATAAAAAGACCCACTTTCACGTTTATTATCAGTAGGGAATATGAGTAGATATTATGGTTTGTTTCATATTAATCCGGACAAAAGGCCGTTGACACCTGCATACAATGCGCACATTTTTTTCAAACGATACGATAAAACTATAGGAAATTATCGCAAAATACATAATTTGGCATACCGTAGTAGAAGGCGGGGTGAGCGTTTGGCTTTTGGCGTTACATCATCACTACATAGTATAAAACAAAGTCGCTTTTTCTGTCCCTATGTCCCTCCCTTTATACGCTTAAATCTTTAAAACTACGCAACGGATTTTGATGCGGTTTTTTTTAATAGATAGAGTGATTCAAGAGGAAGGTTTATATGTATAATACATGCATAATATACTTAAGGATAACCCACAATAACCATTTTCCCGTGCGGAGCCGGGGCGGGTCGCTAGTGTGTTAATATAGCTCTAAACAGTAGGTATAGATACCGTGTTTAAAACTGGCTGTTTATCCGCAAAATAGTGGTAGTACTCATAATAGGTACTGCATAACTTTCCCTAATGAACATAGGTTAAAATATCAAAATTAAAATTCTACTTCCCATATAAAATGGCCGGTCATCTGACTGAAGTTTGTATGAAAAGTTCAATGTTATTTTTTATATTTCAATAAGTATATGTTCCATTGGGAAAGTTGTTCAATTTCATGAGTACTACCCATGGTCCAACAAAACAAGGTCTAACCGTTAGACCACGTGACTTGACACAAGCCTACGTCATCATGCTGATCATTCTTGTCTATTAACACGCATTCGACAAGGATGAACAGCATGATGACGTAAGCTTGTGTCAAGTCACGTGGTCTAGTGGTTAGACCTTGTTTTCTTGGACCATGGTACTACCATTATGTTCAGAATTCCTTCATTTGTGTGTCTGTTGAGCAGTGCAAGGCACGTCTCGACGCGTACTTCGCGCTGGCGATCATTGAGTTCGTAGGGCACAAGTAGGCCTACTATGTAAGTAGCGACAGGCTCGAGAAGCTGTCAAACGCGACATAATGACAGAACTACTATGGCTCTAATATCACTATGTCGCGTTTGACAGCTTCTCGAGCCTGTCGCTACTTACATAGTAGGCCTACTGTTTGTCAAGCTTTTTTACTTTGCCAATTTTGCCGATACACATATTATACAGCCTTATTTTACTTACACCCAACACGCCTTATGAATAATTATTCATATTATAGCAGAAACTTTGTGTTTAGTAGCTCATTAATATTGGAACACATTTCATTTGTTTTGTCTGACAGTTACAAATGATGTTTTTGTTTGTTTGGGATTAATTGATTGATATCCATTGTTTTAAGTTATTCTGTGATTTTGCTATTCTATTATTCATAAGCATTGACTATAATATTGAGAAAACTATGTTCACGTTACTACGCAAATAGAACTATGATACTTTATGTGTGGTGAAAAAAAAAACTTTCCTTAATTAAAATGTGGCTTTCATATAAAACTAATCTATCTACTGAATTTGCCTGATGACATTCGGTGCTCATATGGTGCTAAAAAAGTTATTATTAAGGCTACTCGTATATACAAAAAATATTTACTTATTCCTTATAATAAAATACTTAAATATGTAATAACAATAGATAAATAACCTACGATAAAATACATAATATTATGTAACTAAATAAAACAAATATAAATGTTTCTTTATTTGCAAAATTTTATTATTAAACACATTTTTATTCTGATTATTTCTGATGCCACAGAAAACTGTTGTGCAGTTTTGTGGGACTTTGTTTAGGTAATATTTAATTAAAAAATAATATAATAAATTTGTGTCTTTTGCATTTAGTGTTAACATTTGATGACTGGTCTGCACATAAAAAAATAAACAAACGTTGAATACAAGCACAGAGTAAGATGTAACGTGTCTACGAACAAAACATCAAATTATACTTACCTACTTGTTTATAAATGTAGCTTGGTGGTAGGTAGCCTAAGAATAACGCAAGCGAAACGCGGCTTTCAAACTCTTTGGTGGTAGCTAACAAGTATTAAACTGGCCACATTATATTCTCAAACAAATTTTGCCTTTCAAAAAAGGCTTAATAAGTAGGTAAGTTATTTCCATAATTCCACCCACCACTTCAAAAGGGGTTTTTAATTTATGAACTTTGTTCGAGCTCCTTTTAATTTTAAATTCAGATGTAGGTAACTTGGAGTTTTCTTCTGGCGTTTGAAGGAAATGTTGAAAAGAAGGTACATAATTAATATTACAATTTATTAAATGAAAAAAAAAAGATATAATGAGCTTTACGTTTGAAATTTCAATCAAAATCCAATTATAGTTACACTTATATCATTATTATGACCAAATAAGCTTAAAACTACCAGATTGCTACACTTATACTATACATACATATTTTTAACCAGCGAAAAACAGAGTTTGTGAAATCGACTTTTTGTATGACCACTTATAACTTTTTATAGAGAAATTTTTAGTTAATTAATTTGCTTGTTTGGCGCTGACACGCAAAATGACGTTAGTTACAATTACATTTGTATAAGAACTAGCTTTATTTAAAAATAAAAATAAGATAAGTAAGTATACTTACTTAGGCATACTTACATTACTTTATGATTAAAGTTATACATATTTTGGTTAAATATAAAATGTTATTATTTTTTGCTTCTCAGTCTTTTCGGCGGTTTAATTTTTTGGTATACAGGCTTTTTTCACCATATTGTGTATGATGTTAAGTCCTGTTGGTGATTAGTGAGAAAAAATAAACCAATCCTAAATTAGCTCGTCAAATCCATTTGATTCAAGTGGCTGGATCGATCGAAACTTTAATAGTCCGTGGTCCAAATATGAATAAATAATAGCTGGTCTAGTCAGGTCAAGGCCTCAACACAGCTTTGACAGACACCGCCATCTTACCCCAAACTAAATAGGCAGAGCTTGTATAGTCAAGAGTATTAAGTGGTATTAATAGTATGTCTGCCTTCGAAGCACAGGGTTGTGAGTTCGAATCCTACCCAGTAACCATTCGTATGTAAAAATCATGTAACTGACTTAACTAAGTTACGTAAATAAATACGTAGAGTAAGGAAAGATTTTTTATACTCTTTGCGTAAATATCATAAGAAAAAAAAACTTTGATCTCTTTATACACTTGTGTTTGTCTTGTGCCTGGATGTTGTCTACGTATTTTAAATGTATGTATATCAGTTGTCTGAACTTGTATGAAACATTATGAACTTGTCCTACAAGTACTTATAAACGCAAAAGTTTGTGAAGTAAAGATGGAAGTTTGTTTTACGCAAAAACTACTGAATGGATTTTAATAAAACTTTCCAATAATATAGCTTAAACATTAATACAACATTATAGGCTAGCTGTTACCGCGCAAAAATTCCTCATTCCCATAGGAAAGCGAGACAGAAAGTTAGTATAAAATATGTCCGTGTAAAGGAAATGTCTGAACATTCAATCAGAACGGGTTCATTTTATAGTAAAGTAAGCGGCGCGATATATCCCTGTGACAAGCGACACCGTTTCAATCTCATAATTTGTTTTGTTGTGTGCTGTATTGTACGCCAAATAGGCAATTCCCTTTCGGGTAAATTCAGATGCCTCCTACATGTCGAGTTGTATTGCGGCTGGAATCGATCTCAATTCCACATTCCATTGGCAGCCGCATCGCTCTGTTGCTCAGTGTTACCAAGCCACATTAATTGAAAATATATTTTATTTAAGAAAATTTTAAATGTTAATAATACAAGTCCGTAGCTCATTCGTGTCGAGATCGAGGACAGTCGAATGAGCACAATAACAAACTTAGATCACAGATTACTTTTTATTATTCAGTGCAAGTTTTATCTTGTGTCGCAGCCCCTAGATGCAACTCTGCAAGTCTGAAAGCTATTTGTATAAGTAAATATTTGTATGCCGACTCATAGTTGAAAGCTAGCTGTTCGTACCTAAACCTCTTACGTCACTACAACAATTATTTTACTACGTCACTGAATCTTATCATACATATTACGTAACATAAATGCGGCCACTATGAGTCGGAATAAATTGCTTAGATTATTTAGAATTTGACGGCCTGTAGCCTAGTTGGTACTACGCCTGTCTGCAAACCACAGGGTCGCTTTGAATCCCACCCAGGGCAAACATTCGTGTGATGTGCACCTTGTATGTTTGCCTTGTGTCTGGATGTTGTAATTATGTATTTATTAGGTCCTTACATAATGAAATTGCCGTTCAGTATCAAAAAAGTGAAACAAGTTTTTTTTAATGAAATTATTATTTAATCAATCGAAGTATGCGCCGTTGTTATCGATACACTTCCGCCATTTTATAGGCATATCATTGATACCTTTGGAAAAAAATCCTGGGAGCGAGAGTCTATTAACTGTTTGAAGGCGGTTTTGACTGCCTCATCAGATTTGAAATTTTTTCCTTGTAAAAAGTTATCCAAATTTTGATTTTTTTTCCAAAGATATCAATGATCTGCCTATAAAATGGCGGAAGTGTATCGATAACAACGGCGCATACTTCGATTGATTAAATAATAATTTCATTAAAAAAAACTTGTTTCACTTTTTTGATACTGAACGGCAATTTCATATGTAAGGACCTAATATATCAGCTGTCTGACACCCATAGAACAGGCTGTGCTTTGTTTGGGGTAAGATGGCCGTATTTGAGGTGTCCCTACATATATTTAGCTTGCTTAGTACAATAAGTCGAAATAAAATTGCTTAGACATATAATTATCAGTCGGCTGAAAACATCGGGCTGGGATAAACAAAAAAAAAAAAATCTATAAGAAAATGTCACATACTTGGCAACACCGATGGCCCCGCCGCAGCGGAATTCTAAATTAATAGCCCGGGATCAGATCAATATTGGGCTTTGACTCTATATGATCCGCAAGCCGAACCAACGTTGCATGGGGGCTAATTTGCGATTGAATTGTCTAAAGCTTCGCGTTTCAAACGTCGATTCATTTGGCTAATTGATGTTTGGTAGCTATTGATATGAGCTGCAATCGGTTAAATTTATAGTTGAACGTAATTAGTAATGTAACGAAGTTTCAAATTAGTAGGACGTAAATTACATTATAATATGTTAACAGCTCATGTCTCCACCGAGGGACTCGAGCCTACCCTGAAATCAGGGTGAATAGGCCTTAGTCGACCACGCTGGCCCAGTGCGGGTTGGTCAACTTCACACACAACCTTTGAAATTTTTTCGCAGGTGTGTGCAGGTTTCCTCATGATGTTTTCCTTCACCGTAAGAGCGTCGAATAAACGTACCTACTTACATATGAATTCGATAATCGAAAACACATTGGCACGTGCTAGGCTTGAACCTGCGAACTTCCGAATGGAAGTCAACAGCCCTAGTTTAACCACATGGCCACCGACGCTCTCTATTTTTTCAATTCCTTATATATAATAGACATCTATTATGTTATATGTATGTAATTTACGTCCTACTTATTTGAAACTTTGTCGCATTACTACGCCATACGCCATGTAACTAATTTGAAACTTTGTATATCTGA
Source organism: Teleiodes luculella (assembly GCA_948473455.1). NCBI lineage: Eukaryota > Metazoa > Arthropoda > Insecta > Lepidoptera > Gelechiidae > Teleiodes > Teleiodes luculella. The sequence goes on along the minus strand of OX419600.1, from coordinate 9,656,732 downwards.
TAAGTAACTAAACAAACAAGACCTCTGGATGTTAGCACTGGGCATTTTTTAAATGTTTTAGTAGGTACCTAGATTTTGCTGTAGAGCAGAAATCTTGCTAAAGCCAGACTAGAACAATAAAAAAAGCTTGCTAATGCAAAATTTCAAAACCATTTTTATAATGAAAATGTATATGAATTATAATAATTTATGTATTCAAGAAAAAATATAAAACGATTAGGCGCTTATTTCTCTTGCAACCGCCGCGCCGTCATGATGGTTTTTAAATAATAATTATAAAATTCAAAATAGTCAAACTGTCAGTGATGAAAATTAAGTGTCAGTGTTGGCAAGTATACCCAAAAACATCGTAAGTATTTGAGCCAGCTTTATTTGACACCATCGCGTAGCGTAGCCAATAATTTCTCCTTACATTTAGCAATTGATGACACTTTTAAGTATACCTAGTGATACGACAAACATTAAACTAATTTTACCTCAACAAATATCGATCTCTCTGTTTTCACATCTTGTAGTACCTTTTTTAAAGTCTCCAGTAGTGGCAAGTGTTGCAACAATCAATAGTGTAAAATAGCTTAGAATAACTTTCGTAAAAACTCTGTTGACACGCATCGCAAAATGGTATAAAAGCTGTCTATTCCATTCTCGACTCGACTTAAAGGCTCCTGCAGCGAATCATTTGCTAGGATTTATTTACAAAATGCCTTGTTTTCCATGCAAATATCTCTTTAATCCGGCAGCCAATCAACGAGTATGATGTAGTTCTTTTCTACAGCAGCGCACACATTGCGCGAAGCTGCCAGTACTGTTTAAACCGATATCGCATCGCCTCTTTAAATTTTAAGAGTTTATTCTTCACTAGCTTTCCGCCGCGGTTCCGCCGCATTTTTCTGCGGTAAAAGGTAACCTATATTACTCAGGGTGAATGTAACTTTCTAATGGTAAAATAATTTTTGAAATCGGAAAAGTAGTTTTTGAGTTTATTTATTACAAACATACACACACACACAAAAATAAAAATAAAATCCTGTTTATAATATTAGTATGTTAAGATGTAAGAAGAGTTTCAGATGAGATCAAAGTCAAGTGACACATTCACGACCTGTATTTTTTTAATATCAAAATTGAAATGTGATATTCATTAATCCTTCAACACAATGAATAAAGTGGTCTGGCCGCCCCGCTGTGTCCTGAGCGCGGGTTTAAATCACGAAGCCGCATGTAAATCAGGGCGCAGTATTCGCCGCAAGCCAGACTGGACCTATGTTGGTCAGAATTTCAAATGACGTCGGATTACGTAGGATTCATGACCACAATCCATTGTTAGTGGAATAAGAACCTACCTATAGACAACAGATACCAAATAGTAGTGCCTACAGAAGGTTCACTAAGCTTCAAACAAATACCAAACCTAGCATGGCATAAAGTGCAATTCAGATCGCACGGCACTAGCTAAATACCAACAATGTGAATAATTCATATTTTCTTAATAATTGTTTTCATTACACGTTTTCTAAGTAAATATGTTTTTTATTATTGAGAATTTTCCAGCAAAAATATTAAGGTTTATGTATAAATCCGCTCATTGCCTAAATTTATATAACTTTCGTTTTGATGAAGTTCACACATTAGGTGCTATTTATTTATATATATTATTTAATACCAGCACCACCACTGTGAAGCGATTGATGACACAGTGCTTTTTTAACAAATAGATTTAATAAGTATGTACGCGCATGCCCTCCCGTTTTTTGATGCTACCTACATAGTTACAGTTGAACGATTTTCACTATATTTTTTATTTATCTCCTTTTTTTGTTGTTTATGAGTTTGAATTTCTTCTCTCCTCTCACAATTAATTAATTTCTATCGGCGGAGATTTTTCATTAGCATTGTACTAAATAATTACCAATACACACTATTGTTATTCGTCTGTAAGTCTCCCTAAGAAAAAAAAAAAAAAAAAAAAAGATATTGATAATAACATCAAAATATAGCAAAATATTTTTTTCCATCTGCTGAATTTATTTTCAAATGGTTTAGAACTTCATTTCGAATGCAAAATAAAAGTACGTTAATTGAAAAACTTTCAGGTCAGTGGACCTCTTTAGCAGAGTAGGTATTCGTAAAACCTTTAATAAACCAAAAATAAATTGGCAATAGTCTCTTTAAAAACATCTCTAGAAACAATTCGTGAAAGAAACTACTAGACATAATTAACATTTTAAATCTTATAAATAACATAATTATTATACAAATTGAATTGAATTGAATTATTATTATTTTTTACCTTTGCTTTATCTTAATTATTGACATACATTTATTAAACGTTATTATTAATTATTGCCATGGACTTAGTAACATAGTTACAATAGTGTAACTATGGTAATTCGCCCAAGATTATTGCTATAATTGACATTTCAGAATAATATTCAATGCCTGGTGAAATGGAAGTAGTAACTGAAGTAGGTACATAAATATTGTTGTTGTCTTTTGTACTAGATTCCATGTTTTACATCATTATCAGATTTTTATTAACAGTAACTGTTCATGTATTGCTTGTTTGAATATTATGCATGTATATTTCACATTTCAATACAATGTAATTTGTTCAAGGAATAAATGATTATTATTATTATTATTATTATTATGTTGGTACACTTTAAGATCACGGGTCTATAGAGACCCGGTCCTTTGGGAGGCGTGCATGGGGCCAAAGCCAACATGTAGAGGCCCGTTTAGTACCATTTATTCTAAAATGTGAGATGGCACGCACCTACCGGGGCCTATCCTCCAACACACTACACAAATGTGCTGGAGGACAGTCCCCGCTAGCTGCAAAACTATTGCCAGGGAGGGACAAACGTTGGTCTGGGCTATGGGGGTGGGAGTTAGTGGACTGGATAACTGGGCTATTGAGGTGAGATAGCGGACATCTGCTTGTTAAAGATCTCACAACATTAAATCTAGCAGACGGTGACTTGCCACTTAATAAATGGGCTACCCTAAACGGCCGCACGCATGGTGCGACAAGGGAGCAACATTGTCGTAAGTGGCTCAGGGTGCGGAGAGGTGAGACTGCGGGGCGTTAGACGTCGGTGGAACACCTAGTAGAACCCCCGGCGTTATGACATTTTACACTTCCACCCTGGAGCATAGGTTCCGCTCTTGCGCTGTTCACTCGAGGCCGGCCAGTTAAGGCAAGCCAAGAGGCGAGGGCTAAAGTTGGTAAAGAGCCCTCTGAACTCGGGTCCGTGGTGACGCCAATCACCAACAGCTTCGCCACAAAGCTGCCCTGCGGATTTATTATTATTATTATTACTTAACTCTTTAAGAAAAGCGGTAAAACATGATTTCAGAGTAAAAAGGAACCGACGACGGCAGGAACTGTGAACAATAAATAGGCCTAAAGATCTAGCAGCCAGGCCAGGAATTTATTTTGTAATACCACAAGGGTGTAAAGTTGACAGCATTTAATAATTCAGCCGAAAATGCCCCCTTAGTGACCCCCTCCACACTAGCGTCTTTCGAGCTTCGCACATACAAGCAGAGGCAGCAAGGCGAGTGAAACAAAAGACGGACGCGGATGATTGTATGTGCGGGCGCGACGACAACGATATGCGACGTTCGAAAGACTTTTTTTTTATTGACCTATGCTTGAGTCGAAAAGGTACGACGGATCAAGCTTCACCGGACTTGCGGGGGAGCGGAAGACTCCACCCCAAAAAAAGTCATATACGAACGCGTCCAGGGGCGGCTCAAGGGAGCCTCGGACTGCGGCCTAGCGCGTTGATATTGAAAAACATCGTGAAAGAGACGACGCCTGAGGGGCTCCGTCTCGAATTATAAATTCTGATTATGTGCGGGCGTGAAGGGTTCGAAAGACGTTGTGTGGGGGTATCTTATATAGTTACGAGCTCTTCTCCTTGTCATATGGAAAACTTCTTTTAACAATTTGGTTACGGCGAAAATAAGAATATAATTTATTCTTTATTGCACAACAAGAAATCCAGTCCTTATCGGTAACAATGTACAAATGGGCCATCTTATTGCTAAGGAAGCCATTTTTAGCAGGCAACCCACTGATTTAAATAAGTTCGGATTTTTCATATAAAGCCCGACCAGAGAAATAAAAAACCTCGCCATATTGCGGAATTTCAATGGAACTAATTTTATAGGGGAAATTGTTGCCAAAAACATAAAAATATACACGTGGCGCCCTCAGAGCAGGTTTTCTATTTCTCTGGTCAGGCTTTAAGTACAAATTATTATGTTTGTTTGCAATGTACCCACACATTTGTTTCTCGCAGCGGGTTTAAATTGAAAGCTCTTGAAATCCATTTTATTTCGTTTGACAATCAGACCCGTCTGTGACAACGTTAAAAACACGAACAAAATAAATTGCAAATTGGAGCTATAAATTCGCGGCCGTTTCCGTAATTGGTAGGTACTTACAGCTTCATTACTGATTGTGTTGTTATTTTGTTTATAAAATTAAATTTAATACAATTGTCTGTGAAAAAACAGCCCCTGTAGCTGACAGCTGAGTGGAACAACGCTCTCCTCACATGACGAGGTTCCGGGTTCCAATCCCGATGTCACAACCTACCAAACTAAATAGAAATAGTCTGTAGATATTTCTACCATACTTGATATTTGTATATTTTTATTGTTACCAATTTGTTATTTTACTACTTCATAAAGGTACTCAATATATTATTATAATATTATGCTGTTTGTTATTTATATACGCTTTCGTGATTACCGTCTGTATAGATAATTAAAGCATTTTTTTATAGTGGCAGCTTATCAAACGATATAGAGCAATTTTTTTTTTAAACTAAAAAAAATTGCGCCTACAATATGACCAGAAGGGATTCATTCTTTGCTAAGATTATTCTGTGCTTTAAGAAAACCTAATTTTTATTTTTATTTTTTTAAATTGCTGTCTATTTTTGATACCTTCACAGCAAAATCTACCCGTTTGTCCCTAAGGGATTACGTACCTTAACTAAAAGTAATAGGGTAAATGTAATAGGCTGACTGTCGGTAGAAGATTGGGGACTGGCTGTAAATAACCCTCTGTAAATAAGGAGTATTGGATCTTAGAGTTTGTGTGTACAGGATAAACCTGGAGCCATATGCTACCTCTATATTCTCAGATCAAGTTTATTCAAGGATGTTATAAGTACTTTGTACAACAGTACGTCCTAGAATTTATAGCTTTTTCAACAGATGTCACCTGTGAGTGTACCTATTTACTATCACAAGCTTCTAAACCACCGATGTCTATCCATAGACAAGTTGAAAACCGACTTCCCAGCGTCTGGTTGAGCTGAAATTTGGCATGCGTAATAATTACCTATCTATCTCTTGAAGAAATCTACGTCACAATCCTGTAGTTTCGGAAATAATCTGCGTGGGGATCTTGCCTGTCCAGTGCGTGTCGCTTATATGTGCCTGACAACTACTTTCGAGCGTCGTCTGTTGGCAGTGCCTTCCCAACGCACCAACCATTACTGCAACTCTCCGCTCGTTTTTGCACACAGTCAGCTGAACACTCTCCTGCATATGTCACCCACCACATATTGACATCTTCCATGACCCACTAACAAAACTTAGTAAACAATGCCTTGTATTTGCTGGAAGAAGGTAACAGATTGTTAAAAACATGTCTTTTTTGTTTTTAGAATGTTTTAGTTTTTAGTGTTTCATCTGTTTGTACATATTATTTAAAGTTTACAGTGATTTGGCTATGCTGTTATGCTGTAAATGTTTTTCTGTAAAATAAAAATAAAAAATATAAATATAAAGGGGAGATAGTTAAATTCTGCTCATTTTATTAAACACCGTGAAAATATTATACACAAAACAGTTCATTAAAGTACCAGGAAAACATAACACATCTGTAGATATACATACAGTAGTTGGCTTAGTTCAGTTTATCAATACTTGTGGTTCTGGCTGAAGTTGGACTTGTGTGAAGCAAGAGACGAGACTGAGCCGTCATAAGCACCGAGCGACGCCAAGCCGTTTGCCTGTAAATACAAAGGGAGGTATTGAGGTGATACTATTTTGGAAACAATTAATATTAATGTTTGTTTATGGCTTTCGCGCTAAGTACACATTAAAAAGACATTAAAGACCCGTAGATATAAAAATAATTAATATTATGTTTATTTTCCTTCATTCAATGGTGAACTGTTACGAGTATAAACTGTTTTCATTATACGCATAGATACTAGCTTTCCGCCCCGCGGCTCCGATCTTGTATAAGCTATATTATTGTAAAGTTTCATTAAAATCCATTCAGTAGTTTTGGCGTGAAAGAGTAACAAACATACATCCATACATCAATCTATCCATCCTCAAAAACTTTCGTGTTAGTAGGATTAAAAGTAATTCAAAGGTTGTGAGCAAAGTTGGGGGAGGCCTTTGTCCAGCAGTGGACGTCTTTCGGCCAAAATGATGATGATGATAAGCAAAGTTGACCAACCCGCACTATATAAAATAGGCATATGAAATAGGCTGGGATTTCAACTGTGTTCCCTTGGTGAGGACATCTGAGATGTTAACTACTGTTGATCTATCGCGAAAGAGAATGTCTGAATCCGTCCCTGGTTATGTACTAATGTTTGTATTCCGGAATTGGCTGCGGTTCTGGTGTTTGTTCGTGCATCCTCGAGCGGGTTCGTTCTCGGCGAATGTTTGTCGCTCGGGACTCTTCGGGTGGAAGGATCAGCCATGTTTGCCCCCGTCTGTTTGGTTTTAGCTATTGCTTGGAGGATTGGCAGAGCTCTTACTTTTGTTGTGATTATATTGTGAACTTATACGATTTCATACAGGATAAGGTAAACCTGATTTTCAATTATTTCGAAGGTCTTATAGTTTAAGTTTTCACAATTCTAATAATAAGCCTGAAAAAACATGGTTACTCAATGAATCTGATTAATGTTTTCCGGAAAAAAAAAAAAAAAAGTATTTTTTGTTCATACATACTACCCGATTAAAGTTATCATTTTGTATGGGAGTGTAGGGAGTGTCGAATTTCTGGTTACCGAGTAAAGTTTTTTTAAGAAAGTTGCACTAAACCATTGACTATTTTATAAACGTTTTTCTTGAATTAAGAACAATGGGAAAGCATTTTACTTCCTCAAAGCACGATAAGCTGAATAATTTAGATTTTGCATCGTTCTACGAGTATGTCCATTGAAGATTAATTAAAGCCGAGGTGCTCGTGTTCATACCTTACAATTGACTATTCAAAACTGGGCTTTAGGTATACATATTAGGTATATACAGTTAAGTTCATAAGTCCAGTCATAACACGTGCATCTATTCGTTAAATTATAATTATATTTTTTTAAACATTTAGGCCATATCATTTGAAGTAAAATATTGAATCCCTTACACTGTATACGGATTTTTGAAATTTTGGAAAAAAAAAGTATAAAAACACGTGATTTGACTGCACTTTTGAACTTGACTGTACCTTTGCTACAGTTTTTAGACACTTCAGTCAAACAACTTACTCAAATATTCAACTTACTCTAGCCAAAATAGGAAAAAATCTTACTCTAGCTCTCTTCAACAGTTCTTCCTGAGCTTTCTTCACGTTACCATCTTTCCCCGCCCAGGTCTTCCAGACTGTGGCCTGCAGAGCTCTCCCGTAGCTGAAGGTCAGGGTCCAGGGTTTCTTGGTCTTCACTCTATTGATTGCATTCAGGTTTAAAGTGGCTGCTTCTTCCGATAGACCGCCGGAGAGGAAGGCAATGCCTGTTGATAATAATATATGTGAATTTAGTATCGTAATACTCAGTATAGTACACTCATGCCCGTTTGCACTAAACTTGAGAATCGCCTAAATTGATGCCTAACGTATTTAAGTGAATCTTACTGCAAATTTGTTGTGCACTAACCTTAAAATATTCCTAAAACTGCTTAAGTTATGCTTAAGTAACCGTTTTAAAGATCTGTTTAGCTTAGTTTTTTCTTAACTAAGAAAAGCCTAAGACAAGGTTAGTGCGAACGGGTGTCAGTATACTCAGTGAAGGTAGTATCATGTTTCTATCTCATAAGTAAGAAACAATTTATTAACTGCGATAGTATACAGGCAGCGTAAGACTAGTAATTTTGCAGGTCTTTGGGGGACGGCCTTTGTCAAGCATTTGACGTCTTTTGGCTGAATGGTTGATGATAAAGGATTTTTTTCTAAAGGTCAAGTAATTTGCCTAGCCAATGGGCTGCTTTTGTACAAAATCTAGGTAATTGTTAACTTGTAATCTTCTAAGTAAATAAATAAATAAGATTATGTCTAGAATGTTTCAATTCAATCAGTTTGTACACAAAATTGGAAGTCTTTATTAAATGGTTATTTAGAGATATAATAAAAAGAAACACGTAAAAGTATGTATTTGTGCTCTAATTTCCATAAGGCTATTTTGCTGTAAAATTTCCTAAAATGTTTGTACTCGTAAATTAACTTGATAGTAAAAAGAATAATATTTTTTCCAGAAATGTGATTAGTACACCGTCATATTAACAAGATAAGAGCTCTGACTCTAAATTAACACATGCTTGCATGCATGCTTTCTTGCATGCTTGCTTGCATTATAATATGGTTACCAGGAACAGCAGCTGGTACTCCTCTCAGCAGGGCTGTCACTGTCGCTTCAGCTATTTCTTCTGGGGTTGATTTCTTCGAACAACCCTGGCCAGGAGTAACCTGGAAATTACAAATAACTAAATAATTTGGCTCTCGAAATCCACATTTATTGTATGCACATCGAAGTACTATCTGGTTAATACAATGTTGCGCCTTTTATTTGTACATGCATTGCTGTGTAGTTTAATAATTTGGAAATAAATGTTTTTTCTTTCTTTTCACATTTTATACTAACTTTTCGTCGCTTTAACAGTTTTTCCCGTCGAAATGAGGAATTTTCTCGCGGTAAAAGGTAGCATATGTAGTAACATAAGTATCCCAAGACCTATTCTATCTTTATGCACCAAGTTTAATGAAAATCGGTTCAGTAGTTTCGGAGGCTATTCAATGCAAAAAACAAACAAATCTTTTCTCCTTATACTTGTATTAGTAGTAATAAGTAATGTATTTTATACATATTTACATGTATATCAGCTGTTTGATACCCATAATACAAGCTCTTAGTTTGGCGTCAGATGGTCGTGTGTGAGATGTCCCAATATGTATTAATACTACCAAAGGTCTATATGCTATCTAGGCTTTATTGTCTTACCATATTAGGTTTAAGTAGAGTGCCCTCTAAGAAGACGTGATGGTCGTTCAAGGCTTTGTAAACAGCTGCCAACGCCACCTCTGTCACTTTTTGAGCTCTTACTATGTCATGGTCACCTGGTAACAAAAACGAATGCTGATGCTTATTCTCGTATACAATACATTACAAAATATTCTTTATTGACTCCAGTTATAAAAAGAATTTCAAAGGGTTCGAATCCCAAAGTCCAGGGCAAACATTCGTGTGATGAGCACTTGTGTTTGCCTTATGTCTGGATGTTGTATATTTATATAATATGTATGTATATCAGCTGTCTGACACCCATAGTACAGACTCTGCCTAGTTTGGGGTTAGATTTTCGTGTGTGAGATGTCCCACATATTTATTATTAAAGGCGACCCCATTGTTAAAGTAGCAATTTTTCCCAGGTAACCAAGCAGAAAATTGCGAAGAATACTTTATGTTGAATGGTTTTATTATTCGAATATTAAGTTTTTTTTTGTAAACCTGTGTGCACTTGAATATTTCTCTTGACTTACCATCTAAGAGCACATCAGGCTCCACGATGGGAACCAAACCCTCACTCTGACATATGGATGCGTATCGCGCAAGCACCTGAAAAAGATGTAAGTATGACTTACAAAACTTACAATTCCTCGCTCAATAATGGCACGCACATAAACGACACTAATATCAAACAGATTGTAAATACCATTTGCTAGCTGTAATGTTGTACGGACACTTAAGCATAATCATAGAGAAGAAATTTTTTATTATAAATTCGAAAATAATTCTGTTATCTCTACTCCAAACCTTTCATGTCTATTTTCGTAACTTTCGTAGCAAATGCGTACGATAGACCTACGATGTTATTTAAAGACACTTTCTTCAAGTATCCTAACCACAGAAGTGAAATGTAAAATATTTTTTAAATGAAAAATGACAAAACTGAAAAATATTTTTTATTGCTCAAGTCTACATTTATAAAATGGTGTTGAAGCTTCCCAGTAAGTAGTTATGAATATTTGTAGTGGGAATCCTCCGATCTTTCACATGAACATAACTGGATAAACTTATACTAATTGACAGTAGGTAAGTATGTTGTAATAATTAGAATAAAAGTAGAAAATGAATTAGCTCCTATAATCCAGGAAAATAAGCAGTAGTGTTATAGTTTTCCAATGCAAGGAACTTGTAAAATACTACCTACTACCAGATAGGTAGGTACTACATAGATACTTGACTTGGTCTTAGTTGACCATCGTTGCCATTATGTCATTTTTATACCAACCTGAGCTGTGTCTTGAATAGCTCGGCTAGAAGGAGTGCCCTCCCCAATCTTGAGAGGACAACGCCATTTTGCAAATCGAATTCCTTGCTTTTTGTATTCAGCACAGCGCTTTGCCAGATCGTCTAGACCTAATAGATGAAAATAATTAGATAATAGACGCTTTTCAACTGAATCCAATGGTCATATTTATAATATACAACTATATATACAAACAAAAATAACACTCAAAACGAAACACAATAAAGATACAAAATACGAAATAATTATATTTATTTTCCAAAGCAAAAAAAAATAATGATGACCAATGCTACTGGTTTAATATTCAGTTAACAAGCTTGTTACACATATTTAGGAACTTACTAGGTAATTATGTATTTAAATAATATTGTAGAATTGTATGCCGACCATCACGGTAGGGCAGGGAAAATAATGTAAAACCGAAATAATAGTGTCATGTCCTCACCTTGAGTAGTAACCTCATCTTCTGACAAAAACAGTGGAACTACATCCCTATCGACTTTGATGCCAGGAATGATGTTCTTCTTCTGTAGGAGTTGGATGAATGATGTACCGTCATCGGCCTTCTGGTAGACCGTCTCGTCGAAGAGAATCACAGCTGATATGTGGTTTGAGAGTGACTGAAAAAAAAAACAAGTAATAAAGAAATATATGGGGATATCTCACACACGGTTATTTGACCCCAAACTAGGCAAAACCTGAACAAAGGGGGTAACTGACCAACAACTGATATGCGGGAATCGGCGCGATACGCGATAAATAGGGAGGCAGCTACGTCGTGTTTTTAGCTAGTGCCGTGCGAACTGAATTGCATTTTACTGTAACGGCGATAGAGTAGCTACTTATTTCATTTATGTTGCTAAGTGAACCTTCTATAGGGACTACTATTTGGTATTCTGTTATTGAACTGACTTTTTGTCAATACTCGACAAGTAAAAAAAATAAAGCGTGTAAAAACACGCTCACCGCTCACTTATTTTATTTTCATAAAAATTATACTTGTACAAACTGTGACTTATAGTCTTTTATTTATTTATTTTAGTCCAATCGAGTTCATTAATTTGTAATGGAGGTGTTGGTCTGTAGAACCTTACATATTTTCCAGCCTTAAATATTTTAATACGCATCCTTGCTAGAGTTGCTCCATGTGATATCTTCCTGAGTAAGGTATCAAACTTTCATAGGTCGAGGCTTCTAGAAAAGGTTATTTACTGTCCAGAAGTGGACGTATTTTGACTTAAAAATGGTGATGAGCGGTACTAATAAGTAATTTCATTGCGTTTTTTACTGTTTTTCTTTTATATTTTAACTAACAAGTTTTTACATAGGTACGGGTACTTTATCCTCTTTCATAGGCGTATTGTTTTTACAGTATAAATTGTTACCTAAAGGTACACAAAGGTGAGAATCACAATCTATTTGATCACATGATAAATTTTAGTCTTATTAAATAATTTTAATTTTAGATACCATTATTGAAATATGTGCCCCATTTTTTTAATTCATAGTGTTTAGATATTACCATAGTACTAGCCGTGCAGTTACTTAATCTTTGAAATGTATTTTTTAAATATTTATTTGGAGTGAAAGACCATAGTCCTGTGACAGGAACAACTCTAGTAGTAAAGGAACATTTTCGCGGATAATTTGCGTCTCCTTTAGAAAAAGGTATTCCTGAGGGACGAGTGAAGGTAAGGCCACGGCTGTCGGAATATGTGAAGGGCCATTTAGCAAGAGCATGTTTTGGAGATCCCTTGGATTGAAGTTCAACAAAATTAAAAATTCAGAACAAAATTTAACACACAATACGAAGCACAACAAAGGAACAAAATACGAAATAATTATTCTTATTTTCCAAAGGCAAAAAAAAACGAATGATGACCGGCTATGCCAAAAGAAATTTGTATTTCCTGCAACACTCTTTCAAAGTCTGGAAATGCTAAATAATAGATTAACAGCCAAGGTAAAGGTCACAATATAAATAAGTACTTAAAAGCTAAAAATATCGCTAAAGGACATGAAGAGCTAAGTGCTGTTATTGAGTATTAAATAAAGACAGCACAGTATAGGTATTTATACAAATTATAAGACAGTAAATTATTTCAGAGATTGGAGTCTCCGTTATTATTCAATATGTTACAATTAAAAAAAGAATAAAAGAAAATACTCTAATTTTCAGGTACTAAAATAGAGATATTTTACAAATTTGTTTTATACCCTTAATCTCTGGCTATTAGCTTCAATCGTGACGATCTTTATATTCGGAGGATTATGTTAACCAAATCCCTCTGGAAACCGTTTTTGTTATGGCAACTTAAAAAAAATCCTTTATGTTTTTCCTTCCATACTGTCTTCCTGTGGTTTCTGCTTAGAATGGAACCTTCATCTGCTATCTATTTATGTGGGTTATGGCAACTCAAAAAAATCCTTTATTTTTTTCCTACTGCACTGTCTTCCTGTCGTTTCTGCTTAGAATTAAACCTTCATCTGTTATATATTTATATCATCATTTTCATTATTAACAGCTCATACATGTCCCCACCGAGGGGCTCGAGCCTACCCTGAAACCAGGGTGAATAGGCCTTAGTCGACCACGCTGGCCCAATGCGGGTTGGTCAACTTCACACACAACCCTTGAATTACTTCGCAGGTGTGTGCAGGTTTCCTCACGATGTTTTCCTTCACCGTAAGAGCGTCGAATAAACGTACATATGAATTCGAAAATCGAAAACACATTGGTATGTGCCGAGGTTCGAACCCGCGAACTTCTGAATGGAAGTCAACGGCCCTAGCCACTAGGCCACCGACGCTCTTAGTTAATAAGAGCGTCGGTGGCCTATATTTATATGCACCTCTCGAATTCTGCGCAATATAAATGGTACTCTTGACAATTTTTTTATTACAAATTAGTTTGTAGTTAAGTACCTATTTTGTGTGCAAGCAAAAATCGACCAATAGGTGGTCAAACACGACTGCGATTTCTAATCCGTCTGCTAAGCATGAGAATTGTGGCAACATCTCCCTTTTAAGGGAGAAGCCTTAATCAAATAAGAAACTGTTGCAGAAGTAAGTTTAGTAACAATAGAAAGGAAAACAGAACAGCAAAACGTTATTTGAATTTTCAAAAGTGTACTTATCTATCTATACTATTATTAAAAAGGGGAAAGATTTATTGATTGTCTGCATTGAAAAGGCTTCGAAACTACAGAACCGATTCCAGAAATTCTTTCACTGTTGGAAAGCTACACTATCCTCAAGTAACATAGACTATCTACCCATGCTATCTACTATTTTAAAAAAAATTAGAGATACACTAAAACTCCAGAAATGTTACCCCTAATAGTTGAATAGGCTTCGAAACTACTGAAACGATTTTGATGGAACTTGGAATATAGAATAAACATTGAGAAATAACAATAAAAGCGGCCAAGTGCGAGTCGGAATCGCCCATAAAGGGTTCCATAGCAGCCAGTAACGTAATATAAAAGTTTTTTTAGTTCGTTGTGACTTTGAGCGATGTTTTAATAATAGTGAAAGGTAAATTGCGGGTTACGATTCATGACGTATTAAAAAAAAACTACTTACTAGATCTCGTTCAAACCAATTTTCGTTGGAAGTTTTCATGGTAATGCACATCATATATTTTTTTTAGTTTTATCATTCTCTTATTTTAGAAGTTAGAGGGGGGGGGACACACATTTTTCCACTTTGGAAGCGTCTCTCGCGCAAACTATTCAGTTTAGAAAATAATGTTATTAGGAACCTAAATATCATTTTTGAAGACCTATCCATAGATACCCCACACGTATGGGTTTGATGAAAAATTTTTTTTTCAGTTTCAGTTCTATGTATGGGGACCCCCTAAATTTATTGTTTTTTTTCTATTTTTGTAAGAAAATCTTAATGCAGTTTACAGAATACATCTACTTACCAAGTTTCAACAGTATAGGTATTATAGTTTCGGAATAAAGTGGCTGTGACATACGGACGGACAGACAGACAGACAGACAGACAGACAGACATGACGAATCTATAAGGGTTCCGTTTTTTGCCATTTGGCTACGGAACCCTAAAAACTACCTTTTACCCTTTTTAAGAACTGTTAACGCGGGTAGAGCCGCGGCGAAAAGCTAGTCATAATGAAATGGGAAAAAATAATATTATGTACAGAACACAAGATACTATTTTACAGGTCGAGTTATCATTTCTGAGGTAAATTGGATGAAATTGGAAGTGTAAATAGAAAAAAAGGTGCGTCAAACAAATAAATAAACTCGAATTTGTACCTGAAGTAAGTAGATACGAAAATTTGGAAGGACAAGGAAAGATATTTTTTCTTGTTAAAATAAACCTTATTTCCTCGGAGAATTGTGACTTCTAAAGATCTTTTTTATTATTTTTATGCAGATCAACTGAGACCCATTATATTTGCTTACTCTTTTATCTTTATTAATATTATATTGCCTTATAGGGATTCGCTCACTTTTTCTCTCTCTCTCTCTCTGTCGTGACTAAGAACCATCTTTCTATCCTTTTCAATATTCTCAAATTCACAAATGTAGCCCTTTCCATATTTACATGTACGGTCAAGTGCAGGGTAAACTGATCGCGATTTTCTCCCTTAATCAAAAGACATAAGAACGATGAAAAGTGAGCTCCGTGTACTCTTGCTATTGTTGTTTACTTTAATTTGATTTTATGTAAAAGTTATATTTGTTTAGTTAGTAATATGTTTTATTATATAATAGCCAAGAATATTAAAGAAACAGAATAATAAGCCACGTTAAGCTCTGTGTACCTCAATTTTATATGTACTAAAACGTAGGTACAATTTTTCTCACTTAGATGAAATTTGGCGTACTGCTAAACAGACTTAAATCGAATATCGACCTACTTTAGACTTGGCTGGACCTAGTCCTAAGCCTAAAATTTTATTACCCTAACAAGGTAGGCTTGAAACCCAGATCCTTTTTTTTTAATCAACCTACGCCTTGTGTCGACAAGATACGACCAATCAAGCTTCACCGGATAACAAATACAAATACAAATAAGTATTCTTTATTGACACCAGTAATAAATAGGACAGTTACAATTTTCATAAGTGTAAAACAACTCACAAAAACTTACGTCATTGGTGGTAAATAGCAGTTGTCGATATTTTCTTCTATTATTTTCAGTGTTCTCCAAACCCACTGAAGCCAGCAATTTGCCAATGC
Organism: Teleiodes luculella; assembly: GCA_948473455.1. Lineage (NCBI taxonomy): Eukaryota > Metazoa > Arthropoda > Insecta > Lepidoptera > Gelechiidae > Teleiodes > Teleiodes luculella. Next base: position 9,640,950 of record OX419600.1, on the reverse strand, counting down.
CCTCTGTAAATAAAATTTTATTATTTACTTATAATAATAAAATAGTTAAACCTAATTTGTAGTACCTAACATTACATGATATAAGGCTTATGAACTGACTGACAGGTTTAAATATAAATAAAATTGCAGGTATAAAGTGTGGCGGAATTGTATCAATCTGCTTGTAACGCAAATTCTACGTAAGCGCTGTCGACTAAAGGTTGCTCTGTTAACGCTAATTTAGAAGACCTAAATCTGTGGCAATTATTGAACTGAAAACAAAAAGTTTCAGTGGAAAACAATGGAGATAATTAATTTGCTTAACACTTTACCAATAACTTAAGTACTATAACTTTCAGTTCGTTTCGACTACTTTCGACCCATATCTACAGATATTCAAACAGAATCCTATTTTTTCCTATTTTTATTTCAACAGATTCCTAATACAGGTTTCAAGTTCAATTGGATTATAGGTACTCGTATTTTGAATACTACTACTTATATATTTTTTAGGAAGGCACAGTGTAGGTCTCACATAGCGGACCGACGACCTAAATAGAAATAAAACATATTTTACGTCAGAAGTTAGCTTATAGTTTTGGACTTTGGAGATCTTTATCAAGCAGTAGTCGTCTGCCGGAATGGTTGATTGCTCACCGTTAGTTTCGTCAACAGCCAATATTCCTTTGCCTGGTGCGACGATTGCTTCTGCAGTCTTCCTCAGTTCTTCTTGCAGCTCCAAAGGGGGGTACGAAAACCAAGTGGGCATTGTGCTGGAAATGGAATGTGTATTTTGGTTTAACAATTATGTATGGTTTCGCACAAGTAATCATCTTAATATTCAATTAATTAATAAATCAATTAATATAATAAAAATATTGTTATGGGAATGGGAATATTATGGGAAATATAGTGGCTTTCAGTAGTCGTTTTATGAGAGTAACAATGTTTTTTTCGGGAAAGTTGCTCTGAACATGTTAATTTTGAACATTCTAAATCATTTTCTCTTTATTTCTTTTTCAAAATTAACAGACAACATAATTTAATATCTTAATTTACTCATAACTAAAAAAAAATAAGCCGTCAAATAATTCCATGAAAGTTTACGAAAGAAAGATAAGCTTTCATCATCATCATTGACAGCTCATATAATATGTCCCCACCGAGGGGCTCGAGCCTAACCTTAAATTTGTATGATATTTATTTGTAATAACAATAATAAATACTTACAAAATGAAAATATCTCTATCACAAGACGTATTCACAAGTTGCTCACAGACAGTTATGTATACGATATAAATAAAGGCATCTGATATGATGGTCGGAATTGGAAGTGTAAACTGCTATATCTTTATTACAAATTAATTATTAATACAGATAGGAATAAGCCATATAAGAGGTCACGATGGCCGAAATCGGTCTGGATCCATGAAGATGATATAACAAAACTGTAGAGGTCGAAAATCTGTACTTCTTCTTCTGTTAAATTTTTATCTGTTTGTACAGGCTAACTGTTGGACCGATTTGAATGAAAATTTGCTAGGTGATACCTTATATCCCTGGTCAACATCTTAGATAGTTTTTATCGCGGGAAAATTTTATTATAATTCCTATGGGAAACTGCACGGAAAAGTAAAAAAACAACACAAGCGTAGTCGCGGGCGGACAGCTAGTTTATAATTAAGTATTATAACTTGCGCGTATGCGATTCCATCGTCGTGCGTATTCCACTTCCTTAAGAAATAAACCCAGGGGTGTTTAACGAGAACCCCATCAAATAGCGAAGCATTTAAGCAATCGTTTTTGTAATAAAAGTTTTTTTTTTATGATTTAACGAACTAAATTGTTCTGCCTTAGAGTTTAAATAGAAAAAAATCTGTGTGCTGCTTATTCCGACCCCTGCTGATAAAAGAGATATGAGGTTTAAAGTTTACAACCACTGATTATTTTAATTAGATAATATGAGAATAACACGTGAACGCTGGTATAGGTACATGCAAAGAAACAGCACCTTGTCGTAATCATAATAAATCAGCCGGACTTCACGTACCTACATCCTAAAATTTTTGAATATTACCTCTCTAATAAACTATATCTAAAATAACCAATTGGCATAACATTCTACAACGCGAAAAAAATTATTGAGGAGTGAAAGGTAAAAATATTATAATAGCTACGATTGCTACGCCCCGTAGCAAAGTTGTAGCAATCGCATAGCAAAAACTATGTTCTATATTTTGGCGTACTTAATCATAATGTAGCGTACTTAGAGTATAAATAGAAAATTTTCTGGGAGGGAAAATTTTCTGTATATTTATTCTCTAAGGTAGCGTAGTATTTCTTATATATTAATAAAAATAAAAACAATTTATGGGTAGGTATCATACAAACATCGTAAAATCATTTTCTTTTTGGTTTCATATTCTTTAGTATAAAATCTTACTGAATATAAAAACCATAGTAAAACGGAATTTTCTAGTGATGTGCCGTAATACAAAATAATTTAGAAATCAAAAGATTGCAACAGCGCCATCTTCAGAATCCTACTTGAACCATAACACAGGCAAACTCGTGGATCACGTCGTAGACCGTCATGGAACGGTTGAATGTCAGTGGACTAATGGAAATGAAGGGTATTAAAGCTTTCGTAAGTTTTCACTAGATGGCAGAAACACCTGTGGGTAAAGCAGTATTGACTTTAATGTTATCAAGAACAGACCTTCAAATGACCTTTGTTCGTGTCCTCTCCTCTACTTTTGACAGTACTAGGTAGAGAGTCGGGAGTGTCTGTGTTTTTCGAATCGGTCAACTAGATAAAAAATTGTAAGTGTATTTCTTTTTTTTTTTCTTTTACTACACTTTTTTGCGTTAATACTCAAAATACGCAACCAATATGAGTGTCGTACGAAAATTATTACGTACATTTAGAGGTTATGAGAATTTTTAAGACATTTTTTGACGAAATTATACAATAATCTTGGCAAATTAACCTTGTTTTAATTAAGATTTGACGATTTGGTTAATAAGTGGTAATTTAAAAGAACTAATAAGGCATTTTAACACAATTTTCCTATTTCATAATAGGGTTGCATACTTGCATAGTAAGTACTATACCTAAAGCCAGAATAGAAGAACTATTTTATTAATTTGTAAATGTTAATTTTAAGATAAAATATTTTGTATAGAACTGAACATTACAGGAATATTAGCTAAAAATATTTTTTGTCAATTGTGTAATAATTATGTACAATACCTAAATAAACAGGCATAGTTGTTCAATCTAATAGAAAAACAAAATAGTTTCTCTTATTAAACATGTGAAGTGCATATACCTAACATTCCTGAAATTATTGATAGAGATCCAGAATTAGTTTTATTAGAAAGGTTATTTTTAATGTCGGAGAACCATCTTGTTTGCGACGCGTTTTCAGTGACCTTTCAAGGTCACCCTCTAAGGAAAGTGAAGTTCAATTCTATTTTATCATAAAAATAAATCAATCAATCAATCATTTTTAATTTTAATTTCTCTGTAAAATGTAAATAAATAATAATATTTTTTTTATCATATAAATAAGAAAATTGGTAATATAAAAAAGTAAATGGGCTGTATGCTATAATATGTAGTTTTGTTCAAAATTTGCAACTATTTTGCAGATTTTTTTTTTGAGCTTGGCAAAATACATACTTTTTAACGGCAATTCTTTAACGGTTCAGATTTTAATAAGAAGATTATGGTGTTTGTATTGATACTGATACTTACAACATAAATTGATTATAATTATGTATTAGTTATGATTATAAATCTTGGTTTTTTTAATGTATACCTTTATATCTGTATTGCTACTGCAATACAGGTATACTGGCTACCTAATGGTAGGTATTATAATTCTAACCTCTCGATTTTTAAAAGCTAAAAGGTTTACTTTTGGGATGAGTTTTAATGGGTATTCTTTTAAACAATGAAAGATTAGATCAATTAAATATTGGTAGTATCATTTTACCGTTGTCATAAGTAGGTATTCTATTTATTTACCCCTTAACTGTGACGAAAATTACTTTAGGTACCCCATCACTATTTTAACTGAAATTGTCAATGTCAGCTGATTGAATAAAAAAACATTATTGCAAGCTACTTTCGCGCTTGTTGGATTCCAAATTTGAAATCCAAATAAAAGAATAAACTGACAGGAGGACTCCATTATTATTATTATTATTTGGTGAGTTTTTTCGGAAGCTCATTTTTTGTAAGTAAAAATGTGTCGAGTGTAAATTTTCCATTTATTATTTAAGAGCAATTTTTATATACCTTTTACAACAAAATGGGTGCTAAAAAGAAGGGAAAGAAGGGAAAGAAGGGACCCCCAGAGTCAGGATGGTTCCCTGGCATGGGCACGAAGGGTTTGTACTTGTTTTAATTTTAGGGAATAAAGGGGGGATTAAGGGAGTTTTTCCCTTCTTAGACCCCTCTCTCTGATGATGACTCTGACCTAGTTTTCAGACCCTATAGCAATAGACGTCTACATGTCACCCGTCAGATAAAAAACTTTGAACAACAACCTTCCTTCATTTAGAATCATAACAGAAAATATTTTTTAGTGTTCTATTAAATACATTACTTATTCGCTATTAAGAACTAAAGGTTGCTTGGAAGAAATCGCTTAAAGCAATAAGGTCGCTATTTGCACTCTTTCTCTTCCAGTGTAACTGTTTTTTTGTGCATAAAGATTTATAAGACAAGGATAATGAATTGATCAGGCAATGCTAATAATAAGTGCAAAAAAAAAATTGCACACGCAAAAACACGTGTCTTTCATGGCCTTCTAGTTTAACTAACGACTTGCAATTGTTACTCAGTGTTTCAAAGATTTCCAGTTAAAATTAGCTTAGTATTCCCGGTTGGCAGTCAAGACAGTTTTAGAAAGCAATTATCAGGAAACAAAAAAGTTTGTTAGAATGCACTACAACGAAGAATTTACGGATTTGTTACTTTTTCAAAGAAGCGGCAAAGGACGTAGGTATTTTATTATTATTTTCATGGAGGCCATGATGCTGGTAAAATGCCTCGTCACTTTTCCTCCTCTTTATTACTTGCTTCTTACTTGATTGTTACGAATTCCATGGACATAAAAACGTGTCAGCCAAATCATTCTTCGTAGATTTTATGAGTAGGAATAAAAGATATCACTTTTTTTCTAAATCTCATTGTTCATAACCGTATGATGCAAATTCGTGTGTTATGCTACAAATAGAAAATATTTGCGGTATTTGCGACAAACGGCGCCGAGGCAACACCGTGGCTAAATAATTTTTAAAGCATCTTACCTACACTGTATTTGTTTATCAATTTATGCGACACTGTTGCATGTCGTTGTAACTATACAACTTTTGCTCTGCAAGTTTTCTGAAATCGCAATAATTGTTTTTTACTTTTCATACAAGTTGACTTGGCATATAACACACGACATAAATTGTTAACTTTTTGTGAATTGCATTAAATAAACTAAACTACTCTGGATCGCTCGATCGACCGATCTGGTATGGTCTGTTTCATATAAATCCGAACAAAAGTTCATTGACCTCTTTCTTTTCTTAAAAATCATTAAAAAATATTGTAACGCCAAAATGTCTGGCAAGGTCACACGGTCACCCCGCCTTCCACTACGGTATGCCAATAATTACATATTTTGCGATAATTTCCTATAAATGTGCGCATTTTATGCAGGCGTAAATGACCTTTTGTCCGGATTAATATGAAACGAACCATACTCCATAACCTGACGGGAGATTTTGTTTCAGCCACAATGAGTACCTACTTCCAGTACCCCACCGTTGAACTGCAGGAGGAGCTGAGGAAGATTGCTCAGGCCATCGTCGCCCCCGGCAAGGGCATCTTGGCTGCTGATGAGTCCACAGGTACTGGTTCCAGTGGTCGATCCCCGAGGCCCTAAAGAAGGTCAAAGGCCTGCTGAGGTTCTTCGAGGAGATAGGGTGGCTCGAGTAGCAATCGCACCCATACGCAAAAAAGGCGCATTAGACGTCGAGTTGCGGAAATCAGCCCGTTCTTACCATTACCATTACTGTTTCCAGGTCCACCGACCTCACAAACCCTGATGTCAGACTTCGCTCATTTAACATATTATCTTAGACAATAGGCGGGAGCTTGTGCCTTCCGATGCACGGTATCAACTTTCTTCATTCATTCATTCATTTTGGATAATCAGGTGATTCAGCCTGCAATGTTATAAGAAAACTTGGGATAGTTTTTCGGCTATTACCACATTTCTGTAAAATGTCTGGGCTCAAGATCTCGCCATTTTGTTTGGTTCTTAGCTTTTCTACACATTTTTATCTACCGTTTCTAGATAATAACTAGAAACGGTAGATGTGTAGCAAACGTACTGATATCTTATTTAAATTTATGAAATATACGATTAAAAAGATTTTTTTCTATGAATTAGTGACTGACAAGAAGAAAGGTTTTTGATAATTATATTTAGTTATCAAAAACCTTTAATCTTATTTTCTATATAATTATACTTAATTGATTTGATAAGACGCACAATGCAGCACAACAGTTACATAATCCAAAGTATTTTTGTCCAAAGATCGTGTTTACGCATTCGAGATGTGAATCATAGATGTTTTTTTTTATCATATAAGTTTTCTGATAAATATAAAAATAGAAAAGAAGTGTCATGATAATAATTACTTTCAGTAGTAATAATTACTACTAAGGTCTATTTGATGTAGACTTATCATCTTATAAAGATGATTAAAGATGATGAAATTGCATCAAGTTTTTAGACATTGGCAGAACGTACCTTATGATTTTTTTAAAGTATAATATAATTTAGACTTCTGCATTACACAACTTCATGCGATATTTTCAAATGAGGCACAATGTTTTTTTTATTCCTTCTACTACTGCAATGTACTGTGCTCTCTAGGCACTTAGTAAGAAGCAAAAAATAATTTCATTGGGTTCATACAGCGACTGGTGGCACAATTGGTAATGTATCTGTATGGCCCGAACAGCCAAGGAGATCGAGTCCCTGTGATGTAGTGTTGAAGGTTTCTTTCGATTGTCCAGGGACCATGGGCAAGCGTCTCCAGGACATCGGAGTGGAGAACACCGAGGAGAACCGCCGCAAATACCGCCAGCTTCTGTTCAGCACTGACCCGGTAAGACTTTTAGCACAGGACCTCGAAACAATCGTTTGCAAATGACAATATCTGTTTACACATTATTTTATATTTTTACGAGTATTTTCTTTACGCGATTTTTTTTACAAAAAAATAATGCATTAAGCGCAAAAGCCTCAAACAAACATTGACAATATTTATTTATTATTTAACCTTTTAACCGCCATGGTCTGAAATATAAGACTTAACCAAATCGAGCTTACAACGCCGCCGTCTCATACATAAGACTTATGTTTTGACTGATTGATATAGATTTTGTTTCTATGGCTGGCGGGGGAGCAAGTTCTTAGAAAATATGCTTGGCGGTTAAAAGGTTAATTATTTTATTGACGACTTTCCCTGTCAAACCACTAACTTATCCAATTGCAATTTTTCACATTTAACCCAGCTTTACAAACCGTCTTTTTTACAATATTCCGTCCACTTGCAAACAAATTGTTCCGAAACATTTTAAAACTTAGCTATTCATTTGAATAATTGTTGATGGGAATAAACAGGGGTGTTCATAGAGTATGCGATACTAAACATGAGGTGATATAACTAAAATAATGGTGTAACTATGTTGATTGATAAATAAAAAGTTTCATAAATTGTTTGACTAAAATAAAGGTTATTCTATGAATAAAAACTTTTGGACTCCTACGGTTCTTCCCAGTATTTTTGAGGAAGGAAAAAAAATTGTTACATAAATAAAGCTGGTATGAGTGTGAAACCGTGACACACGTCACGTTTGCATGTGACGTTAGAGTATTGTAAAGCTATTCTTCGATGTTACTTCACGCAGTGATGTTGTTTACTAGGGCATGATTAGATAAATACTTTACCTACAACTACTGCTTGGTTACCTTATGTGAAGCAGTAAAAACTTACAAGGTATATTAGTATTTTAAAATTTCTTTTACTTTAACAAATATTTTGTGTTTTGATGTTACGTTAGTTTGAACACTGGCCTCCCCGTATTTTTGTAACTACTGACTGGCACCTACTGGAACTAAAATAATGGGAAAAAAGTAATTAATATAGTTCTTTACCTATACGTTTACATCACAAAAAACCTTAGAAGTTTTAGAATATAAAGTAATAGGAAATAGGTCCTGACAGACGGACGGGTGACCCTAGAAGAGTTCCATTTTTGTTTTTGAGGTACAGAACCTTAAAAAGAACAAATAAGGACATCTTTTCACAAGCATTCCTACATACTAGTTCCTCTCCAGGCGATCTCGGAGAACATCTCCGGCGTGATCCTCTTCCACGAGACGCTGTACCAGAAGGCTGACGACGGCACCCCGCTGGTCCAACTGTTGGAGAAGCGAGGCATCATCCCCGGCATCAAGGTCGACAAAGGCGTCGTCCCACTCTTCGGCTCTGAAGACGAGTGCACTACCCAGGGTAAGGAATCAGCATCTTAGCATCTTCGTTTCAACCACTGTCATATTTAGAAGAAGTCATACAATCAGTGGCTAGGACAGTTAGCTGGTTCGAACCTCGGCACGTACCAATGTGTTTTCGATTTTCGAATCCATATGTACGTTTATTCGACGCTCTTACGGTGAAGGAAAACATTTGAAGAAACCTGCACAGCATACGCTTGCGAAGTAATTCGGGTTGTGTGTGAAGTAGACCAACCCGCACTGGGCCAGCGTGGTCGACTAAGGTCTATTCACCCTGATTTCAACCCTGAGCTGCTAATGGTGATACAATGAAATGGTTACTGACCTGAGCGTATAATGGTCTTCCCCAAAGATCTCCACGACGAAAGGTCCTGCGCTGCCCGCATCCAGCGGTTCCTCGGTCCACCTTGTAGCCACGCCTTTCGGCACGCGGCCGTCATTTGTGAACATTTTTGCCCTAATTTTACTTTAATGTTTAAAATTATGCTTGTCTTTTATGCGTTCCTAAACTATGTATCAATTTTATTTGTAATGCACCCTAGGCATGGTCCAAGAAAACAAGGTCTTGCAAATAGACCACGTGACTGACACAAGCCTACGTCATTTTGCGCTGTTCATTTTTGTCTATTACACGCATTCGACAAGGATGAATAGGCAAAATGACGTAGACTTGTGTCAGTCACGTGGTCTATTTGCAAGACCTTGTTTTCTTGGACCATGACCCTAGGTAGGTTTTCATGACGAAGCCCAAGAGGGTTACTATAAAAGAAAAACTTCTAAAATCGTATTCATTCCGCGGTGGAACCGAATACAAAATGAAATGAGACTATAAATAATTTCTGCTTGTAATTTTTTACTATAAATGTGTTTTTTTACAGAAAAATTTTGTCATCAAAACGGTTAATTGCACAAATAAAGACAGTTAGTTTGTTTAGAAAAATAATAAAGTGGTTTTAGTAAGGATTTTTATTCTTCGTTGCTCGTAAGTGAAAATTTAATGAGGATTCAATACCAAATATAGATAAATCAACAACTGCCTCTGATTAAAATTTGTTCTAGTGTCGGTTTTTTTCTTTCAAATATCATTTATCATCAGTCTACGTTACTGCAAAGTTATTAGTAACCTAATAAAACTTAATAACTCGTTATTACCTATTGTTTCTGTCAATGATAACACGATAGATTACGAGTGTATATTACAAAATAATGATAACCTCTCAATACAAGTACCTAGTAGATGCTTGTTTTTATTTTTCCGAAACTGTTTTTGTAAGTGTTTTCGGTTGCCAACATGATGTAACATCGTATAGGTATTTTCAACGTAATTAAAAGAAATGTGAATCCCTACTAATAATATGAATGCGAAAGTAACTGTCTGTCTTTTTGTTACGTTTCTAGGTCAAAACCACTGAACTTACGTAAAAAGCATAATTACCTTTTTATAAAAAAAATAAAAATATGTTCTTATTCCCTGTTGGAAATTCCGTAAATTGTTAAAAAAGCCATGTAGTTTTTATCAATATTACGAGTTGTTGGCAGCACTGATTTAACATTGCATGTACCAACATAAAAATAAGAGTTCTCTTATTTCTCTTCCTTTTGCCATCTTGTGTCAACCTTTTTTGTAACGTAATTTGTGCTCAGTGTTTTTGCGTTAATAAATACCAAACAGTCCACGTTCCCAACTAACGACACGAGTATATTTTTAGTTGTTTCAAATCAATTACATCGTCAATCTTATATAATGTTCTTTACATAGGTACCGATTGTTTCTCAAGCTGACATTAATTGACCCCAGTGGAGGCTTGTCCACTACATTCTTGTGATAGATAATCGAGTCAAAGTCAAAGTCTGCGTAAACAGTCTTAATGCGATGATAATTTAAACGGATACAGATAAAAATATTCCGTTATTTGTAAGAAAAGAAATAAAAATATTTATTTTCACACGATGGACGTAATAATGTTGACTTGTATGTAGTTGAATGTAATGATTGACTAGTTTTACAGTTCGCGGCTTCGCTTGTGGTTTATTTTTTCTTGGATATTACGTAATTGATGAGGGTTTTGAGTTCATAATATTTTTGAATAGCTACAGCACAGGTTATACTTAGTGTGGGATTCATAGGCAAATTTTATTGTTAATTTAGTGGTTTTAAAGAAATAAACTTATTTGGTTTGTATTTCTTCTTCAGTAAAAATTTGTGTCGACTAGTTTTTACGTGTAGGGATGATAAAAGTGAAATAAATTTACGCAAATTTGCGTAATTTTTGCATTAATTTACGTTTAGTATGTATTTTAGAATCCTATATAATTGAAGAAAAAAAATTTTTAAAGACAAACATCATCTATTAAGATGTTTTAAGAAACTTATTTTTGAAAGTATGTTTGGTATTTGAAGTCAAAAAACTAGATCTTACTTCTCTATAATATTGAAAGTAGGTAGGTAGGTACATACTTTATTTTGCCGATCACCTGCGTCCCTTATAAGAATACTCGGCTTCACCGCCGAACACGTTTATCAGGTGACGCTTTAAAGGTTGCTAAACTGGCAAGTTTACCTCATAAATAAGTTACCTATAGATATTATCTCCTGTGAATGAATTGACAAAGCGCGAAGTGAACGAAATTAACAGATTCACCACACTGGCGTCTTTGGAGAGTCTTTCCAGCATTGACGCGACGCCGCTAGGCTAGTCGTCGCACAAACAATCTTAGGCAGGAAAGCGAATGAAAGAAAGTTGTGATCGCAAAACAAGGTTGTGTTCCAAAAAACGCAGTGCTTTGATCGCTTCGACGACGACACTGAAAAAACGTTCGAAAGACACCAGTGTGGGGGATCTATTAGATGATCACTACATAGTATAAAATAAAGTCGCTTTCTCCGTCCCTATGTCCCTATGTCCCTATGTCCCTTTGTACGCTTAAATCTTTAAAACTACGCAACGGATTTTGATGCGGTTTTTTTTAATAGATAGAATGATTCAAGAGGAAGGTTTATATGTATAATACATGCATAATATACTGAAGGATAACCCACAATAACCATTTTCCCGTGCGGAGCCGGGGCGGGTCGCTAGTTTTAATATAAAACCATCGTGTGCCTAGCTTCTTTACCTCCTGACCAAAGATCACAGAGAAGCGAACTGTGACGCGAACTGGGGCGCGGCGCGACGAGCGATTAAAACATGCATTGAACTTAGTAATTATTTGCATAAGTATTCTATTCATATGTTCACGGGTAAGCTGAACATGTTCATTGCGATTCTTATTCAGTGGACATAAGAACAGTACAAATACTAAAGTGTTCACAGTAGAGTACCTACATAATTTTTTACAATTTTGACGCTCGCGTTCGGGGACGTTTAACCCAGTCAGTCAAATAATATCTAATTTTACAAGTATGGATACAAAACCAAGATTTAGATGTCGATGGCCAAGTGGCTAGGGACGTTGCCTTCCATTCTGAAGTTCGTGAGTTTAAGGGTCGATACATACAAATGTTTTTAGGGTTCCGTACCTCAAAAGGAAAAAACGGAACCCTTATAGGATCACTTTGTTGTCCGTCTGTCCGTCTGTCAAGACCCTTTTTCTCAGGAACGCGTGGAGGTATGAAGCTGAAATTTATATCAATTACTCAGGTCTACTGTCCCTTGAAGCTGTGAAAAAATCAAACTTCTAAGCCAACGCAATCAAAAGATACAGCCGTTTATGCCGCAAATTTTCGACACTTGCAAGGGAATCAAAACCTACAGGGTGCTTCCCGTGAACTCAGAATCTTGAAATTTGGTACGAAGCAACGTCTTATAGCATAGATAAAGGAAAAATTACGAAAACCATAAATTTTTAGTTACATCACATAATATATTTTTTTTTATTAATTTTAACCTTACTACCCATTTCCTCATAAACGCGTAGAGGTATTAAATTGAAATTCATACCAAATACTCAGGTCTATAATACCTTTAAGCTGTAACAAAATCAAACTTCTATGTCAACGCAATCAAAAGAAACAGCAATTTAAGCTGCATATTTTGAAACTCGCAAGTACTCGCAAGGGAATCAAAACCTAAAGGGTACTTCCAGTCGACCTAGAATCTTGAAATTTGGCATGAAGCAACGTTTTATAGCACACATAAAGGAAAAATTCCGAAAACCTTAAATTTTTAGTTACATTACAAAATATATATTTTTTAATAAATATAAACTTATTACTTTTTTCCTCATGAACGCGTAGAGCTATCAAGTTGAAATACTTACTTAGTACTTAGTTACTTAAACGATAAAGAGATCTTTGTCTTAAATTTATGCTCCTCCATCTTTCCCCATTGTAATGTTATGAATTTCATTTTGCAATAAGATTACCATAGTTATGACTCGATTGTCGTAATGAAAGAACTTTGTAAACCTTGCAGGTTTGTACGGAACCCTCGGTGCGCGAGTCCGACTCGCACTTGGCCGGTTTTTTTCGTTTTACGAATTCATTTAATTGTGACAAAACCTGCACACACACCTGCAAAGCAATTCATAGGTTGTGTGGGAAGTTGACCAACCTGCACTAGGCCAAGTTATTTGTAAGAAAAGAAATAAAATATTTATTTACTACACGATGGACGTAATAATTGACTAGTTTTACAGTTCGCGGCTTCGCTTGTGGTTTATTTTTTCTTGGATATTACGTAATTGATGAGGGTTTTGGGTTCATATAATTTTTGAATAGCACACAGCATAGCGCATAGTTTTTGCGTGCACAGGTTATACTTAGTGTGGAATTCAATGGCAAATTTGATAGTTAGTTTACTGTTTATAGAGAAATAAACTTATTTGGTTTGTATTTCTTCTTCAGTAAAAATTAAGTGGGTACAGTAAATATTAAAAAGTAAAAAAACCTTTTCTTTAATATTTCTCTCAATGCCAATGCCAAATACACAGGCGAAAATTGTTTCAATTGGACGCAAAGTTGATTCGGTCTATTACACAAACGTACATTGTTCAATATTATGGTTTACGAGTTCTTTCGGTAATATGCTGTATTTACATTAAAATGGCTTCATGTAATAACACTGAACTACAATATTCTATAATTTTATTATAAATATATAATATTTCCTGTGGTAAAATGTATCAAAGAAGTTGACCGGGGATATAAGGTACCACCATGCAATCAGTTTTTTGAATAACAAATCAATGTACAGACACGCCGATTCTTCAGTTTCATTATAGTATAGATAGATAGATGAACAAGTAATTTTATTGTAAACTTCTATTTTTCATGCAAAATGGGCGCGCTTGTTGAGTTGCGGAAAATATCCCCGCTTTATAACAATATAATTAAATAGTACAATTTTTCCTCCAGGTCTTGATGACCTCGCTCAACGCTGCGCCCAGTACAAGAAGGACGGCTGCCACTTCGCCAAGTGGCGTTGCGTGCTGAAGATCGGCCGCTTCACTCCTTCCTACCAGGCTATCATGGAGAACGCCAATGTGCTGGCCCGCTATGCTTCTATCTGCCAGAGCCAGCGCATCGTGCCGATCGTCGAGCCCGAGGTGCTGCCTGATGGTAAGTCTTGTCTACTTCTATTATCCTAGTACTTTTTTTCTAGGTGCCATTAGATTCCCAGCTTAGGATTAATCTCAATTTTCATGATTGCCTTTGAAGGCGACTATCTCAGATAATAGTAAGCAATATGTATCTAAGGAACAGCTACGATCCTCGAGACGAACAACCCTCACTGTAGTTGCATATCCTGGTACTTGGTAATAGGAACTGGTCAAGACCGTGACGTCAGTTGTGGCCTGGTACACGCATATCCAGAAGAATCTTGCCTGTAATATACCAGGGTTATAGAACTCTAGAAAAAGACATGCAGAGATCGAGTTACATTTTTATACCGTACGCGCCAAGACAAATATGATCGTATAACTCCTTAATATAAAGACGAATTTCATAGATAATTTGATGATTTCTAGGTGAGCACGATCTGGACCGTGCCCAGAAGGTGACCGAGGTGGTGCTGGCTGCCGTGTACAAGGCTCTCAGCGACCACCACGTCTACCTGGAGGGCACCCTTCTTAAGCCCAACATGGTAAGATAACCAACCAACCATAACCCCCCACCCAGCAGCCATAGAGTCGTTTGAAGGAACTCGTAGCTTGGCCATATTTTTGATACTATTAGAACTCTTGCAGACATTCAATGATGGGGTTAAATACATACTTTTCATGTTATTGAAAACAAATAGAACAGGAGATGGTCATTCCATCCCAAACACTTTGTCTCCTGTCTCACCCAAAACATAGATTTTGACGCATCGCATATGTTTAGAGCTCAAGTTTAATTGGACAGCTAAGTACGGTCTAATTTTAGAAAACAATTCACTTCCCTTTCCTTTTGGGTCCCATAGGAACGAGTAATATTATTGTGATTAGCACCATCGTTTCCTAGATCAAAATCGACGCATCCGTTTAGGAACTACGATGCCACAGACAGACAGACACACACGTCAAACTTATAACACCCCTGTTTTTTGTTAGAGGTTAAAAAGGTCTTTGACAGGGTAATTTCTGCTCAGGTGACAGCTGGTGCGGGATGCAAGAAGGAATACACCCCGTTGGACATTGGACGCGCCACCGTCACCGCTTTGCTAAGAACCGTCCCCGCTGCTGTTCCCGGTATGATGTACTTTTTTACATTCCCATCACACTTAAAAAGCACATCTTCTTCTTCTTTTCGTGTCGATTCGGCGACTAGAAGCTCATTGGATACGAAATTCGATCATTAGTAAAACATTTTGTCATGATGATTTATCTTTATTGACACTTATACACTTATTGTATTGATAGACATCTAGCCATATACTGTCGAAAATAGACGAAACACAAATTTCACATGGATCTTAATGAATGTGACAAGAAGAGGAACTATCGCCGCCATATTGTAAAACGTCACAATGACAGACTTTTGAAATTCTTGAATATCAAATACCTTCCCCGTCCCGTTATTTAGTTGCGACTGACACTTCTTAAAAATCCTAAGGCAAAACCTCTGAACCCCAATGATCACAACATTCCAGGCGTCACATTCCTGTCTGGCGGTCAGTCTGAGGAGGAAGCCTCAGTGAATCTGAACGCCATTAACACCGTGCAGCTGAAGAGGCCGTGGACCCTGACCTTCAGCTATGGCCGCGCGCTGCAGGCCTCAGTACTGCGGGCCTGGGCCGGATCACCCGACAACGTTGTCAACGCCCAAATGGAGCTCATCCAGCGTGCCAAGGTCTGTATTGTTAAGGAGTTTGACTTCGATCTAAGATCTAGTTACGCTGGTTGAAAGTGCCAAAGTCACAGCAATGGTAATGCCCAGATGGAGCTGGTCCAGCGTGCCAAGGTCTGTATTGTTAAGGAGTATGACTTAGATCTAAGATCTAGTTATGTTGGTTGAAAGTGCCAAAGTCACAGCAATGGTAATGCCCAGATGGAGCTGGTCCAGCGTGCCAAGGTCTGTATTGTTAAGGAGTATGACTTAGATCTAAGATCTAGTTATGTTGGTTGAAAGTGCCAAAGTCACAGCAATGGTAATGCCCAGATGGAGCTGGTCCAGCGTGCCAAGGTCTGTATTGTTAAGGAGTATGACTTAGATCTAAGATCTAGTTATGTTGGTTGAAAGTGCCAAAGTCACAGCAATGGTAATGCCCAGATGGAGCTGGTCCAGCGTGCCAAGGTCTGTATTGTTAAGGAGTATGACTTAGATCTAAGATCTAGTTATGTTGGTTGAAAGTGCCAAAGTCACAGCAATGGTAATGCCCAGATGGAGCTGGTCCAGCGTGCCAAGGTCTGTATTGTTAAGGAGTATGACTTAGATCTAAGATCTAGTTATGTTGGTTGAAAGTGCCAAAGTCACAGCAATGGTAATGCCCAGATGGAGCTGGTCCAGCGTGCCAAGGTCTGTATTGTTAAGGAGTATGACTTAGATCTAAGATCTAGTTATGTTGGTTGAAAGTGCCAAAGTCACAGCAATGGTAAAGCTCAGAAGGAGATGGTCCAGCGTATCAAGATCCGAGTTGAAGTGATAGTACCTTTCTTGCTTCCTTGTAACATGTAACAGTGAAGTAAGTAATAAAGCTTCGTTTGTGGTGGTTGAAAGTAGCAGCAGAAGACCTAAATTTGCATGGTCTGTATTGTTAAGGAGTAAGGCTCAGATCTGTTGGTTAAAAGTGCCAAAGTCAGCGCAACGACAATGTTCAGGCGGAGCTCATCCGATGCACCAAGGTTTAGATCAAAGACATTTTATATGACGGTTAATTTCCAGTAGAAGAAATCATAAAGATTTTAATGGATTGCCAAAGTCTATTTGTGAACTAGTAGATAGAATCCTTGAGATTGAATTGTAGGTTACACTTCGAACAATCATATCTTATGTAGTTTACAAGCTAATTTAGAAACTCTTTAAGAATATTTTAGAATTTCTTAAATAGCAGTAAGTAGATTAAAATTTATAATTAATTCTGATTTGTTTTTTATTTTAATTACTAATATGTATTTGTTTTCTTTTCCATTGCACTTGCACCACCGTCTACGCACCCTCGCTCTGCACCGCACTCAATTAATTTGCACCTCATTTTGTGTTCACTGTTCGTTTTACTTTAACCTATGTATGGAACATCTGTGTTAAACATTCAATGGAAATTGACTCTCTGGTAAAACTGGACCTATCTTAACATTTACATTTTGTGAAATTTTGTTCAATAAACCTCACCTGTTATTATTGATATTTTAATATTCTTTTTTCGATTTGTATTCAATAAAACAGGCCAATGGATTGGCTTGCCAAGGCAAATACGTGGCAGGATCCATTTCCTCTCTTGCTGGAAAGAAATCTAACTTCGTCAAAACCCACGCTTATTAGACATAAAAATATCACACCTAATGCGTCGGGACATGTATTACGTAAGCATTCCAAATCGATAGACTGAAATAATGAAGACACAAATTTGATTATGAAATAAATTTACTCTCGAATCGGAATTGGTAATGCCAGAGGTCAGTTTACATTACAATAATATTGTGCTGTCCGATTGCCTAATAGTAAGTAACAAGTAGTTATAGCACAGTAACAAATAGTTATAGCACTTAAAATAAGTAAGTAACTGAAATTTTATATCCAACCTAACTATACAATTTCTCAATAAACAGATGACGACATCTGGTTGATAAAGTAATAAACTATACAAGTTTATAAGAGCTTGCGAGTTCTGTTTCAGATACCTACTTACTTTTACTTATCTAGACTAGCTGCATGGTATCAGTTAAGTTGCTTTGTAGATTAATAAGTATGTATTTTGTAAATCCTGAAATACATGAGCATTTCGTTCTTATTTCTTTTTAACTTTTAATACGAGCTGTGTCAATTTTCTATGCACGAAAATATTTCCATAGACTACAAATTGTAAATTAAAGTAGCTCCAATAGATTGGATGATTGGATTTGATAACTAAGTAATATAGAACTTAGTCTCTAGTCAAAAATAGAAGTCATTGGAAATGTTATGCAATACTTTATTTTGAATCCACGTGTTGACTTTAGACGCCAAGACAAATATTTGGCTCATACATCATGAACATGAAGTGCTGTGAAAGCGAAGGCTAAAATAACTAACTTGAAATTTACTATTTCCCTCATAGTTGATTTGAGTTGAGAATGACGACAGTCATTAAATATTATTTCTATTTGTTTGTTTGTTTACAAACGATTAAATACTTATGCACTTCAGACTGATAAACAATAATGAATACTTACCTATCTACCTATAATATTATCAATATACGCTACATCGTTTTCTTGTTGAAATTCAAATTGCATAAGTTAACAAATAAAGAAAATATTGCAAAATAATATTTTCATTTTTTTAATCATATTTTAACGACATTATTACCAATAAATATTTAGTTCTATATTAGTTTTTATACCATAAATAGTGAGTACCTAGTTTATTTAATTTCCATTTTGCATGACGCTCTTTGTCTACTAACCCTTGTACTACTTGTTTCGCTACTATTTGGCTTATTGTTCTGTGTATAACAAATAAAGTTGTTTTATTATTTTGTGTAGTATTTATTTATACTCGCACTTTCAAAGCTACAACTTTGTATTTTTTTTATAGTTATCTTAGTACGAGTAGCAGTAGTATTCTTATAAGTCTGCTTCGTAGTTACGACAGTTTTTGTAGATTTAATTAAAGTAACCCTTAACGTATTTCACTGTCTAAAGTTAATTTAAAAAATCAAGTACCCTATTATTGAATACAGGTAAGGTAACAATTACCCTTCAGGTAACAGTGCCCGTTCCCGTCGGCGGAGGCGCGGCCAAAATCAAAATTGATAATCAGAGACGGAGCCCCTCAGGCGTCGTCTCCTTCACGATGTTTTTCCGTATCAACGCGCTAGGCCGTGGTCCGAGGCTCCCTCGAGCCGCCCCTAGACGCGTTGGTACATGACTGTGTTTTGGAGTAGAGTCTTCCGCTTCCTCGCAAGTCCGGTGAAGATTGATTGGTCGTACTTTTTCGATACAAGCATAGGTCAATTCAAAAAATATAAAATTAAAGGAATACAGATATGCGTGCACGAGTACCTTATAAATTTGCACTCCATTTGAAATTTGGTTAAATGTGTGATACGATACCAAATTATTGTAACAACAATAATACCACATTTACAGCAATTAAAGAATAATAGTACCTAATATGGTTTTGAAAATCTGCGCGCGATTCTAGATTCTTTCATTTCATGAGTAAGTATAGGGAATATGAATAAATCAATCAGATTGAGCTATTTTTAACCCCCGACGAAAAAGAGGGGTGTTATAAGTATGTGTCTGTCTGTCCGTCTGTCTGTGACATCGTAGCTCCTAAACGAATACGCCGATTTTGAACTAGTTTTTTTGGTTGTAAGGTGTCACAATCGAGAGTGTTCTTAGCTATGATCCAGGAAAATATCTTTAGCCATTTGAAGATTATCAGCTCTTCAACCTTTTAGCGTTTCGGAGCAAAATGACAAGTGAGAGCAGGGTTGTCCAAATGGGAAGTTGTCCTTTTAGGACAGTTGTCCAAATGGTCCTAAAGGGTTAAATGAGTAGAATGTCAAAAGCGCATAGTGTAAATAGTGCACAATTTCAAAGGCGCATAATGTCAAAAAATCTACTAGTTGTTGAAAGGACTAAAGGTTTTGAGGCGGGGGTATTTAATTTTTTAATTTTATGTTATTTAACTTGAACTATGCATCAGTACATCACAATTTTGACGGACCGAAATATCGACATGATTAGTTTCATGAAATATATAACGATAGATTTCGTCATAAATCCAGCTGTGATAGATTTATCCAAGAAAAGGGAAAATGATTAATAGTTTATCCGCCCCCATTTTTCGCCAACTTATTGCACTGCTGAACCTGATTTATTCTGAAATACAAGTAAGTACCTAACAAATAGATAAGCTTCTTATCAACACTATTCTTCAGTGAATAACAGGCATAATAGTCTTTATGTTATTCTGATGTATAAGCTATATATTATTGTAAAGTTTCTTTAAAATCTGATAAGTACTAGAATTAAGATAAGGCTACCTGAAGATCTATCGCCCTATAGATCCAAAATAAAATGATCGAGAATGTGTCAAAATAGCAAAACGGACAAATTCGAAAAGATCATTCTTCGAATTATCGTAATTTGGAACGTACTCACCCCTCAGAGTAAAACAGGCTCGCTGAAAAAACGTTATACGTTTGTACAGCCAATGCCAGAATACATTAACTAACATGTTTTTTTCTTTTTTCCAGGCTAACGGGCAAGCTTCGTTGGGCAAATACGTCGCGGGATCCGCAGGAGGTGTGGGCGCCGACAAAGGCCTTTTTGTTGCTAACCACGCATATTAAACACGCAAATACATAAACACTATATACGTTAATGACATTAATAGCTATATAGCTACACGGGAGTTTCGTAGAGGCAATATTTTTTTACTTACGAGCGGTGGCTGAATGGAGTCACCTTTGCTTAGATTTTTTTTTTAAACAAGATGACGTCTGCTTTTTTCGTGTCAAACACGCAAAAAACATGTACAATTTTGAGACAATATTTATATTTTTCTTGTTTTTGTGGAATTTACACGATTCGTAAGACACATATACTCTCGAATAGTATGTAAGATGCTTCAAATATATTATTATATGTGCTATCAAAATCTATTATAATTATAACGAAATTGTTGTCAAAACTTATCATTTAGTTGTACGTTTATAGACGTAATAATGAATTTGAGATTGTAGATGTCATTTTAGCTTGAAGTATTTAGATTTTCAGTGAAAACTATTTAGAGTAAGTTATAAATCCATGTTGAGCAAAAGTTTAGATAAATTTAGTCAATGTTGATATGTATTTTAAAATAGATTATGTAAAAAGTATGTTGTTTGAACACAATCTAATAAAACTGGAGATTTTTTATTTGTAAATTATTGATTTATACTGTCATTTAGGTTGTAACGTATTTTTTGATATTATAAGAGTAAATTATTATAACCAATTTGGTAGATTCGTTTCATTTCATCTGGTACAGTTATTTACATATTCACACACAAGTACAGTCGACCAAAAATTAATTTACAATTATACATAAGGTAGAACACGGTTCATTTTCGTTCGGCGGTAAACACTGAGCTTTTACGAAATGTTACTTTCATAGGAAAATTCATTTTTTTTTCTTTGTTGACCTTACTACCTAAATTGGTAAAATAAAAGCTTGTAATAATAACTTACTAAAGCTGCCGAGAGAAATACAAGGCTGTATTCGCATACTAGTCTAAAACCACTAAAACTAAACTAAAAAGCACTAGAAAACTAAAAAAAATAAGGGGAAATCTTTAATAATAATAATAATAATAATAATAATCACTTTAATAAAAAAAAAAAAATCTTTAATAATTTAATAATTAATGTGTGAAATTGTTCAGGACTGCTTACACTCTCCTACTGCTTTAAAGATAATAATAATAAATAAATATGTTGGTTATCTCATACACGGCCATCTGACCCCAAACTAGGCAGAGCCTGTACTATGGGTGTCAGACAGTTGATATACATACAAATATAAATATACAACATCCGGACACAAGGCAAACTACCAACTAGGCTACTGGGCCGAAGATAAATATGTAATACCCACTTTTGGACTACTTTTTATCTCTAGTATGAAGTCATAAAATTATTATAATAAAAACACAGATTTCGCAGTCCCTGCAATGATCGGAGCATTGAAAATGAACAAATATTACCATTATTACGATCGCCCAATAAATCACTCCAGCTTATAGTGATTCTTTAAAAAAATTCTTTATAATTAGTTTCAAAAAAGTATTACTTTTTTTTACAACTTGAATGTAGTCAATCATTATAGAAGCTACATCACTCTTTATATGCGGAATTAACCGTTTTTTCTACTATTTCAAATCTAAAGGAACCAACCATACGTCACAATATAATCAGATTTTAGTTTTTTTCCCATTTTGTAGCGAGACTAATAACCCCATTTTTTGTTTTTTCATAAGTCAGTTTCTTTTTCCAAGATTTTACAAATCACTAAACAAGCACCCCTCAAAAAACCCGACTTTTTTACGTTTATCAAAATTCCAATAATAGTTACCAGTCGATTTACAGAATTCAAATGCTCAAATATGTCTCGAGAAATTCTTCAAATTTTGGTAGTATTTCTATCACGATATTCCTAAAATCCTCGAGCTATGGTCAAAAACATATCTCAGGTGATTTGCATCTGATATCGATTTAGAAAATTGGTTAAAGGGTTGGGGTGTGGGGGTACCACCAATCCGGCACAGAACGTCCAATTCCGCAAACGCCCAACCACAGTACAGATTGGCAACATTTCTGTGAAATCAAAGTCGAGGATCATAACAGCTCATATTAGAGGTCAAAATGCGGTCCGCAAATTTTTCAAACGAATCTTAGAGCGTCTTTCAGAAGTATACCAACAACAACTTACTCTGACACACAATCACTTCACAAGTTACCCAGACGCGGTAGCCGGGGGAACGGAAGATTTTCCCCAAAAACGCGACTAGGGGTTTTTTTTTTTTTGAATTGACCTATGCTTGAGTCGAAAAGGTACAACGGATCAAGCTTCACCGGACTTGCGGGGGATGCGCGTCTAGGGGGGCGGCTCGAGGGAGCCTGGGACCACGGCCTAGCGCGTTGATATTGAAAAACATCGTGAAGTAGACGACGCCAGAGGGGCTCCGCCTCTGATTAGGTAATCGGACCTACTATCAAACGTCACCGCGCCAATCTCACACCGGGCGGTCTACACTCTTGTATCGAGAACGTAAAAAAAATAAAATTAAAAAAATTAAAAAATAAAATAAAAAACTGAGAATTGATTTTTAAACCTAATTCATCTATCTATCTAATTAATCTCCGACAAACTAATTTAAAACATATGAAAAAGCTTTAATTAACATAAGTACCAGAATAAGTCAAAATCCTAAAATATACAAATAAAGGAGGCTTACCCTTCATTCAACCTGATAAATCTGATAATTCATGGAAACGTCGAATCTCGACTTCAAAAATTTATAATTTAGATGAGGTCATGTCATGTCACCTCTCAGATTCTTGGACGAAAAGCCTTAAGGTCTTTCTTCATATTTTTGCCTAGAAACTGCTAGAACAAATCTTACCTTTGACGGGCTCGGTAGGATCGAGCCCCTCGGTGGAGGCTATAGACTGTTAATGACGTCATTGCAAAATTAATTTGTATTTATTGCTTCTAAAAAACAAAGATTGCTAAGGCGTAGATTTTTGTAACTCTCGGCTTAGCCGAACTTACGACCTTTTCCTGTAAATGTTATTTGTAGTTACTAGGGGAACATAACTCTTTATGGATTGAACAGTAACATTCCTGTGTAACTAACAACGATTGCAATCCCAATTCAATTGGGTTTTGTGTTTAGTTTGGTTTAGTTTTAAAAAAGAAAAGTATTTGGTTTAGTTTAGTGGGCTGCTACAGTTTTAATAGTTCAATCAAATGTGAGAAGACCTTAAGCTGTTTATTTAAGTGGATGGTTTAAGTTTGATTAAAGTGCAACCAACTGTTAGCACGCGTTGATTAAAGAATCTAACCTCAGGGTCAATCATCTGTTAACCCAAAAGACGAACTGAGGTCATTAAGGGTTAACTTCATAGGCCTATTAAAGCTCACTCAATTAGTAAATAATTTTCTATCTGAAGAAAATTTAAGTACTCCATTAATTAGCATAATATGACAAGATGAATACCGTCAGATAAACTGTTGGCACTTAAGTGGTTAAGAATCAGCCGTTTTAAGAATCTGACGTTTAAATAATCTGCCATTTCCATAATCTGCTATTCACCGAAAAAAGGAAAAAACCTATAGCGTCTTCATTGGCCTAGTGGCTAGTGCCATTGTCTGTCATTCGATAAGTGCAGGTTCAAGTCTCGGCACGTACCAAATGTGTCTTCGATTTTCGAATGTGTAATTTTGTGAGTAGGTATGTTTATTCGCCGCTTTTACGGTCGTAGGTAACCTGCATGCATAGTATGGTAAAGATTGATCAAAACGCACTAGGTCAGCGTGGTCGACTAAAGCCTAAGGTCTAAGGTTAGGTTTAAGCCCCTTGCTGGGAACATTATAAAGGCTGTTAACGGGATGTGACTTTCTACCTGAACAGAACAGTTGCAATAAGAGCCAATTTGATCTTAAATAAATTGGCATGTCATTTAAAAAGAAAATTAAGTATTGTAAATTATCTAATTTAACTATAATAATTAATATATAGGACATCTCACACACGGCCATCTGACCCCAAACTAGGCAGAGCTTGTACTTGTACTATGGGTGTCTGGGGGAAAAGTTGAGGGTTGAGTACCTTTTGCGCTGGTGAAGATTTCCTGGTCCAAGTGTAATTGTTTTTTGTTAATTGCACATTAAAATAACTTCACATTCACTGCATTCACTCGCGAGTTTATTTTTGGTTTTTTAGAATCTTCTAGCGTAAGAGTTTTTAAGATGTGCGCGCGCGACGGCAATTGGTTTGGTACTGAGGTCAGGGATCGAATGAAGGAAGAAAGGTGCGGCGGAAGAGGAAATGAATGAATGAGTGGTAATTGATTGATGCGTGAGAGTGTGAGTGTTACTATATTTAAAATACTTAAATAAATAGGTAGTTATTATTCTAATTTTGGCGAAGACAAGTCTGCCGGCCTAGAGGTTTCCTCTATATTAACCAACAAGTTAACAGAGAATGTTGAGCGTTTAGTTTAAACTAAGAATGAAACGGAAAATTAAAACTTATTTTAACTAATAATTTAAGCGTTGTGCTAAAATTAATTAAATTATTGAGTAGGCAAAGGGCAAACTCGGGTTACAGGACGTATGTAACATCCAGATAAAGTACGAACTTTAACCGTTCTAACTATGTTATCTTTTCCTGGATAGAGTTCATGTATAACTCCAAGAGGCCAACAAAGAGGGTGCGCGTTATTATCTTTTATAATGACAACAGTCCCTAACTTGATATTGTCAGGGTTTTTATTCCATTTTTCTCTTTGTTGGAGCGAAGTGAGATATTCCTGACTCCAACGGCGCCAGAAATCATGCGTGAGCTTACATAATAACTGATAACGTGACAAACGGTTATCAGGTTGATCAATAAAATTTTCAGCGGGTAAAAACTTTACAGGAGTAATATTTAGAAAATGGCTAGGAGTTAGAGCAACTATATCTGGTTCAGAACTTAGAACACATAGTGGTCTACTATTTAATAAGCCTTCTATCTGAACCAAGATTGTTGTGAATTCCTCATAGGTTAATATTTGAGAGCCTATAGTTTTATATAAATGAGTTTTCACGCTTTGCACATTGGCTTCACATAAACCATTAAAATGTGGGCCATACGGCGGGCTATGTTTAAATTGTATTTTATTGTTTAGTAAATAATTACTAATGTAAGATTGGTGAGCTGTGGACTGTAATAAATCATAAATCTCGCTAAGTTTGCGCTTAGCGCCTATAAAGTTTGTCCCACCATCGCTATAGATCATGGAAACTGGGCCTCGTCTACTGATAAAGCGCTTGAAAGCGGCGAGAAATAATTCTGAGCTGAGGTCAGAGACCAGCTCCAAATGGAGTGCTTTGGTGGCAAGACACACAAACAAGCACACATATGCCTTATGGCTTTTTATTCCACGGCGACGAATATGCGTAATAAAGAAGGGACCAGCATAATCTACAGCGGTATGGACAAAAGGTTTTGCTTCTGAAACACGGAATGAAGGTAAATCACCCATGCGCGGGAAAGTAAATTTAGGTTTGATTCTAAAACAGAGATTACATTTGTGTACACGTTGACGAACTAAGTTTCTAGCTGAAAGTATCCAGAACTTTTGTCTGAGTAGTGCGAGTAAAAGCGACGGACCAGTGTGTAGGTTTGTTACATGATAATTATCGATAATGAGTTGCGTTATTAAATCTTTCGTAGGCAATAAAATAGGGTGCTTTTGACCGTAATCGAGTTGCGAATGAGAAAGTCGACCACCGATTCTTAAAATACCTTCTTGGTCTATAAACGGATTGAGTTTAAGAAGAGATTTATTTAACAATTTATTGTTTGTCAATGCGATAATATCTTTGGAAAAGTGTTTATGTTGTACGTAGCGAATTAAATAACGTTCTGCAACTTCCAAGTCTAAAACTGTAATTGACCCTTGAGAGCGTAATATGCGTGAGAAGCGGAGTATATAAACAACGGAGCGTAACAATTTTGACCAATCTGAAAATCGTTCAACCATTTTTTCAAAAGGATGAGATTCCTGACGGTCATCAGAATTTTGAGCGAATAAATTTATTAATGTTTTTGATTCTAAATTTGAACAAATGTTATGATTCACAGTAAAAGGTTTTACTGGCCAAACAAAAATACTATTGGAAATCCATTCAGGTCCGTGAAACCAGAAGTCGTTATTTACGAGTGCTTTAGCTGTAACAGGACGTGAAATAATGTCTGCTGGGTTTTCAGTGCCTTTGACATGAAACCAGTGTTTTGCGGGTAATTTTGAATTTATTTCAGTTATTCTGTTCGCGACAAACGTGTGAAATTTGTAAGCGGGTGAATGAATCCAGGTGAGCGTAATAGATGAGTCGGAAAATGCGTAAATTTCATGGATCTGACTTCTCTTTGCGATTACATCACGTACGGCGTCAATAAGGTTCGCGAGAAGAAGCGCGGCGCAGAGTTCTAAACGAGCAAGAGGCATTTTAGCTAGCGAGGCTACACGGGACTTCGAGGCTAATAAATGGACTGAACCAGGTGAGTGTGAATCAGGACTAACCTTTATATAAACATTGGCACCATAACATTTCTCACTAGCATCCGCGAAGCCAATGAGAGTGACATGAGGAGAATTCAAGCCTATATGGCGCGGGATTTGAATGCGTTCAAGATAAGATAACTCATTATAAAACTGTGTCCATTTATTTAAAATAGCGGGAGTAACGCGATCATCCCAGTCAAGATTTTCTACCCAGCACTCCTGTACTAGGAGCTTCATGAAAGCTACGACCGGTGAGATAAGACCCAACGGATCATATAAGCGAGCGGTAACAGAAAGTATGGATCGTTTCGTGCATTCTTGCATATCAGCATTTATAGTGAACTGAAATTTATCAGTAGTAGGTTGCCAATGCATACCTACAATTTTGTGCGGAGCGGATGTGTCAGAAGAGTCAAATTTTAAAATATCATCACTTCTATGCGAAGAAGGAATTTTTTCCATGAAATCGGAATTGTTAGATATCCATTTAGTAAGATTAAAACCACCGGAGGCGAACATTTGAACCATTTCAGAGTAAGTTTTTTGAGCGGCATCAACTCCATCTACAGAAGAGATGTAGTCATCCATATACATATGAGTGTCGGCCTCCGTTGCGGCGCGCGGGAACTGGTCGCGGCTGTCAGCGGCCAGCTGGCGAACGACCCTCATGGCGAGATAAGGTGAGCTACATATTCCGAAAGAAACGCGATTGAATTCGTATATATCAATATCAGAGCGAGAATCGAACCTGTATAGAATGCGTTGAAAAGCGTGATGTTCGGGTGTAAGTTTTAACTGAAAATACATTTTTTCGATGTCTGCCGTCATAGCCACGGAGAACATGCGTAAATTAATTAAAAGATTGAATATATTAGTTTGTAAGTTCGGACCTTTATAAAGGATATCATTAAGTGACTTTCCACTTGTAGTTTTGCAACTAGCGTCAATAACAATACGTGTTTTTGAAGTCGGTTTGTCGGGCCGATATACAGCTCTGTGCGGAATGTAATAGGAGTGTGCGGGCGTCTCTTTACAACTCTCAACCTTAGTTAGATAACCTTGATTAATGTAAGTTTGTATGGTGTCGTTATAATTCGAGCGTAAATCCGGGTTAGCGTCCAATTTTTTCTCTAGGTTTAAATTACGTTTTTTAGCGATTAAATATGAATGTCCTAATTCGGCAGGATCATTTTTAAACGGCAGATGCACGACATAACGGCCTGTGTCATCACGAGAGTAAGAAGATTGAAATATATGTTCACATGCCTCATCATCAGGACTCATGTGATTTTTATTTGGAACGCTTTCAATTTCCCAAAAGCGTTGAGTGAGGGTTTCTAGCGTGGAAGTACGTTCGATAGAACAGAAAAAAGATTTATTATTATTTGCGTTGCGATTAGAAGAGTTAATGTGTGTAGTCTCAGCCTTACCCATGACTAAATAGCCAAGAGTGGTTTCCACTGCAACCACCGATGAAAGTGGAGAGGATATTTTATTAGGTCCCAAAAGGAACGGGAAGAGCTCATTACCAATCAGGCAATCCACTTCACCTGGCATATAGAAGTTGCAGTCAGCCATAGGTAAGTCATTGAGATGCGTCAGTTGAGAAGTGTCTATTTCGGCGTTAGGTAATTGATCTGTGATTGAATCGATAACACGAGCTACTATGTCATACGAAGACAATGGATCAAAGCGAGAATGAATTTTTAGTGTAGTAAATCCGTACGAAAAGCTTTCGGTTTGACCGATTCCTTTAATCGTAGAAGAAGCGGGAGTAATTTTTAAATTTAAGCGATCGCAACAAGTTTTCGTAATAAAATGACTCATAGAACCCGTATCAATAAATAAACGAACGTTGTGACGTTTATTTTCATTATAAACATATACGGTAGCGGTTGGCAAAAGAACTGTATTATTATTCGCAATATTACGCGTAGAAGTAACGGCTGATAACGAAACGTTATTTGAATTAGCGCGTGCATTCTGTCCGTGCGATACTTTATCAGTTGCGTCTGACCTTGAAGTCACCGTCCAGTCATAGCGCGTCGGCGGCACATTCGGCGGCGGTCTAGTATCGGAGCGCGCAGACACCGGTTCGGGGCCAGCGTTGACGACGGATGTATGCAGTGTGACTGGCGGATTATTTTGTGTTTGCGTTTGATATTGATTACGATTAATAAAATTTGATTGTGGAATGTTATGAAGGTGTAATAGAGTGTGATGTCTTTGATTACAAATATTACAGCTGTGTTGTGACTGACAGGATATAATATTGTGGAAACCTAGACAATTCTTACAAAAATTATATTTTGTAACAATGTTATTTCTTGCGAGCGGACTTTCATTTAGAAAATATTGACACTTATATAAAGCGTGCGACGGTTGGGAATTGCAAAGCAAACAATTTGATTGTATGTTTTGAGACCGAGATGCGTGGGCGTTAGCGTGCGAGTTTTGCGTGTTAATTGAATGAGCGTTCTGAGCGCGATTAGAAGGTAATTTTTGAGTGTAAGTATACACGGGAGTAGCGAGTGAAGCGTGTTGCGGTGCGAGTGGAGCGTATGGAGCGGTAGCGAACGTTTGCGTATGAGTGCGATTGTGCATTTGAGTGAATGATTGCGGTGCGGGTGGAGCGTATTGAGCGGGAGCGAGCGATTGCGTGTGAGTGCGTGGCGAGTACTGATCTACAGTGTTAGCCAAGAATGCGTGCGTTTGTTTATTTTTATTAATATTTCTATTAGCGTTTTGTGTTTTATTTGAGTAAGTGGGCGTGCGAAGAGTTTGTATCTTATTTTGTTCTTTTATGAACGTCGTAAGATCCGTGAATGTAGGCATGTCTACCGAGGCGTGTGCTTGCTCAAACAAATTGACAGTTTCTTTATCAAGTTTGCTTAGTGCGATGTGAGTTAAAATAAAATCGGATAAACTATTGATTTTTAATTTTTTGAGTGCGGCTTCTGCTGAGCAGAATTGTTCTAAAAACGCGTCTAAAGATTGATTAGGTTTGAAATGTAATATTTGATCAATGTAATAAGAAGCTTGGACTCGAACATCTTGATACTTTTCGAGCAATGCCTTCCAAATGATCATATAGTTATTAGCAGTGGGTGGAATTCCTGAACATACAGTCAGAGCCTTACCTGTCAATTTACCTATCAGGTATTGAACCTTTTCGGCGTCAGTTAGACGAGAGTTATCATGTATGAGACTTTTAAAATTTTCATAAAAAGGTGACCAATTGGCGGGATAACCATCAAAAGACATAAGATTGAGCGAAGGGAGTTTTTGATTTAATAAATCAAGCCTTTGTTGACCTTTTGAAGATTTTTCTTTGAGTTTAGTTTCGCATATTTTAATATGACAGTAAAGTTCATCGAATGCTTTCATAGCCGTGTAATCCGGTTTATATTTTGGATCATTACTTAATTGAGCCAATATTAAGTCATCAAGAGTTTCTGAAAAATCTGTTCGAGTATTTTCTAGCGACTGTACAAGTACCAAGAATTTATTTTTACTAGCTTCATCGGAAACTTGTAGGCTAAGATTATACAATTCTTGCGCAATATGGAACAAGTTTTCTTTTTTAGCTATGAGACGAATAACTTGAGGGGGAACCTCATCTCCAGCCGCGGTGCCTTTATTTTGCGACATTTTTTATTTAATTGAGTAGGTAGGTAGTTACGCGTGGGTAAATACAAAAATGTATGGCGACAAGATGTCTACGAACCGTACAGCGGCGGCGGCGGCGCGTGAACAGCACGGACAACGGAAGTATTTCAAAATATGCAAATATTTGAATGATTTTACATATCGACGGGGAAGTTCTAACAACTCCTAACTACAATTTTTTACGAAAACGACTTATGAATGCAGTTCGATAGAGAATCGAATTGCGCTTCTAGTGCTATTTAAATTATGTCGAAATTCGCAAAATTGGCGTAACTAGGTACTGAAGAAATATCTCCTATATTAAGGTCCATGACAACCTTATTAATTTTGGCAGGAAATATATTCTAACTTAATGATGGAAACTAATTTTGGCAGGAAATATATTCTAACTTACTAATGGAAACATCTCGTAACTTCATTTCAAACAAAACTATGAGTTAATATCTCCTATCTTCATGTTCAAGTACGGTTCCTGCTCTAGAGCGAGACAAAATCGGTGCGTATCTCGCAGTGTCAAAGAGAGAGGATTTTCATAAGCTGGTAGGAAAAGCAAAATTTTAAAAGTATCGACACTATACTAGGTACCGAGTACTTTTAGAAAGTTTAAAAAAAATGCTGGTTCTCGTTTAATAGGCTGCAAATTGTCCAAGCGGATGCATATTATTATTTGGCTTCTTTTTGTTATCTCATTGTTATTTTATTTATAAAATGATTTAACGGGTTAAACCGTTTTTTTTCGATCTCATATTTGATGAGGCTTTTGTTCACTAGCCTTATAGAATTAGTCAGCCCGGTTAAGAAATGCTAGGCTAACCTAACAATCCTTAACATACTGTTTGAGCATTATTATTCTTGTGATCACGGCTCTCGTTACATTGGAATGCAAGCAACGCCACAATGTTCGCATAGAGGGGACTTCTTTCTAATCATATGATCAAACTTGCCGAGAGGAACATGACCGGAGTGCAACCAAATTGAGCCTCGAACTGCAGAAATAAAACTTATTTAATTTCAATAAATACAGCTTTGAACTTGAAATAACAATATTGACGTCATATCACCCCGTAGCAGTTCACTTCTGGACATAAGCCTCCCCAAGTGTGCGTCACACTACACGCATGATCCTCCGCTGCTCTCATCCAGCCACCGACAGCCATATTTTTTAGGCGGACGGTCCATCTTGCAGTGGGGCGTCCCACGCTAGGCTTGCCAAATCGTGGTCTCCATTTAAGAACCTTTCGAATCCAAAGCTCATCCATTGTGACCAGTGCTGCCACTTCGGCTTACTACATTTTTGGACGATATCCAACGCTTTGGTTCTTTGCCGAATCATCTAATTTCGGATTTTATCCCCTAACGAGACACCCAGCATAGACCGTTCCATAGCTCGCTGAGCGACATGTAGTCGGTAGGCCAGTTTGACTGTCATAGTCCACATCTCGACCTCGTAAGTCATGACAGGTAGGACGCACTAGTCAAACACCCTGCTGTTTAGGCACTGCGTCGGTGACGACGAGAAGATATGATGCAACTTCCCAAATGCTGCCCAACCCAGCTGCACTCTCCTGGCGATTTCTCGCTCGAAGTTGTTTTTACTCATCTACAAGGCTTTCCTCAAGTAAACATATTCCTGGAGAACTTCGAGCGACTAGCCACTTACTAATATCGGTGCCGGGACGACGTGATCATTGAACATGACCTTCGTCTTGTCCAAATTCATCACGAGACCGACACACTGAGAGGCAGAATTTAAGTCGTGCAGCATTTCTTGCAGTTCCTGTGGTGATTTGGCTATGATTACTATGTCGTCGGCAAAATGAAGGTGCGTGAGATATTCGTCATTGACATTCGATGCCCAAACCGTCCCAATCCAGTGTCTTGAAGACGTCCTCCAGTGCATTTGAGAACAGTCTGTAATTTATTTAAAAATCAATTTATTTTCGTTGATTCAGTTTCAGAAGTAAGACTTCTAATTTCAGCATTATCTTTGTGATTTTTTGTAGGATGTTTTATTGATAAATTTTAATGTACCTACTGCAATAAACGGACTATAACTTCAAAGCGTAAACATAAAAATTGCAAGGAATAACAGTAATAAATTTTACAAAATACCTCCTATCTTAACCGATATGGTGCACATAATGGCGATATAGAAAAGCAATAACTCCTATCTTAAAAAAGTTCGCCATTTTTGAATATTTGGTCTATTTTTAGTATTTTTTAGATTCCTTTGTTATATTATCGCCAAATATAATTGAAAACTTCAACGAGAAATAATTATTTCAACTATTTCTGTTAACTTTTTGAAGTGTGGAAATTACTCCTATCTTCGAATTTTCAGCCACACCAGCTTTGTGATACCTCCTATCTTGCATAATCTCGCTAAATACTTATTCCAAGCAAATTTTGATTATTACTTCAAAAGCGGGTCCATTTAAGTATAAAATTACCATTTACACATTTTTTATTTAACTTCTGGGAAAAATAAAAAACGGTTTTTTTCGCCTCCTGTAAAATTTGGTTTTGGTAAGTTTAGTCCGGTTCGCTCCAGTACTGAATGAAAAAATTCTATCTGACATTCCTGTAAATGGCAACGACTCATACCGTTGGATTCGTCTTGGTGTCCTGTACGTGGAACTGTCGGTCGTCAAGTTCTAAAGTGGTGGAGGGAGGAGGGGAGGGGTAATCAAAGTTGGCGAATTTGTACTTTTGTTTTTACGCTGTAATTTGAAAACTAGTGGACCGATTTCTTTCTTACTGGTATTATTTGAAAGTGTATAATATTACCTAAAAGACGTTCTTATACATCGAATACGCCAATTCAGCGGTTACCGCGCAATAATACGAAACATTGAAAAAAGAAATTGTGTATAAATAATATCACAGATTACGCTAAATCTATAACGTTTTCGTGGAAACAATGTTTACTACTTTAATTCTAAAACAAATTACCTAATCAAAAAGGTAACAATAATTACTATATGATTTATGGTGCCTGAGCTAGAGCTAATTTACGAAACGTAGTCGTAGGATCCCTATACTACGAGTACGCAAATATAAGTAAATGAATGAGAAGAGATGGGTAAGTAATCACCATATTACTTTAATTATATATTTCAAGCTTTCATTTTTCAAATAATACCTTGAAAAAAGACTTTACGTCGAAATAAAGAGGATAATTTTTTTTTGTTTTTCACTATTAGTAGTTTTGAATTTGCCTGTAGCATCTGACCCAAGGTACGTAACAAGATAAAACTTTTGTCAGGGGTAGATATTAGTAATACCTACCCATGATAAAAAAATAAAAGAAATCTACGGCGAAATAACCCGAGAAACATTTTTTTAGGTTTTCACTATAGTATTTTTGACTTTCCCTGTAGCATCTGACCCAAGGTACCTGACGAGATTAAACTTATGTCAGGTGATAGATTTTAGTAATCCCTTTCCATGATAAAAAATTAAATGAAATTTACGTCGAAATGACACGGAAAACAATGTTTTAGTTTTCACTATAGTTGTTTTAACTTTGCCTGTAGCACCTGACTCAAGGTACCTGACGGGATAAAACCTACATCAGAAGATAGATATCTGTAACACCTACCTATGATAAAGAAATAAAATAAATTTACGTCGAAATAACGCGGAAAACAATCTTTTAGCTTTTCACTATAGTAGTTTTGACTTTGCCTGTAGCACCTGACCCGAGGTACCTGACAGAATAAAAACTATGTCAGGGGATAGATATTGGTAATATCTAACCATGATAAAAAAATAAAAGAAATTTACGTCGAAAAAAAATAAAAAAAAATAAAAAAATAATTATGTTTATTTTAGACAATTCAGTACATACAATTACATGTTAGTACAGTTTAATTTGTAACAATTAACGCGGAAAACAATTTTTTATTGCGTACTCGTAGTATATTGACCTGCGACTACGTTTAGTTAATTAACTCTAGCTCAGGCACCATAAATCCTATAGTAATTATTGTTACCTTATTGATTAGGTAATTTGTTGTAGAATTAAAGTAAGCAACATTTTTATCACAAAAACTTTATAGATTTAGCGTAATCTGTGATATTATTTAAACACAATTATTTTTTATTATGTTTCGTATTATTACGCGGTAACCACTGCATTGAATAAAAAAAAATAAATAAATAAATTTTATTGACGTATTCGATGTATATGAACGTGTTGTAGATAATGTTATACCCGTTCAAATAATACTAATAATAAAGAAATCGGTCCACTAGTTTTCAAATTACAACGTAAAATCCAGCGATCTTTGATTACCCCCCCCTCATCCCTCCACCACTTTAGCACTTGACGACCGACAGTTTCACGTTCAGGACATCAAGACGAATCCAACGGTAGGAGTCGTTGCCATTTACAGGAGTGACAGATGAAACTCAAGTTCTAGAGCACTTTTGGTCTAAAATGAACCGGACTAGTTAGGAGTAGTTAGAACTTCCCCGTCGATATACTAAATGTTATGATGCGAATATTATATAGCGTAATGAGAAATAAATATACAATATTTTAATGAAATGTATATAATATATAATATTTTAATGAAATGCGTAATGGCGGACGTGATGGCGTGGCGTGGCTAATAAATAGGATAATAATATAATAAAATAGGATAATAATATTATGATTTGAGTCGTGAGAAATTATTTGTATCGTGAGAGAAAGGATAGAAATGATATCCGGCGAGAGGACCAAGACACTTGGGGGAAAAGTTGAGGGTTGAGTACCTTTTGCGCTGGTGAAGATTTCCTGGTCCAAGTGTAATTGTTTTTTGTTAATTGCACATTAAAATAACTTCACATTCACTGCATTCACTCGCGAGTTTATTTTTGGTTTTTTAGAATCTTCTAGCGTAAGAGTTTTTAAGATGTGCGCGCGCGACGGCAATTGGTTTGGTACTGAGGTCAGGGATCGAATGAAGGAAGAAAGGTGCGGCGGAAGAGGAAATGAATGAATGAGTGGTAATTGATTGATGCGTGAGAGTGTGAGTGTTACTATATTTAAAATACTTAAATAAATAGGTAGTTATTATTCTAATTTTGGCGAAGACAGTGTCAAACAACTGATATACATACATATAAAACTACATATTAATTTACCTATACTGAATAATATTGAAACAAAGCAAACAAGACGTGCTCATCATCACACAAACAATTACCCCGGGCGGGATTTGTTGACATAAAATGTTCTGGAAACTTCGATGCAAAGCCGTAAAAATGCTTTTTACCATGTTGTACTAGAAAGAACGCATTAAAATAAAAAAATAATATATGTTTTCCAACCTTTGTCTCTCAGTAAGAACGAAAAAAGAAACTTTACACTTTCAATGCTTTTTACCATGTTGTGCTAGAAAGAACGCATCAAAATAAAAAAATATATATTTTCCAACCTCGTCTCTCAGTAAGAACGAAAAAAGAACCTTTACACTTTCAATACCTTTGTTTTCCACTATACCGGATTCACAAAATAATATCCCCCGTACGTACGGAGAAAATAGGCATAGGTATATAAGTCATAATAAAAAAACATCTTTTCTTACTGTGTCTAAACTTTACACTCTCACATTTTCAATACCTTTGTTCCTCCCACTATACCAGATTCCCAAAATACTAGATGACCAGCGGTACCAGATTGACTTTTGTCCTTTTTTCTCATATAAAAATGTTAGCCCACCTATTTATTTACATTCAAACTGCGTAAAAAAGGCGTTGAACCCAAACTGCAGATATTTACGCCCCAGTTCCTCGTATCTCGTCTCTCCCAGTATTGGGCACGCAAAGGGTTAAGTTCTTGTAAGTAAATATGAGCGGTGCCAACAGCCCCGTTTGAATCCGAGGGGTTAAAAATATTTGCATAGGCTGAGTTCGGTGCGCGACTGCAATGATCTTTGAAAAATTATGTTTACTTGTTTATTTGGTACAATGTACATGCAGAATAATAAAATAGCTCAA
This sequence comes from Teleiodes luculella, assembly GCA_948473455.1. Classification (NCBI taxonomy): domain Eukaryota; kingdom Metazoa; phylum Arthropoda; class Insecta; order Lepidoptera; family Gelechiidae; genus Teleiodes; species Teleiodes luculella. The sequence goes on along the minus strand of OX419600.1, from coordinate 9,604,330 downwards.
GAGATAAGGTACTTTTACTTGTTTCGGCTATGTTTGAATAAGGTTTAATCATAGTCTTACAATATGAAGACTTAGGTATCATGTCCAATTTTTAAACTCTTTATAGATTTCTAATCACTTCTAAAACTGATTATTCACAGACAGTTTACACAATATTTACTTTAATTATGTACCTACATGAAAATAAGATGAAAAAGGCATAATGTAATTTGTTTTGACCCTTTGGCTTAGGGCAACTAGTAGGTATTCCTTTAACTAACTATGATAAGTAGCAGACAAAATATCTATCTTCCCTCGAATAATTAAAACAATGTAATGCTTTACAGGCAAGGGAAAGAAGAAGTCTTCTGAAGATTAAACTACATTTGGATGAGCTTTATTTTTTTTAAACCTTTTTTTATTTTCTTTCAAAAGGGAAGAAAAAGAAAAAGAAATGAGCTTTGACATGAGCCGTGAACCTGTGACTCTGACGGGAACAGCAGGGGTGACCAATTTGAATGAAGAATATCATGCGCGCGCGCCGGCCGCGGCGGGAGTTGCGCATACGACGCTCACGAACGAACTCGTCGTTACTGCGTACGTACTCTGAAGGCTAATTACCTATTTGAACGTTTTTAGAATTAGGCTAAGTTTTAAATTAAAGTAATCACTTTATCATTTTTACAAGCATGAGCAATATTCAATGCAATTTAAAAATATTAATACAATGTGGAGAAAGAAATCCTTATTATCAAGTTCGATATGAGTTATTTAAAAATACATTTTTTTTTAAATTTTATGCAACATTTTTCAAAATTTATTTTATATCAAAGTTAATTAATATCAAGAAATAGACTGTCCATCCATGGTAGACTGTTCAAAAGTGACCTACGTCTGTAGAAAAGAATGGCCAGAAGAAAGTACATCATGTCGCATCTTTTATTAAAATACTTACATAACTTATCAATATAAATTTCATCTGATAGGGCCTGATATTTTTTACAATTGGTTAGCATAGGATACGTTTTTCTTGTTGATTTGAAACCGGCAGGCGTATAAAGTGGCGCGCGGTAACAGTATTTAAGTACTAAAACATTATTCATTTTCATGTTTGTCTTTATAAAAGATAATTTAATCCTAAATCTCCATAATAACACGGAGAATGTAGGTTCATTGGCGTCAATGACCGGCCTTTTAGGAAAGTGTACACAGATTCAACCCTTAAATAGGTGGATATTCGTGCACATGAATAAGCTTCATATAAAACTGTTGATCGTCGAAAATGGCTAAACCAGACAGACACACGGGCTATTAAAGAGGATTAAAATTTGGGGACAAAGAGCGTCGGTGGCCAAGTGGCTAGGACCGTTGTCTTCCATTCAGAAGTTCGCGAGTTCAAAACTCGACACGTCCCAATGTGTTTTCGATTTCCAATTTACAGAAACCAGCATATGCGGCTGGACATTCGCACTACTTGGGTTGCTTAATATGTGTAATATGTGCTACTGTAGGTACGTTTATTCGACGCTCTTACGGTGAAGGAAAACCTGCACGCACTTGCGATGAAATTCAAAAGTAGTGTGTGAAGTTTTTTCACCCTGATTTTAGGGTAGGCTCGAGCCCCTCGGTGAGGACATATGTACCTATACAAGCTGTTAACATAATTTATGGGACCAATATTGGTTAGTTTCGTTAATAAAAATTGTTTTCTTAGGAAGGCTTTTATATCAAATCTTCGCCAAACTTGTACTTAACAGGTACAGCCTATATGTCCACTGCTGTACTAAAGCCTCTCCCTAGAATAGGAAATAATGTGTTTTAAACATTTTAAAACCGTTTGTATTGATATTAGATACAGCTTAACAGAAGTTGACGAATAATATTTCAAGTACAATAAACACCACATGCGGCTGAATGTTGACCTTGAGAGTGCCCGTATTCCGTAGCGGTAGGGGTGAATTTCGGAGTGCGAATGTCCAACCGCATGTGCTAGCTTTTGTACATAAATATCATGAAAAAGTAATTTCAATAGCAACACCAGACTACATTCTGAAAATAATTGAAAAGAAATAATATCTTGGTTTTTTCCAACCCACCCCCACCCCCCTTTAATCTGCAGTCCGAAAGAGCTTTTGCTTTCTAAGCTTTATTTCACAATCCAGTTGTAATAGGTATAAGTTCATTGACCGAAGAGTGTGTCTGTTTCATTCTTTCTGTTCTTTCAGTCCTTAATATTTATTGCCAATGTTATTGGTATATTATATTGTCAGGGTATTTAGTAAACGTCAGGTTGAAATAAATAGTCGCTCGAGTTCACGTGTTCGAATCCCGCCCAAAAAAAAAAAGTATTGTTTACCTGAGCATTTTACTGTCTTGTTTGCTTCTTGTTATTAATTTCGTTTAATACATGATATGTATGTGATGTCAATGTTATCACTTAAAAAATAACTATTGATTTGTAGCTTCAAAACTTATAAATGGTTATAAAACTGATTTTGTATACAATCAACTCCAGAACGTAATATTCTTCCACATTTGTTTTTTTTTTGTCCTATAATTGTCTGTAACATAGACCAACGTAATAGATTCTGTGAAATTGGTTTACTTTGGAGCAATGTCTTCACACGAAAACTCTCTTGAAACAGTTACAAGACACATTGAACATTTTCACATTTCTTATACGAATGAAAATTATGGAATCGAGCTAGGTTAGCATAATAAACTAGTATATATACGTATATAATATACATATATAGGTATATTATTTATAACAAACTTTTCCTGCGGCTCGTTTTCCCACGGGAATGACGAATTTTTCACACGGTAAAGTTGCTATGTTATTCTCTAGCCATAAAACTATCCCCATACAAAAAAAAAACATACTACGAGTATGCCCATGTTCTGTTGCGACGTGACAAAGAAACACATTTTCAAATTTTTAATATTAAGTAGGTAGATAATCGTTTGTTACAAACTAACGTAAATTTTCGCAAGCTATCTCTTAGTCTATTACAAATACATTATTCCCTTTAGTGTGGTTTCTGATATTATTATATTGTGCTCTGTGTATGATTTTGTCATATCATAATATTATTATGGTATCAAATTTTTTCTCATATTCAATAGATTTCGTGATATTCAAATAAAAAGTCTATTTTAATTGGTAATACTACTTTTTATATTAATAATAATCATAACTAATATTATAAAGAGGAAAATTTGTATTTTTGTGTGTATGTTTGTAATGAATAAACTCGGACACTACTGAACGGATATCAAAAATTCTTTCACCATTAGAAAGCTACATTTACCCTAAGTAATATAGACTACCTTTTACCGCGGGAAAATCCCACGGGAAAAACAGTCAACGCGGGCAGAGCCGGGCTAGTAGTCTATAAAAATAATAATAGTCTATTTGCCAAATTACAGTAAAAAGTTGTTACATAGTGCAGAGCCCTGTGTATTGATCCTGCCGAGCAGGTGTGCAAATTTTACATTTCAATTTACTAGGTACTTCATTCAATTTTATTGCAGTACTTAATTGAGTTTATTTTGTTTCAGGCCAAACTTAAGAAAAGAGGTGTCTACAGTGCTAAATGTAGCGGTTATTTTAGTAATAGTAATTTTTTGTCATTTATTTTATTTTCTCCAGCGAAGTATTTTCTGTCATGTGATTGGAAAATATATACTCGACATATAATTTGAAGTTTTATTTTAAAATGCAATTCCAACCTTCTGTAGTAGGTATTTCAGCCGACTAGTGACCAAATCACACCTATAAACCACAAAAAAATTCTTATCGGCGATTTTCCCAAGTTAACGTTTTCGTTTGACAAACTAGAAGAATTTATTGTGCTTAAAAAAAAGGAACAACTTGGCTAGAAACTTTGACCTTATGAACACACGTATTTCGTAGCCCTTCAGAGCAAAATGTGCAAAACGCATAATGAGCACCACACGTAAAATGAGCAAAACGCAAGCAAATTAATGTGAATTTTGTAAAGTTAGTGTCCAGACGCATGTGCTAGCTTCTGTACATACATTTTGCTCCGAAGAGAATTACTTAGGAGTACCTACCATTTATTTATAAAAGTACGGTAGGTAGGTAAAGGTTCTCCTAAGGTTTTTAAGGTTTGGATTTAGGTAAACCTTAGGAGTACCTACCATAACGTGTCTATACCTAGCGGATGACCATCACCTATCCAAAAATGAATAGTGTGGATAGTTATATCTGTATTTACGCATATTAAATAATCAGCGGGACATTTCGCTAATGTGACATTATGTGCCAGGAAAATGTAATTATAATAATATATTGCATCAGCCCTTACAAAATATCCTCATTACATCACCTACAGGAAGAATAAAGCGTAGGGAACATTCTGAACGCCTCCACGTTTAGTTTCCAGGAAGACGACTGAGTTTGTTGTTGTTGGCAGTTGTTGGCCAATCCGTCTGTTCATGAAACCGTCATGCGGCGAATTCATTTATTATGTGTTTCAGTAATGAATCTATACCACGCACTGGCTGTCTATTTAAAGATTAATGTATCGGAAAAAAAAGCTTGGGAATAAGAAAAAGCTACATGTCTTCAAATATAACTAAAAATCAAATTAAAGAAAAAAATTATTTAAGGAAAGTGATAGTTGAACAAAATCTGTTTCCATAAGGGCAGATCTTCTAATGGTCAGATTTTTAAATAGTCAGACTGCCAAATGTGAATCAGGCGAATAAAGAAAACTATTCCAGTTACCTACTACATTTGTCGCTATTGCCAAAACATTATTTTTAAAAATCTATTGCATTTTAAAACTTCTTACCAAAGGCGGTAAAGGGCTGTTTACCTATCATCGTTATCGAAAATTGTATTAAAGAATACAAAAATACACGCGGATATAATAAAAAACCAAAATATTTACACAACCTTGGCCTTCGGTTAGCCCTACAGTACAGTTTTCAAGGCCCTATGGAAAAATAGAATATTATCCAATGCAGACGAGACGAGGCGAAGTGATGACAAGCCAGCTGTATCACATATCCGCTCTACATCCGCAAATATACAGTCACTTATGTAATTTTCTATACAAATTGAGAAATGTATTATAAACGTCGTCATCAAAATTTCCGTGGAAAGACGTTTAGTGCTGAACAAAGGCCTTAAAATAATAAAATCTACGTATTTATACTTATTTGTTTTTTAAAGTGAAGCGAAAATTCGAACATTAAGCTTGGGCGGAGGCTTCGTTTACAATTGTTTGAAAATGTTTTAAATTGACTGTTAAAATTACTAGTAAGAGAAAAAAGTTGAGTCTCGATTTTTATCACAGTCAGTTTTAATTCAATCAACAGTTTCAATTAAAGTTTGCGAATGTGTATGTTAATTTATTTTGAAGATGAGATTGTTATAGACTTGGAAGTATGTGTTCTCTAATAAAATTTGAACTCAGGTTTTAAAATTTTATCGCCATAATTATGCAAATAAGCATACCTATTGTTATGAGTGGTTTATAATTAAGTTACATAATAAACATAAACAATAATGTGTTTTTGTTATAAGCTCGTATACTTACATTTTGAATAAACAATAATCATGAAGAAAGAAAAAATTTATGCCTTTATAATTAATATATAATATTTTTTCCTTCATGACAATAAACCCTATTCTTTTGTGTTGTATAGAAATCTGTTACATATATTATAACCTAACTGTACTTAGTCTCTAGTTCTCTGGCGCATCATACCATCCTACACATTTTGTGTCAATCATAAAAACACTTAATTTGTAGACTGCACAACGAAAACTAAAATTATATTCGTATGAGTTATCTCGAAAAGGAAAACTGTAGTTTAGCGATATTTATATAGAAGTGTGTATATGTTAACGGAAATGTATGAAATCCGTCATTGTATACAATTCCTAGGAAATGTATACAATGCCTAAAGTCACCCGGATATGTATGAAATAAATGATATTCGACACATTTCCTAGGAAATGTATACATTTCCTAAATGGCAATCGGAAATGTAATACATTCAAGATGTCAATGAGGAATTGGGGAAAGCGGAGCGAAGGGAGGCTATTGCAACAGAAGTATATAATAGTACTACTCGTACAAAAGGGATATTTACCTCCCCGCACCAAAATAAGTTCCCCGCCCGATATCCCTCCACTTACTGCATCCCGTAGGCGCCGCCAAACTCTGCCGAATGGTGTTGCGTGGTATTCGATAAAGCATAAAGACAATTTTTCTTTGATTTTCATTTAGACATAGACATGGACATAATTTACGTCTGGTCGTTGTCTGTTATAGAAATTTGAACCACGTTGCACAAACATTTAGTGCCTATATACCAGCCAAAAATAAGAATAAGTAGTTAAATTTTAGAAAGCTCTAATAAATATTTTATATTTATGTTACCTGGGTCGCTTTATTTACATAGTAAAAAAAGGCTTTTGCTTTTACGTTGTGGCGTATTATTTACTTAAACGATAGACTGTTTACTTATCAAATTAAAATTTGAGCTTTACAAGCTTTATTTATATTTTTGTGCTAGATACGCTGTAAAAAATAATAAGTCGCTTATTTTTAAAGATTAATTAACAAAAAGCCTTACAAAGATATTATATTTTACCGTATGATTGTTGCATTACTTCAACGAGAACCTTGAGAAAACATTCTAACTGTCAGTTTTACAATGATTCTCAGTGTAAAAGGGAGCTTTATTCATTTTATTTACAGAAAGCATTAGTTTTAATACATTTCCTAGCACAAGTTCGGAATTTTATACAATTCCGAGGAAATTCATACATTTCCTAGGATATGTGTGAATTAAATAATCTTTGAAACATTATTTCATACATTTCCTAACGAGCTCCGGAATTGTATACATTTCCTAGGAATTGTATACAATTCCTGGATTTCATACATTTCCTGTAACATATATATAGGATTTTTTTTTCAATAAGTTGTTACGGATAATAAATTCTGCCAAAAAGATTCATAAACAAGCAACTTGCAATCTTTTTCGCTTTTTGGAATTTGAGGATTTCTGATGATAAAAAAATAATTTACAAATATTAATTCACAAGTTTTGCATATCAACCAACAGATATGCAAACTGATTTAAAAAAAAAATTAAATAACTTTGTCTAGGGTGAATAGCAACATGTTATATATTTGTAATCTACCTCATGATTCCCTTTTATTTGATACCCCACACCACATGGCATGTTTGTTTTTTTTTGCCGCCATATTGGATTTCAGGTATAAGGAATAATTTTTCGAACTGTTAATAGCGATTTTCAGATTCAGCAATGTCCAAAACCCCCAAAAAGCACTATGAGCAACTTGTTACAAGATTTGCCTCTGACAATCACAGTTCAGAGATTATTTTCAAAGCAAACACTATGATAGGTAGGTAGGTTAGGTAGCTCCTCGTTTCAACCCCATAAGAAATCATTTAGAACTATGCCTGCGTTCCACTTATCTAATTTGACTTCTTATTTCCCTAATAGCGAATAGACCCGATCGTCCCAATAGTCGGAGCTATTCAACCTAAATATCATATTATTCAATCTTGCTTAATAAACTCTGGTCTTGGGTCTTGGGGTGACCTGGTCCAAAAACGCCTGATGAATTTACGAGGCAAACTAATATTATATCCTTGTTAGTGTCAATCGTATAGTTGCTAGATTGCTTATCGAGTGGGTTTTGAGGTTAACCTAGGTAGGTTGTCAGGTGACAAACCCTAGTGTCGGAATTCCTACACAGCTCATCGGGACCAACGGCTTTACGTGTCTTCCAAAACACGTAATCATCTTTCTTTTGAGACAATCAAATCAGGCTATTCAGCCTACAATGTCCTAACTAAACTGGTCTCACAAAGTTTTATTTGTTCGACGGATTCGAACCCGGAACCTTCTTAACGTCAGACGTGCTTTTGAGTTAGGGATAACTTAAAGCTTAGTTACAGTGAGTGGTCTTTGACTGTGATACTCGTACCTTTTGCTCGTAACACCAGGTACGAGTATCACAGTCAAAGACCACTCACTCACAAAGACCAGGTCGGTTCTGGCGTTCGAGGAAACGGTCTTTCAGAATTGGACCATTGAGGGATGTGGGCGTTCGCGGAATTGGACGTTCAGGGCTGGATTGCCCACGAGAGGACTTGATAGACAGCCCAATTTCAAGCCAAGCCACATGGCAAAGCTTTCTACTTCAAAGTAATCATTTACAATTTTCTACATGTTCACACAAATTAACTAATACAGTATTCCCCCGCGACCCATTAATAGAACTTTAACAAGAAACAAGGATTTTAATTACTTATTCGGCTTAACGTAATAGTGTCGTAACATTACTAAATACCAGGTAAACAACAGGCTGGCCTATAAACACCTGTCGACTGTCGACCCCAAAATTGTGTCTATTGTACAATTATTGTGCCATTCGTCCCACTATTCCTATTAGTAGCGGATTGACCGTGTGACCCCGAGAAATGGGACTAAATGTATCAAACACCCTTAGTGTTGCCAGTATAAACTAGGGATTTACAATATACTGCGATCAGTCCCAAAAACTAACACCGCTGGTATTTGTCTCAAATAATATTTATTTATTCTTTTTTTGGTTTAAAATAAACTAATTATGCTAACGCATACCAGAACTTAAATAAAGTATAATAAACAATCAACAGAGTTATGACATGATAATTATTATTTTCGTATCTTTTTTTGATAGTCGTTTCAACAATGGGATCCTTCGGAATAGAAGGTATATGGTCAGAATGGATATTAATAAATTTTGAAAAAAAGTAACTCTTAAAAAATAGTAAAGGTGAGCTGAACTGAAACCAAACTTAGCAAACTGTGAAAAGCTAGGTAGAATGAATTTTTATTCCTATCTATGATCGTGAAAAAAATTATATTATTTCGTTAAATATTTAAATTACGGCTATTTATTGCAATTTTTTGTACGCAACTTGAAAGACGTCCAACAAGAGATTATCATTAAAACTTACAGCGAGAATTTACAAACTGTCTCCATAATTTTGATTATTATGGCAACACTATTCTATTCCATTATAGAGAATTAGGCTGAAAGTAAATCATTCGTTTTAGTTGTAATTACTAATTAGGTAACACAGGATTAGAGCCAGTGGAACACAGGCGGGCCATTTGAGGGACATAAATTAAGGTGGCCTGGTAGAATTTACTAGTCAGCAAGAAGGCCACCTACATGCACACTTTCTATCCTTTCGTGAATTATTGCTGCACTGTATTCGTTTATGTATTTGACAGATTAATGTACACATATTCTTGATGTATTGATTTTATCAAAGACAGAGAAGGGACAATCCTACTAATATTATAAACGCTAAAGTTTGTGAATAAGGATAATGTATGTTTGTTACTCTTTCATGCCCAAGGAAATACTGATGATAATTAATAAGATAGCGGCCAGTAATACCTTAGTTTACTCTATTTTGAAATACTGCCAAGTGCCAAGCATACGTCCTCTCTGCTGCTAGTTTACTCGAGAATGCGTCGATTTCCGACATCCCTGTTCCCGCCAATACCCGTTACATACACCTGCATTGATCTTCATGTGTGTGTGGTACTCTATAGGCCAGTATATTGGGGTATCGGCAGAGTATTGATCGGTTCGGCAAAACTCTTCACGTATCATGTTTTCCTAGTACTTTCCGAACGGTCGTCCATTATTGGAAATTGCCGATACCTCTTCAATAAGTCCAATTTACTAGTGGTGAACAGTGAATAAACTTGAACAAGTTTCAATTTTAATTAAAATTTTTCAAATTAAAATTTTAATCAAATTAAATCTATCAAGCTTATTTGTACATTTGTACTTATCATTAATTGTCATATCGAAAAGAATTACTCATATATTTTTCATGCAAAGAAGAAACATAGGATTTCCGGTTTTTATTATGTATAAATTAATGTCGATATCTTAGAGTATAAATAGAAAAATTTCTGGGAGGGAGTCAATATTTTAAAAATTTTATCATTTGGTTTTTATTTTTGGCCAAGGATCTTGCTTGCTAGGTACTTCGTAAGTAACAAAATGAGCTTATATTATTATAGTCAGAATTCATCATTGACAGTTACATTTCGGTACTTATATTTTTAATTCTCATTTAACCGTATTATTTTGATTGATCGACGACATGCAGTTAACAAAACTATCGAGTCTTGGAATGGAACAACAGCGGTCGCCTCCGTGAGAACCCTCGTGAGAACTATGGAGGATATAAACGTGGGAAAATCACCTCCTCTTCCATCCTAGTCGCCTAGTACAACCGAAGAAGTTTCTTCCCGAATTTCTCACGCTCCTAGCCCATTTTTAACAAAACCAAAAATAAGTTTAAGGTTTGTATAAGCACTTTACTCACTGGAATTAGAGTCGAATTTTATTTGTAGTTTCAACGCCATAGGATGTTAGCACCACGGTTCGAAATTAACAGACGTTTCTTACAAAATTTACCTGCATCCCATACGCATCTACTCGTGACATTCAATTCTAACTGGTTTGCTTTAAAGATCGTTCTTCCTTGTGGCTTCATATGTCCGATAAAAAGAGAAAGGAATAGGTGTCCCGTGTTTGTCCTGCTCGCTCGAGGTCGTCGCCCGGCTGGAGCGCATCCGGGAGGAGGATGGGGCGTTGGAATGCGGTAGCTTCGATTGTTTCTGTTCGCCTGGTACGAGCAAACGTTTGGAGCTCTGACCCGAAGGAGGAAGGTTCTTTTGTGCTGAAAATTTGGATTCTTTTCAATTGAGGTATCGAGAACAAATTTTATAGCACCAGGCGCTTTTGATCGTTAGATGAAAAGAGATTCAGTTTAAATGTTTTAATAGCCGTGGGTAGTATATTGGAAAGTATTTATCTATCCCTTCATTTTTTACGACGGAAGCACAAAAGTCGGAAACCAATTTTTGATTTGAGTAAAGTTTCTAATACACTCAAAGCGTTTTAAAACATTATGAAGAATGAGATATTTTACTACGTTGAAATCGGTGACGCTTTGATTATTTTATGGGAGATATTTATTCTATTTTGTTAATTTAAATCAGTGGTTCTTGACCGGTGGTCCGCGGATCACTTGTGGTCCATGGAGGCAGGTAAAAGTGGTCCACGAAGCGATCGTAAACAAGTGACGTGACGTGACGTGATGAGATGAGTCGAGGCGTCACAACGCGAACAGCTTTATTTGTATCAAGTTTTATTTATTTATAATTAGGTACCGCATATTACCAATAAACCAACTGGGTGGTTCCTACCAAGACAGAAAAATTGGTCCCTCATGCCTAAAAGGTTAAGAACCACTGCTTTAAATCAAATCCTTTTCGAGATATTATAATAATTCCTAAGAATATATGCCAAGCTTCGGGTCAAAAACCAAACATTATATGTTTAGATGAAAATAGCTTGTCCTCGAAATGACCTGTTTGGTCACTCTACCTAAAAATAAGCTGTGAGTACTCCAAAATTGAATAAATACTAAGAAAAATAAAATAATATACCCTGATTTTTTCAGTCAACTGTGATCTTTCAGAGAGGACTAGTACTTTAATTATAAATGATCCCTTATACCTAATTGGAGTGACTTTCTAAAAACATTTGTATGGTACTAAAAAAATTAAACATACCCCGTTATAGCGGTGACGTCAGGCTCTATCAAAATTATATTAAAACCATTCTTTTGTCTGATAAGGACTGTAAACATTTTTGGCTCTCCCTATTACTGGTAATAAATAAAAAAGTTGTTGCGTAATATCTGCTAGTAACAATATTAATTGGATAGCAGTGCCGTAGCTAGGTGACCAAGGACCCTGGAGCTAAAAACCGAGGGGTCCTAAGCTATTTAAATTTCATTGAACTATAATACATAATGTTAAGAAAAATTAAAGTTACTTTATTGTAATGTTTTTTGGTAGGAGAATTTTTCGTTAGTTCAATAAGAAGTTTGCTAATCAGGTTTCAGGGGCAGTGCCCTGGGACCCTAGCTTAGGCAGGGGCCTAAACCTTTGGTAGCTACATGGACTTAGTAACATAGTTACACTCACTGTAACTACGGTAATAAATACGCCACTGAAGGCTAGTTTAATTGGTTCGAGATGTGACATAATTATTTAAATTAGTCGCAAAGACTTTATACGGTTTCATAGTTTCAATGTTTCGGGAACTACCTTTTGAAGTTTATTAAATCATTAATGTAACTAATAGGGAATTAGTCTTGATAGAGTGTTATGTGAATTCTAGAACTTTCTGGAAGATTATGGAACCATCTTGAAGGTGCGAGTAAGCAACTGAAATTCACATATAGAACTCCGATTTAAAAGAACTAGGATGAGTGTTTATGATGATGGTAAAATGAGAAGGTTTGAAATTAAAAAAATATCTAATGACTAAATAGTCGGGGAAAAATAAAATTTTTTACACATTAAATCCAATAGTTCTAATTTCTTTTGTATTACGATTATTAGTGTTACTGAAGACCAACCTTGTGTTTTTCTCCGATCTACCTAAGGAGCTGACCAAGAAAAGGGGGGTAAAGGGCCCAATTGCTATATATCATTCAGAAAAAAACTTACACTGGAGATTATAGATGTTTTCACTTCCTTAAATTATTTGTGCACTGCTATAAAATATTCACCTATATTAATTACGAGCTTCTCGACATAAAATGGGCCTTTATATAAATTTTAACGCCTTTTTTAAAAAAGTGCCTTAGAAAATCTTAGAAGTGGTGATCTTTTCATAATATGTTTTAAAGATATATCCAAGACCTCGTGTGACTTTTCACCTGTGTGACTATATAGATGTAATTTTTATGATGTTTTTTCCCTTTAATTCACTGAGCATTAATTCTACACAAAATATTTTTATTTGCCAACAATTGTAAGCTAATAATACACACTAAACATAAAAATCACCAAAATTTACTAGAAGCGATTGGATTAAACAGCAAAACAATTATCTAATATCATAAGAATATCATCGATATTGTATTTGGAGCGAAATACGCTGCGCTGCGTGGCCAGAACAAACGCTAGGGAGCTGTCCCGCCCCCCGCTCGCGCGTCATTTAGGGCGCCCGAGGGGAAGCGGCACGGCGCACTGGAGGTCAAGCTACTGGACGGACGGATGTCTGTTTGTTTACTTATACGAATAGAAAAAGATGTATCCGTTTTATTATTTCGTAATATTTCGTATTGATTGCATGATCATTTCGAGTAGGTAACCTAAGTGACTAAAATCATCATCGGAAATATGAATTATTGTAAGGGACAAATCTTCGAAAATGAGTTATGTATACAGTTCGATTGAAAAGTTTCCGCTCTATATACTTAAAAATATGTTTAGAATATGGATATCTTTCTGGTGTCCTTTGTACAGCAACAGATTTAGTAGAAAATAATTTTTAAAAGTAATGCGAAGTACGCCTGAGACCTATGTTAAATTAATTATTAATGTAATGCAGTATTCATTATTGCAACTATTTATTGTAAAGGACACTAATATTTAAAAGTGTATCTTACGGTTACCAAGGTTCTAAATTTATCTTCAAAAATGTCCCTTACACTAATCGAATCATGTTAAATTATAATATGCTAGGTTCCCGAATTATATTTAGTATCTTTACTTTTTCATCCAATGATTGTTTTTATTGTTCGCCTCGAAGGCTTGAAATCTTTCTCTGTTACGTTATATCATTTTATTACCCAAATTTCACTGCCGTAGAGTGCAGTGCAATGCTCCAGATGTATAGCTTTTTTTAACACTTTTTGAGATTCGGGCTTTGAGAAGATGTTTTTTGCTATTAGAACCTTTTTGTGCCACCACTATTCTAGTGACTATATCTGGTGTTCATATCTGGAGTCATCGGTAATTATGTTTTTAAGGTATTTAAACTTTAACTTGTTCTATTGGGTTTGAATTTAATGTTATTATTGAGCTATGTTTTGGTTTAATTTTCGAAGTTATTAGAGTTTCAGTTTTGTTTACATAATTATTTAATCCAAATACAATATTTGTGATTAATTCTTCTGTATATTATCTATCTTTATCTGTGACAAATTCTTATATATTTAAACTTTCAGCTGCATTATTGTCCACAAAGCGAATAAATTGAAGATTAGCCCCATTGAATTTAATCCCCCCTTTTCCTGACTCTAAGTTTTCTAATAGCACACTATAAATATATTGAAAATAAGTGACAACCTTGTCTCACACCCCGTCTAATATTAGCTTTTTTTTCCCCAATTTCTATTATCGTTTCTTGATTTATGTATAATTCAAAAATGGCTCTTCTGTCTTTATAGTATATTCCTGCTTGTTTTAAAATATTTATCATTTGTTTCTAGGCAATTTTGTCAAATGCTTTTTCCAAATTTATAAATGCAAAATGTGTGTCTAAATCCAACTCCATCCTTCTATCGATTGCTCTCTCACGTCTCAGGCCTAGTACCGCCTCTCTTGTCAATTTATTTTAACGAAATTCATATTGGTCCAATTTTCTTTCAGATAGAGGTTTGATTCTGTTTTGAATAATCTTAAGTAAAGTTGTGCTTGCTTGAGGTAAATGACAGCGTTCTGTCTTTCCTGTGTTCATTAATTTGATGAGCTTAAATAGTTCGTCTTTGATTGAATCACAATTACCATACATACCCCCTGGCCACAGCTTGTGCGGCGGCGGCGGCGGCGGCGCAACCTGCGGCGCGAAATTTGTTAGAACGTTAGTATTATTGTAACATTTCAAAAATGTTACATTTACGTATATTAAATCTTATTTGTACTACATTACAGCGTTGATGTCGTTTTCAAAGTAAAACAAGATAAACGTTACTTTTTGCATGAAAATTGGCCTTTTTTTGTATAATTTGGGTAATTTCACGCCTTTAAATAATTTTATTAATTACGCTGGTACATTTTTCTAGCAGGTTTTGAGAAATGAAAATAATTTTAGTTCTCTCATGTTTGTTTTGACTATTCGCAGAATGTTGCCAGGGTCGCTGGCAACATTCCGCTGATCGCAGGTCGCGCCGCGCTTCACGCAAAGCTGTGGCCAGGCCCTTAATCATCTCTATAATTATAAATACCATGTGTACCCGCTGCTTTTCCATTAGTATGTTATTAACAATTTACCTTGTTCATTAAGAATGGCAGCACCTTTAGTTTTATGTTTATTTTCTAACTTTCTGATTATGTTGTTCAATTTGAAAGGTTCAATTTGCTTTAAGTACAGCTATCTAAAAATAATATTTTCTTTTTCTTTTCTACATAAATTAGTAATGTTGTTTGTCCGTCTTTTATATTTCTTAATACTATAATCATCTGTTTATTTCTAAGTGTCCTTCTTCCAATCATAATGTTAATTATTTCTTGGGTTATTAACCATTGTAATCTTAGTACAATAATTTCTTTATCTGAATATCCTTTGCAGTTGTGGGCAAAATATCTTATAAATATCTAATATAATATAATACACTAGTGTACTAGTGTGCCTAGTGTGTCTATATATTAGTGTGCTATTATGTTATATAATTATGTTTAAAAAAATATGGAACACGAGATATTTTATTCAACTCACATATTTTTATTTCATTTCATTTTATTGAATTAAATTTTTGCTAGAAAAATAATCTCGAATACCATAAAATCAACTTAAATTTCAGCGATTAGTGTTATTTTCCTATAATTGCATCAAATAGCGTAACTCTCTGTTTAATTATATAATGTTTCTTACATTAGTACTCATACGTTTTCTTAAGACTTACATTATTGAACTTTTTTTATTTTCCAAAAAAAATATTAATGTAACGGACATATAAAAAATAAAAATACTATCTTTGAAACTATACAAATTATTCCAACTTCCGTTTACTTATGTTATAGAGCTTTAAATTTCAAAAGCATCACAAATATAGTAAATATAGCATTTTAATTTAAAAAAGCAATAGTTTTTTGACTCTCCTGAAAAGTTACGATTTGTCCCTTACAGTAATTCATATTTCTGGTGACAAAAATCTGACTTGGGTTTACATTAATTTATAACAACAATATAAATCCTTTAAAATCATCACTCCTTGAACAGAAATATGAATTACCTATCGGTAGTTAAATTATCGACACGGGACCATTTTAATAAGTATTAGGTAGGTACTAAAATACCTATGTGAAAAAAAATATATAAAAAATATATTTCAAAGTCGTCTGCATTGTTGGTTAAAATGTTGATTGACCCAGCTACAAGTATATTCATTCTCAATAAATAAATTTGTATCATCATCATACACGGCTGCATCATCGTTCCGCGCGCGCGGTGCGCTCGTGATAGTTCACCCCCGCGCCGAACTCTCTACCCCCCCAACATTACTACCGTGGTATTTTCGTTTCCTCTGGTAATATTTAGGAGAACTTTCGTTTTGGGGTATTAATTATCATAAAATTTATTTTTATTATTTATCAACGACTGTAGAATTTTTGCTTCAGTGTTAAAACTAAATAAAACGTCCTAAAAAAAAAACTACGTTAGTCACACGGGTGAAAATCTCTAGGATTATCTTTGATTAATATATAAATGACGTGCTCAAAGATCACCAATTCTAAAAAAATTCTACAAGGTTTTAATATTTTTATTTTACAGACCTTCATTATCTCACATTTCTCACGCACTACATTGGTGATATTTTATGTTTAGTATTATATATTATTTAGAAGACCATAAAAAAGAAAATCACCAGTGTAGGATTTAATCTCAATTAAATAAAGAAAAGACAATTTTTAAACAGCGTTTAAAAAAAACGCTCCAAAGTTTTTTTGGGGAAAATTTAAAATAATCAATAACAAACTAGCTCTAACCAAACAACGAAAAAAATTTTTGTCTAGGAATTTGTAATTTTTTTCCATACAAGCTATCGTATCTTTACCGGACTAAAAAGGCCAATAAAAATTGTAAGAACTCTTAGTGGAATAAAAAGAAAATTCTCAATGCAAGTCATACAAATCTCGTTTTATTTTCCAAATCAAAGAGGATGATTATTAAAATCTCAGGTTGTTGACTTGAACATCAGTAACATAAAGCGAAATAACAACATAAAGTCAACTCAACGCTCAACGAAATTAGGACAATACTCTCATGAACAAAGACAGTGGACCCGATTCTATATAATTATTATACTCTTACTTAAATTTAAAAATCATATATCTCTAAGGTCGGGTCAAGAGTACGCTAAACCGACGAGCATGCATGAGGAGATTAATGTATGTGGTTGAAGTGAAAGAAGTGTGTTTGGATACGTAGCAAGTGGAAGGAAGTGGCCTCTGCCTACCCCTCCGGGAAAGAGGCGTGAGTTTATGTATGTATGTATGTATGTATGTATGTATGTATGTATGTATGTCCCTTTCACATTCTAAAAAAACGGGACAGGTGTTTTGTCAACTTAAATTTTGAGACGTCAAACGTCGATTTAACGCGTAGTTCGCATTAATTTAGCAGGCATTTAAAAACATCCCGATAATATTAAGCTGAATTTGACAGCTGCACTGCTTATTTTAAATATCATTCATTTAATTAAATTAATCATCTCCCATCCTTTTCCAATCCCATATGAATGAAAGAGACCAACAACTTAAATTTAGATATTTTAACGGCCACGCCAGAATTGAGTCCAATCACTTAACTAATTTAGGAAGGGTTCGTGTATAGAACTTTGGAAACTCCTGACAGAATAAGCACAGATGCTAAAAAGGGGGCTCGACTTGTTTTATAACGTACGATTTTTTCTTTTTATAGCGTTAGCTTAGTGTTGTGCTAGTGTCAAGTACAGTAAGTAGCCAGCAGCAGTGACACTCGCACTACGAAACTGGTTTCTAGGTACTGCTATAGAAAAACTGTACTCTGACTGAAGGTCAAAAGGTCCAGCCGCATATTTTGCCTATCTATTGTACAGTAGCCAATGTGCGGCTGGACAGGTTGAGGAGTGAATTTCGTAGTGCGAATGTCCAATCGCATAAGCTGGCTACATTGTAAATATGAAAACTAAGAGCGTTAGACACTAGCGAGCGGATTTTTCTTATACTATGCAAAGTTTAGTTCTTTGTATTTTTATATTAGGGATAGGTCTAAAATAGGTTAATTTATTTATGTATTACTCTTGTGGGTACGTAAAGTCAAAAGGAACAACGTCACAGACTAATCTTAATATAACTATGACGGTCAAGTGGCTGTAATTATCCTTATTTATTTATTTAACTACTTATTGTACACATAAACATACAAAGGACAAATACATATAGCTTTCTACAGAAGAAAAACAAAATAAAGTTTTGTCTGTGTATCTGTCCCTATTGTGGAGATTTTCCACAAAACCTAAAGAGATTTTTCTCAGATATAGATGCTGATTTCTAGCTCGTTAACAGCTTGTTGATGGTAATCAGCCAAAAGCATCATGTCTTCAAATAGTCAGTAACTATTTAATTGGCTGTAGAGAGATATCTTGGCAGTACTGGAGTAAATATTTATATGAAAGTAAACGAGGCATTTAATTTATCACACCTCGACAACGTGACCTGGTAGTGTTATGGAATTATACTGAACTTATGTCTTGAAATAGAGAGAATAGAGTGTCGGTGGCCAAGTAGCTAGGGCACGTATTGTATTTTCGATTTTCGTATTCATATGTACGTTTATTCGACGCTAGTGAAGGAAAACATCGTGAGGAAACCCGCACACACTTGCGAAGAAATTCAATGGTTGTGTGTGAAGTTGACCAACCCGCACTGGGCCAGCGTGGTCGACTAAGGCCTATATTCACCCTGATTTTAGGGTAGGCTCGAGCCCCTCGGTGGGGATATAATAATACAACATGTCTTGAAATATCGATAGTGCTGCAAGGATGTTATAAGTTGGTACTTACTACCCTTATAGTATAAATAGAAAAATTTCAAGTTACTACCGTTCCTTCCTTGTACTCATCTTGAAGTGATGTATTTATGATTTGTTTTCTTGGTTTATGACTTTTGCGTCTTCACAATTCCGCCAATCTCATGTGCCAGAGAAGAATATTATAAGATATGAATATGGAAAGGAATAATTTGGAATAGTAAATAGAGGCTAAAAAATAAAAATGTTACAAAAGTATAAATAAATAGTTCACTAAATAATATCATCACTACATAGTATAAAATAAAGTCGCTTTCTCCGTCCCTATGTCCCTATGTCCCTATGTCCCTTTGTACGCTTAAATCTTTAAAACTACGCAACGGATTTTGATGCGGTTTTTTTTAATAGATAGAGTGATTCAAGAGGAAGGTTTATATGTATAATACATGCATAATATACTGAAGGATAACCCACAATAACCATTTTCCCGTGCGGAGCCGGGGCGGGTCGCTAGTATTACTATAAAAATAATTTTTATTTTTGCGTTTTAGCGTCATGCAGTTAGCATATTAGATGGGCATAATCTTTTTTTTATCATAATATTTAACGGCTCTGGATACGGGGCCCTTTGGAGCCACTCGTTCACATAAGTCATATTTATAGAGCACTTGTTCATTTCACTACAAATAGAACATTATATAAGTTACTCCATGTCACTTTGTTTCCAGCACATTACTCCTGGTAAAGTACCGTAATGCATTGCAAGGGATATATAATTTTTTTTTATATAAAACAAAACAAACATCGTTAAGGAGCAGGAAGTTATTTTTTAACGAGTAACGAAATATTGGTTACAGACAGACATACACACAACAGTAAACAGGATGTGTTACCTTTAAGTGTTAGAGGTTTCTTCACGAAGAATTTATTTTAAATAGTTTTTCTATTCTTTGCCGTCTAGAATAAATACGCATGTCTTAAAAATATAGGAAGAGTCTGTATTTTTTTAGAAAACACAAAAAATGCGGGATTTATTTTGTGTGCCAAAAATTTGCAAGAAAACTGTTTGAATTCGAAATTTTAATTATATCGTTTGACATAATAGGGTTTAAGATACATAAAAGGCAAAAACGAGTAGAAGTCGTAGCTTGTAAAATTCTTGTAAACTACCCAATGTCGCATCGTGGGACTGTATGTAACTCCACAGTAAATCACTTACTTACCTAACGCGGTTACGGAGCGTGATAAATTCCTCAGATTTATAGCTGAGCCCAGTAGCCTAGTATAGAAAGTTCTGGAAAAATGCTCTGAATAAAGAATGTTGTAAGAAAAAAGGAAACGTTCCTTTTGCGTTATAACAAAGGTGTTTTTTTTGTAAGCCCACCCAATCTTAGCTTGGAAACAATTGGAATTTTGTATACGAGTAGATACCTAATTTTTTCGAGAATACAAAGCTTATATTTTTTCTTCATAAGCTTATTCCTTTTTGCTCGGTAATAAAGGTAGACAAGTAAGCTGGTTTAATTTCTTGTACTTTAATAAGTTTGTAATTTCAGCATGAGCCGGGTGTGAAATAAAATTATCAAACAGAATATTTGTTGATGTCTAAAATAATTCCTCACAATACATCATTTCTTGATCAGATCATATTACGTCATCGATTTGTGAAACGTATTCAGAACTATATTTTTAAGTATATAAAATTATAAGGGTAATTAACCCACAGTATGTACATCTGCTTGTTTAATTTAATAAACTTCCAAAGCTCATTGACAGTTTTTTAACCATTTCTCTCCAAAAACCCTAACCTCAACAATCGATTTCAACGAGAATCGATTCTTAAACAAAAAATCACCTATCGGCATCCTATCGGCAATCGCCGATAATGGAGAGTCGATCGGAAAGTACTAGGAGACTATATTCGAGAAGAGCAGTTCCGAACCGATCGATACCCACCAATACCCGCCACGCCATAGACAGGTGAATCCTATGCAGGGTGCGCTTGTGTGCGGTGGTAGGTGTTTTTTTTTCAGTTGCTCACCCCTACATTTGCAGATTTTGCATCTGGCTGGAAACGAATGCATGCGGAAGTTTTGGAGCGAAATTTTGAAACACATTTCTCTAGAATCATTTTTCTAGAATTTGCAGAGTGGCAAGTTAAGTCGATCTAATTCAGGTGTACTAATATTATAGAATCAAAGATTTAATTGTTTGTTTGGCTATCTGTTTGCATTGAATAGGCTCCAAAATCTGAACCGATTTAATAAAACTTGGAAAAGACAGGTTAGCTCTTTTACCGCGGGAAAACCTGTTGACGCGGGCGAAGCCGCGAGGCGAAAAGCTAGTTGAGTTATTTATTCAAAGTAGGTAAGTATTTACATAACAATGTTATACCCCCTTCTAACCCTTGTTTCAGATCATTAGAATCTTTGTGTGGGTTGGAAGGGAAATATACATAAAAATATATAATTAATATTAATATTAGTATCGATTTAAAAATAAAAAGAATGAGTATTTATTTGAAAATGTATTTATGACTTTGTAAAGTAGATACTAAAATATAAGAATTCAGGAACCGAAATCCAAAAAAGTATTTTTCAATGCAGGAAATACGAGTAGAAATAAAATTCATATCCCTACAAATTTTAATTAATGCTAGGCTTCTTAAGATAAACAATTGGATAATAAACCAATCAAAGTTTGTACAAAGTTCACTGAACCTTTGCCAATATTTGTGGCAAAAGTTTTACAAGAGCTATAACAATGACATAAAGCGCTACTTACTTATTATTTTATTAGACAGTAATATTATTTTATTAGTAAATATATAGTCTATGTTGGTTTATGTGTTTTTGATGTCAGTGTGTATGGTTTATCGATACGTATTTAACTAGATATTTTATTTAGTGCTCAATATTTTTAGATTATCAAAATTAATAGTCTGTCTGTGTCACGTTATGTTGAAAGAGAGCTTTTTCGGTTCAGGTAAACGTATCTTGCGCATTTATTTACATCAAAGAGAAAAATAACTTTAATAGGGATTTACATGCTCGCGAAACCTTGATAAAGTACTTTTACACATATTTTTAGAAGTGACTATACAATTTCATAATATATTATGTACACAGTTCGAGAGACCACACAGTACCTAATTTTTAAGGTTAAGAATAGCGTAATAATTATAAGAAAAAAATAGTTTGACCAGTCAGAATATTGATATTGGTGTGATATTGCATTTTATCTAGTATAATAAAACTGTAGAGGTCAAAAATGTACATAGAAGAAAATACTCAAAACCGAGTCAGGAGGATGTAAGAAGTATAGAACATAACCAGATATTTTTATTTCTTTTTGTTTCTGTTTGTCTGTTTGTATGGGCTAATTAATATTCGAAACTGTTGGACGATTTGAATGAACTTTTGCATGGTGGTACCTTATATCCCCGGTCAACATATTACGTAGTTTTTACCGCGGGAAAATATCTCATTCCAACGGAAAACTGCACGGAAACATCAAAAAACTACGCAGGCGTATCCGCGGGCGGATAAATTCTTATTAAATTTAATACTCTTAAAGCAGATCAAACTGAAGACTCCTCCAACGTATCTATATCTTCTTCAATGGACTTAAAAACAGTGCATACCTCAAAACGTTCAGTTTGACCAGCTCTTGCCTGTACTAAAATACAATAAGCCATGAAAGAGAAATAAAAAGCTTCATGCAATAAGCTTAGTTTTATCTCGTCAAGATGACATGTGTTGCGTAGTTTGATAACTTTTTATCCTGAGATACGAGTACGCAGATTAATTTTTCTTTAGTTATTTTCTCGTACATTAGCTTTTCCTTCTAGGTATCAAACAAAACGAACTCAATTATCCAATTTCGCATTTTTATATCGTTTTATTGCTTTCTTTATTATTTTAGGACTTTTTATTAGCATTTAATCAAATTTGCGTTAAACAAACTCAACAGATCATATTTATCCCGAAGTTCAAACATCCTATTGAAATCGTGAAAGGTCGATGACCAAGTTGATATACCTAGTAGATTATATTATGTCCTATCGGGACAATCCCGTCGAATATTTTAAAGCTATTCTTGTCTTGGTCCTAATTTATTCCGGTTGAATATTTGAATTTCGAGCAGAACATTAATCTTAGTGGCGAAGAAAGTCTTGTCTGAATATCTAAGGTCTACTTCCCTTCTTTACAAATAAAAATATAGGTAATGGATGGAGAAAGCTGCTCTTTAGTCATTGTTGACCAATTTTTTATATTCTATTTTTTGTAGAGCGTTGGTGGCCAAGTTACTAGGGCCGTTGACTTCCATTCGGAAGTTCGCGGGTTCGAACCTCGGCACGACCAATGTGTTTTCGATTTTCGAATTCATATGTAAGTTTATTCGACGCTCTTACGGTGAACGAAAACATTGTGAGGAAACCTGCACAGTGCACACACTTGCGAAGTAATTCAAGGGTTGTGTGTGAAGTTGACCAACCCGCACTGGGCCAGCGTGGTCGACTAAGGCCTATTCACCTGATTTCAGGGTAGGCTCGAGCCCCTCGGTGGGGACATATATGAGCTGGTCGTGAGATCAGAGGTTGTGCAGAACTTGAAAAATATATCATCATTAATTATGAAATGAATTATTTTTTTATATTTTCGAATGTGCCTAGTTTTTTTATGTGCTATTTCAGAACCCTGAGATTGGCATTCCAGTAATAAGGCCCCCTTTTGATTTTACTGTGACTTTTAATGTTTTATTTGCCTTCAGCCGCGGCTCCGCCCGCGTTAACAGTTTTTCCCGTGGAAATGAAACATTTTCCCGCTGTAAAAGGTAGCCTATGTTACTCAGGGTGAAGCTTACAAAAGGTGAAAAGAATTTTTGAAATTGGTTCAGTAGTTTTTGAGTTTATTCATTACAAACATACACAAACACACACACACACACACAAAAATATAAATCTTTCCTCTTTATAATATTAGTATGATAATAATATGATATGATATCACTACCTACCTATACCGTTTATTTTTATTAAAATTGAGAAATTTTGAAATAAACTAGCTGTTCACTAAATTCAGTTCACATGAATATCATGTAAACAAAATATAAGTAAATCAACATACTTTTTCCCATGTTCAAACAAAACGTGTGATCGCTTGTGTACAAGGATTTTCCTACCTACATTCGATTTTCCGCAGTGATAAAACTTACTTCTTTGATGTTACAAAAAATATATTATTTGCCTCTGTAATATTCTTTCATCAAACTTCGTCAATTCACTTTATCGTGATGCAAATTACCTATCGCTCTAGAGAACTTGAAACTTATCAATACTTACTTCGACTTTGTTACGTCAAAAGTCTTGTCCTAGTTATTGGAGTGTAAAGAACTCTCGCCCCTTTTAGTTGAGAACTGCGGTATCAACTTCCTTGAACATTTCTCTTACTTGTGAGAAAAGTCTTATTATACTGATATCGATAGAAAACAATATTTTTAATTTAAAGTCTTTCTAAGCAATACAAGAAACTATTTTACAGCCCTGCGAAGATTCTTGAGAAAAATGGCGGCGCGGCGGTGTTTTTTTTACTATATTTTAATAGCTGGTTCAGTAAGTAGCAGAACTGTACTCATGTAGTCAGTTACAACCTACCTGATAAAAAAATTACCACATAATAAGCAACTGATATTCGGAAAACCATTGTAGTCTCTGGCCAAACTAAAAGCCTTAGACTATAAATAGAAAAAAATCTGGGAGGGATAGAGTACGCCTAATCGAGTATGATTTCACCGCCCATACAACATCTGCTTACGCTTGACATAAAGGCAGCGGAGCGATGCGCGTGCTCTATGTATATTTTATTCTCTAAGCTGAATACCTTGGGGTAAACTAATACTTTTCTTATAATTTTTCAGCTATGAAATACATCATAAACATCCTAATTAGCAATTAAGAAGTCTGGTGAATGTTGATACCTCGTTTATGTGACACAAGTGGTAAGGTCATTCAAAAAATTAAAATAGATTGTTGACCTTGAAAAAAACACATTTTTGTGGAAAAATCTCCCCGCAGCGCGACCTCGAGTACTAGGCTACTATGAAGACCGAAGAGCTAGCTGCAACGAGGGTGGCTGCCCTCGAGCGAGGGTGGGGCAGGGTGAACGAACGGGGATTTCGAATCGAACCCCTACGATTAGGGTTGAGCATCAGCATTCTTTGGTTTTATTTTGGAGACTGGTGTTTTCTTGTGCTGATTTTATATGACCTTAAATAAAATATAAATTCGGCTTCGGGCACATAGAGCAAAATGTTATGAAAAAATATCTATACATATACCTATTAGTATAGAGTATACTATGAACAAAAGAGTAGGTACATAATCAAGAAGAGATGGTAAGGCCGCCTGTGGTACGGCCCTAAATTTAGCAATAAAACTTATCAATAATTTTACTGTAGGAGACAGGGGACACCCCTAATAAAAGTGAATTGGGAAAACCATGTACCGACGAGTCACCCTCTGCGCAGTGATCGAGAATGGGATCGGAAAGCTGTGGTCTGATTTTCCGGAGTCATGTCCTTTTCAGCCATGTTTGCCTGGTACTTGGTTCGGTACAACTGAAGGGATGTTTGGGTGATTCTTGTGTAAATTCTGGCAGACAGATCTTATATATAAAATTCTCGTGTCACAGTTTTCGTTCCCATACTCCTCCGAAACGGCTAGACCGATTCTCATGAAATTTTGTGAGCGTATTCAGTAGGTCTGAGAATCGGCCAACATCTACTTTTCATACCCTTGAGAGCGGGCGGAGCCGCGGGGCGAACAGCTAGTAATTTATATAAATCCCAGAGCTTTGGCCTAATTTCAAAAAATAAGTGCGAGTTGATTAATTTTACTTCATAGAGTAAGGAAGAATTTTTATGGGTATTATATGAGTAAGTTTGCAGGTTTCCTCCATGTTTCCTCACGACAATTCGCTCCCACGCATGAGCGTCAATTAAACGTACAATAAATTTCATAAATGGTAAATACAATAGGTACCATGATTCCAAACTCTCTGATTGGTAGATTTCGGCGTTAGAACATACGCTTGCCGAATCGGAAGCAAAACGGTCGGAAATCGAGTACACAATCGACGACCATATTTAAATTATATACAAATAGTACATAAGTGCAGCAAAAAAAATCTACCTCTATGTATTTTATACTAAAACTAGCTTTCCGCCCCGCGTTAACAGGATTTCCCGTAGGAATGCGGTATTTTCCCACGGTAAGAAGTAGCCTATGTGTTAATCCAGGGTGTCAGATAACACCATACTAAATTTTATTAAAATCGCTCCAGCCATTTAGACGTGAAGAAGTAACAAACATACACAAATTTCTCCTTAATAATATTAGTGTGGTGTGGTGTAGGTACATCATTTTTTAAGCGTACCCCATAAAGAAAATATGTATCTCAAATAAAACACAACGAATGTTTTTATTAAGCTGAATACCACCTAAAACTAGGGTTAGAAGAGCTTAACTGTGTCAACCTTTCTGGGATGTTATTACTAGCACTTATGCGGAGAAAATGAAAATATGTTGGCATTTTGGGTTAATGGTCTGAATAAATCTCTTGAAATGTATGTTTATTATTATAACCTTTGCAAACATAGCTTACTATTTTTTTGTAACTGCGAGATACAGGGTAGATTAGAAGCATAACTGCTTTGAACTATGAATTATTATAAAGTAATTTTCTCATTACTCTATTTCATCCAACATTTTAAGTTTATGGCAACCAACGATCGTCCACGAGTTGTATTTTGTGCCTTTTAATAATAAATCGTCCAACTTGAATAAATTTGTGTAATGAATTAGTCGAATTATTTTTGAACTATACATTGGTATAAGTTTATCAGCGCTGTTAAATATTTAGGTACCTCATAACCTCATATCCCTGGTCAACATCTTGGATACTTTAATCGCGGAAAATTAAAGAGTTCTCGTGAGATAGTTAAAAATGACTACGGAAAAGTCGAAAAATAAGGCGCGCGTAGTCGCGGGCAGATAGCTGGCTTAAAATAAATAAATATAAAAATATGAATCAAGAATTATTAAAACAATATAATAAACAATAAAAATTTTAATCTCTTAAAAACTAGTTACTTTTTAAATTATTATAGACTGACTTTTAGTTTATTATTAAAATATTTTTGGTTAGAAATCTTCGTAAACACGACCACTAAGGATGGGCAGTACAGTACTATTAAAGATCCTTTTCTAACTAAAGACACGAACATAGGTCATCAAGGCAAAGATGCTTCACAAAAACCTATTTGTCGACAACTAGTATCATAAGCAGACAAAAAAAACTATTTGTCAAGCGTATTGGCAGCATTGGCACTCGCTCAATCGTGCAAGGGTCGGAAATGGACTGTTTTCATCGTTTCATATCCACCGACCCCAAACTCCAACCAACCATTAAGAAAGGAACAGCCACATTTTAGTCTGACCGCGTTACTTGGTGACTGGGAAAGAATTTCAACTTTATATTACCCTATCCTTCTATTTATAAGATATGGTTTCTGTTTAGTCGTACGAAAAAGGCTATTTCATTTTAACTATGTTTATTGTATAAGAAAGACAGTTATAGCTAAAGAAACATTACTAAGTAAGTAAATATTTCTGCAATCAAAGAGAAAAATTATATTTTTAAGCATCAATCAATAAATGGTTATTTCTTTTTCTTATCAAATGTTAAAGACACTTAATTATCCAACAAAAAATGTTATACTATAGAGTGCCATAGACGGTGTAGTCTGTAGTACTTGCGTAGCTCCCTTGCTACGAACGTAGATAGTTTTTTAAAATATTGTATTATTGTAAACCTCCAATAGAATAGAATAGAATAGAATAGAATAGAATAGAATAGAATATACTTAAATAATATAACCAATATAAAAACAAATAACCAACAATAAAACAATACAATACAATATAACCCTATAATATAACCCTCAATAGAACTTCGTTATTTAATTCATCGTTAACAGCACCGCCTCGGCACGTACCAATGTGTTTTCGATTTTCGAATTTATATGTACGTTTATTCGACGCTCTTACGGTGAAGGAAAACATCGTGAGGAAACCTGCACACACCTGCGAAGAAATTCAAAGGTTGTGTGTGAAGTTGATCAACCCGCACTGGGCCAGCGTGGTCGACTAAGGCCTATTCACCCTGGTATCAGGGTAGGCTCGAGCCCCTCGGTGGGGACATATATGAGCTGTTATTTAATTCATACTTAATTAATATTATAAATGCCTAAGTGCGTTTGTTTGTCCTTTCTTCACGCCCTAACTAAGCAACCAATCGATTTGGTTTTCGGCATAGAGTTAGTTGTAAGGATAGTGACATAAGTAGGCTACTTTTTACCGCAGGAAAATACCTCATTCTCACGGGAAAAACTATAACCACGGGGCGGAAAGCTAGCTTAGGAATAAACTGTGTCAAGTTAGGAATAAAATTTGTAATTTAACAATACAACCGCGCTCAACTTAATATTAAACCTACCGGCCTCATCAAGGGACAAATGAAAATCTACCACAAGTATTAAGTTAAGCTTCGCGTTCTACTTTCACTTAATCTTGTCTAAAGTGACTTAACGTTAAATCCTGACCAGAAAATTTAAGATAATTTACCCACAAGTACCGTATTAAAAAAGTTCGGTTAAGCAGAAAACCTTATTATTAGTTCTTATTTTTGCTTGTTCAAAGATTGTAAGTAATAACACGTTTTATAATATTTGACGCATAATAGTATATTTTTATTCCCTGTGGTTCTTTCTAGTTCAACAACTTACACTTATAAAGCTTTTAATACTAGGTTATGGTCATTCTTTTCAAAGAAAAGGAGTTTTCTCAGGTGAAAGCAGATGAAAATTCTCAAAATTACATGCCTTTCCTGGTACGTAAAGTTGCGTTCGTCCAAACTTTTCGTTTCAAGAACAGAATGCTTAATGAAATGTCAACTCTAAATTTCTTGCTTATTTTGATGGCTTTGAAGTTAACCTACCTCACAAACCCTGGTGTCAGAATTATTGATCCGCTTATGGAATCTCATATGACTCGTATACGACTACACTGTGGATAGTAGCTGGGACCAACAGTTTTACGTGTTTTCCCAAACACAGAATTATCTTTCCTTTCGGACAATAATAATATAATTATAAACATAATAATCAAACTTGGGGAATCTCACAAAGTGACATTTGTTTGACGATTACCTCACAGGGATTCGAACCTGGAGCCTGGGTGTCGTGAAGCAAGTTTTTACCACTAGACCACGAATCTATCAACTCGCAACCCAAAAATAATTCCTATTTTCTTCAAGCCAAAAACCTCTAAACCGCAAAAGTTATACTGTCGCAAAAATCCCAAGGAGCATTTTTCCAATTTCCTTCTTGAAATAAAAGTACTCATTTCAAGACAGATTTTCTTATTTTCTACGTAGTTGAAACCAGGGTTTAGTCCAGCATCGTTGCAATAAACCTATCTAGGTCGCACCTCCGGTCATCGTCCTGGCCGAGGGGTTTTTTTTTTCATATAAACCGGGTGGTTGGTACTGATCAGTAAAACAGTCTGCTGGGCGATTGTGAAAGCATCAACCCAGATTTTCCCCTTTTTAGGTTGAAAGCTATTGGCCTTGGGTAAAGTTTGTTAGTTTCACGTGGAATTCGGATTTGTTCTGTTAAAGTATATATGTCGTGGCCGCATCGTAGAATTGCCCATTTCATGAAATGATCGGCCATTTAATGAAATGGTTGCATTTCATGAAATATTTCACTGTCCATTGGCCATATCATGATGTGCCCAGACCAGATGAATGATAAGAAATCGTTTGACGATAGGGCCAGCTGGACGCACTGCTATTTCATGAAATAATCAATCTTAATCGATCATATCGTGGAATTGTTTCATTGACTACCGGTAGAGGCGCTGTAAGCGCCTAAGCGCTTTGTTTGTGTCAAGATGGCGGCCCTTGTAAGCGAAGTTACCTATATTTTTTATAAATAATATAAGAGTTACCTAATTAGTAAGTATGCGATTAAGACTCAGGTAAAGAAACATTCCTACCAAAAACTTGAGATACCTATAAAACTCTAGTGCGCGCCAAAGATGTCACGTGTGGTTCAGTGCGTGTGAGCGCGTCCGTCCATGTGCCTTTTTAGATTAAGTAAGTTTGTTATACTTATTTTAAAATTATTTTAATATTCCATAGTAAATTTAAACAACTAAAAATAAACAATACGTAACAAAATTGTTATGAGTTTTCATTAAATATTTTATGGTTACCCTATTTTCACGATATGGTCAAACGTGGGTGACCAAATCGCTAAACGTTTGTCGTTTAATGATTTGGTTACCATTAGTTGGCCACTTCATGAAACGTGAACACTTCACGAAATGGTCAACCATTTCATGAAATGATCAATTCAGCGATTTGGCCACGACATATATACCTCTGTTATCAACTGAAATAGAAGGGTTGAGCTTACTCTGAAATTAGTGTAAATAGGCCAAAGTCGACCATTCTGGCCCAGTGCATTCTGGTCAACAAAAATACAACCTTTACTTTGCAGGTGTGTTCAGGTTTCCTCACAATTCAAAATTCAGAAACGCATTGGTACGTGCCGAGGTATGAACCCGCGAACTTTCAAATGGTAGTCAACGACTCTAGCTACTTAGCCACCGACACGCCTTTTCATAAATTCAATCACTATTACCACAAATCTTGAATTATATTTTTCAATACGGACTGTGGTTAATTTTATTCAGTTATATTTGTTTACTTATTTACTTAATTTTATGAGTTGTAATCTGAAGTCGTGCTATATATTCTGAGTGTCATAAAACGTAAACAACCCCAAGATGTTTCTTTGTCAAAAATCACTGAAATAGAATAGGTTAGCATTTTTATCGAGTGGCTCTAGAATGTTCTACAAGTTTCCAGAAAATATGGAAACAAGCCTCTCTTCCGTGCTTGCGAACAAAAGTAACGAACATTAAGTACTCGATTGACTCATTGTACTGCAACGACATCTATATTGCATTGTTTTTAGAACAATACTAGAAAATAAGCTCACCTATTTTTATTAATTAGATACGAGTATTCTTAAGTACTAAAATAGCCTTTATCATAGTGTATTACTTCCTAGTTTCTCTCCACGCAGCTTCGCCCGCGTTAACAGTTTTTTCCCTCATGAATAAGGTACTTTTCCGCGGTAAATGGTTTTTATGGTCTACTCTATCTTAGTACCAAGTTACATCAAAATCGGTTCAGTGGTTTT
The DNA here is from genome assembly GCA_948473455.1 of Teleiodes luculella. Classification (NCBI taxonomy): domain Eukaryota; kingdom Metazoa; phylum Arthropoda; class Insecta; order Lepidoptera; family Gelechiidae; genus Teleiodes; species Teleiodes luculella. Next base: position 9,573,110 of record OX419600.1, on the reverse strand, counting down.
GGCGTGATAGCGTAACAAACAGACAGACAGACCGAGTTACTTTCGCATTTACCTAATCATTGCATATTCAGAACAATTTATAACATTGTGCACTGGTTGGCTAAGACCTCTCCTTAATCCACACACAGTCATAATAGGTGATCTCTGTAGCCTATTTACAGGCTTGTATACTTATCTTTAGTATAGATTGTACCAATTTTAAGCTGCGAATCACAGAATTTTTAATTTTTGTTTGAGACCAAAGCAAAAATGGAATACATTGAGTCCGGGTAGGGATTCGAACGCACTTCTTTTTTCTCTCCTTTCAAATTAATTGTAACATTTTCGCACGTTTTATGTAGAGTAACTTATTTTCGCTCAATGCGAGCAGCGCAGATCCGATCGTTGCGGAGATCCATGGCCTTTGTCCAGCAGTGGACGTCTACAGGCTGAGATTGTCATGATAATGATAACAATATTTTAATTATTACTTGGTATTATTGAACATAAGTAGTCAATGATCATTATGTAAGTTCAAAGAAAAGAGCATAAAAGACTGTTTTCTTCTCAATTAAAATCTGTTCGTTAATTTTTAAGAATCAAATCAAAAGTGACACAAAAAATGACGCCAAAGAAAGTAAAAAAATATTTTGTTTCACGCAAGTAATTAGAGTAAGGAATCTTGTAGAAGGGGAAATAGTACTTCAGTTTACTACCACCATAAAAGATTTCGGGTTAGTAGGCGCTTTTTATTCGTGTAATAATTAGAGGCGATAAAAAGTAATTGTTTTATTATTCCAAAACAAAAATGGGTTAGAACAATTTGTTTGATTGTTATTTTTGTTGTTTACGTATTCATATTTTTGTAAAACACTTGTTGGTATGATTAATGTATAGAGTTAGACTTTTTTTCTAGTACAACTGATTTTAAAAATGTTAATTATGTTGTTTTTCGAAGCACATAATAACAATAAATTGCATTAATTATTTCGGAGACTGTAGACATTAAAAGACCTGTTGATCATTAAATAATAAAAAATAAATAAAAAAAAACTGATCATGCTTTCACAATTCGTTAACAATGAAAATGAAGTTTGGCAAATTTACAAACAAATAAGAGTTTTTCATAATACTCAATCAAAATACACAACTTACCATTAGTTAATAGGGAACAGAGTTCACTTGTCTAACCAAAAACAACTGTGATCCAAAACCCGTCTACTAATTTATGGATTAGGTGTAGAGAGGCCATAGTCACAAGTTACTTTTTATTTACAGCATCATCACATCCGTTCTACAACACCCACTAATGTTTACGCGTTTGTTTGTTTTGTTTGTGTGTTTGTTTAGGTACCCCCGTAGCATCATAACAACTTTAAGTAATTAAGATCCAAAGGTAACGTCACCATGGATTTTAATTAGGTTATGCAACAAAAACACCCCGTATTTCCCGTGAAAGGCGCGGCTAATACAGCATGATCCGATTAACTTCGTTAACTAGCTGAATCGAACGGCAATCAATTTACCGGGCTTCCGCGAAAATGCCTACGCGTTATGCGTTTCCACTGTTTCTGGTTGTATCACACGTCGGCATTTGCAACCAGGCTATAAAAAAAAACTTTGGAATAAATCTCTGGAAGCTTGATACCTCGACTTTGCGATACAAGTGGAGGTCTTATAAAAAGACGTATAAATCTATCACACTTTATAAAACATTGCAGTAACTAAAGTTTATTACGACAATTTTGTAATTATTACCATTACACCTTGGCGAATTACCATAGTCACACATGTTACTAAGTCCATGCATTACACAGCTTAAGACACTCATTTCAGAAAAAGAAAACTCAAATCCACAGAATTAAATATATTTTTTTAATTTAGTCATAAAACTATGAACGAAATACAAGCTATAAATCTATGACATTGAGATTTAGTTTGCATTATCATATCTAAATTACTTTGATAAAGTATAAATTTCAAATCAAACAGCAATAAAAGTTTCATAAGTAAACCAAAGTTATTTTAATTATTTTTTTACTACGTGTAGCAAAGTCAAATTAATTTTTGAATCCTATTAGGTAAACAACGGTTTATGACCCCAGTTTTCATATTAAAAATCTATTAATAGGAAAAGTTACACGATGTTGAAGTAATATTATTCTTGGTAAAATAATACATAAATTCTAGCTAGAAAGTAATTAAGTATACGTTCACTAAATGTACCAGGAACAAACATAAGTCGAGATTGGACCTTCATTGTTGTAAATTATTATTACTTATATTGTAAATTGAAAATATATTGGGCAATGCCACAGGCTCCTACAAAATGCTAGTTTGACATGAACTTTTTTTAAGGGTGACTAAATACGATTTTTTTCCCATCGTATCGTCTTTGAAAATGGAACCAAATGATACGTTATTAACCGTCTAGTTGAGGCTCGAGGAGACGGTCAAGTTTTAGTGCCAAGGACAGGCGTGTGAGGGAGTTCTTTCGATAATTGTTTGTATGGCTGTCCGACGGTTCGGGGAAGTTATATATTACGAGCGAGTGGGCTTAGTCTTGAAAGATATTTGGAATTAATGACCTTGAATTGGAAAAAGCCTTCTAGAACACCGTTTATGTTACTATTCTTCTTTTTCTTCTTAATCGGTACACTCTTCCCAGAGTGGTCGTGGTCATCATTTTGAATTACGATGAGTGATGATCTTGGTGAGACGGCGCCACTCCTCGCGGGAAACTTTCATGATGATGTTACTTTTACAAATCTTTCACGCAAAAAGTACTGAATGGATTTTAATAAAATTTTACAATTATATAGCTTATAAAGATATATAGCGGGAAAATATATAATTTCCGCGGAAAGACTGTTAACTGTATTCATATTTTTCAATTGACTACTTAAAATGACACTATTACTCGTAACGGTAGTAAGAATGATTTACTAACAGTAGTACTTATAACATCCTTGCTTATATAAAAATAACATTCTTGTATGACACACTCCTTACTTGAATTGGTCTCATAGAGTAAGAAAGAATTTTTTTTGTTACAATCTTAGATACTCTTTTTTTGGTCTATAATTTGGACAAGTAAAACGAGTGCAAGGCACCCAAAGGTGATTTGTAATTCTACTAAATCTTGTATAGTATAGTAGTAATCAATAATAAAACTATTTCATCTCTAAAATACTAAACAAAAAATATGACTTTTTATCCGTTAATATCATGCCAAAGAACTTTGATCCGCCAAGCGCAAGTCGCCTCGTGTAAGCTTGATGAAGCCTTCTCATGCATAAACGTGTAATACCTATTCAAACTGTTTTCAGTTAAAGCCTTTACAGCCTTCAAGCGCCTGCGTTTGCAACCTTTGAGGTGCTTCCAATATGTATTGGAAACACGTGTAACTTTATCAGCAACGCCTCCTTTTCAGGTTTCAGGATTTTTATTAATTTATATAAGTAATTTATATAAGTAAGTAATTTATATAAGTAGGCAAAAGAAATAAGAAATTAGGTAGCGTCAACAAATAAAAGAAAAAAGGGAGAAAAAAACATCTAATATAATTTATTGTATTGCACACATGGACTTATTATAAACAATAATAGTAAATAGGATGTACGATGTAGGCGGCCTTATTAGTAAAGGTAGCAATGCCTACCAAGCAACCTTCAAAAGTTAGACCGAATATAATTGAAAGTTAAAATACATTTATTACTTTGCTACTACAACTCTCGTAGTTAAATTTATCGTTTAGTATCGATTATGGTTTCATTCTATTCAATTTCATTCAATTCAACCTGCAAGTAGAATTGACATAAGGATAGAATCTTAGAGTATAAATAGAAAAATTTCTGGATAGAATCTAGTCAAAAGTCACAACAAAATAACTATAGTACGGGCGCCAAAGATGGCCCACTTAAATTTTTAGATATTTTGTTTCCCAAATAAATATATTATAATTTCCATTATGTTTTTTCTTTACTTTACTTAACTGCAAGATTTTACAAGGATTTGTCCTTGTATATTTATTTGGGAAACAAAATATCTAAAAATTTAAGTGGGCCATCTTTGGCGCCCGTACCTTAGTAAGTACTTAGTAACAGTGATTCATACCAACATAAAGTTCTTAGTATTCATAACCAAACAAAAAATTGAGACAAAATCTGCGTGGGCTTCTTATCTTGTATTGAATGCTAAAGATTGGTTAGAAAAAATAGTTTCGTGTTCATTGCTGTTTCTACTACACCATTAAGAAAAAATGTTAAAAATTGCATCAATGGATACAAAATAAAGTTCAAGTACAGCCCACCGGGGCATCATTAATCGTTTAATCATGAGCTAGACGTACATTCAAAAATGACGATAATTTCAACGGACCAAAGTGTAAATTCAAATGAAAATTTATTGTAACAACAAAATTAAGGGTCAGTGGATCAATGTGGCTTTCGTTTTTTAATTTCACTTCTAAGAAAATCGTATGATCAGTGAATTATGAGTTTAATTCAGCCTGTATAGACAAAAACGTCTGATTCAGAGTACTTTTATATAAATGACTATATTACACATATTATGTATAGAGCTACTCATAAACAAAATAAATATGCGTATGTATAAAAAACGCTTTTATCTATTACCACCTATTACTACTTAACTCTAAAGCACTGGGCCCGTGTGGTCGATTAAGGGTTAACTCAAGCCGCTCTGTGGGAACAATATAAAACAAAATACAAACGTAAATTTTGTACGTACCTAATATAATATTGTCATTCAAGTTAGTAAAGTTATGTAGTTAATTAGTTAGTTTTAATTGTATAAAATTAACTGAAAATTTTAAATGCATTTAGCACAACAGTCAACAACAAACAAAGTTAATGTATTCCGCACCTGACATGCTCGCTTTTCGGTTTTCTAGCACGAAAAGCAGTGGTTCTCAATAAATTTAATTATACTTTTAAATAGGGGCAGATTGGATTGGGATCATTAGCATTTTGAGCCTGAAATAGTGAATTAGTATTTGAAAGCATTGATTGTCACCGTAATATTATCGTAACCAATTTAAAAAATAAATCGCTGAAAGAACGCGGTTTGAAATTTTATGAGACAACATCAAAGAAAAATAGTCTTAATGCATCATCGAGTACCACCCATGGTCATCTACCATTAGTCGTCCGCCATTCACCTCCCAAAGGAGTCTGTCGGCGGCGCCTTCGGGGTGAGGTGCGTGGGGGAATATCAGGCGGGAAACTCGTGCAGTAGACTTAGTACGTAATGCATGAGTAGCTGTCAAACGCGACATAGTGACAAAGTGTCATAAGTGCCATAGTAGTTCAGCATTATGGCGCGTTATTACGTAGAAAGCCTGCTGGTGCGGAGAGGTGAATTTCCCTTCTGTATCTCTACACCCAGTGAGGCCTATACCACCCTGTACTCAGCAGTGGGTTGATATAGCCTTGTCGCACCCGCGGCTCGCTACGAACGAGAGGCGCGACATAAATTGTAGAAACTCTAAAATGGGCCGCTCTTTCCTGCGTCTTTGATTTCGCAGTTTTGCGTACGAAAAGTTTGAGAAGCACTGCGACAGGCGTTGTTCGTTACCATACAAGTTCGTCGCGTCACTTTCTTCGGAAGCCGTGTATCTAGGCCGCACCCTGGGGTCGCGAGATAAATTAATTCGTACAACGACATATTGTGTGGGATGCTCTTCGCGTTACAACTTGGAAGTAGGACGTAAAAATGCGTCGTAATTGTAACAAAAAGCAAAATATACAGGTTACCTCGAAATTAGTACGTATTTTCAGTTCTAATTGACCTACGCTTGTTTCAAAATAGATGTATCAAGCTTCACTGAACTTAAGAGGCGTATTACAGTTCACTACTTCCCTCATTTGATATTCCTTAATTACTAAATAAAAATGGAAATTATTTTAAAATTGGGGGCCGCTATCAACTATGCTTTATATTAAAGTACATTTAGATGATGTCAGATTATGATGAGCAGTTTGAATAGTCACACTAGGTATGCGTTTTTGCTTAAAAGTATAACAGTATAACAATTGCGAAAATATCATCCATAGTCTATATACTTAATTATAAAGCATATTTGATAGCAGCCCCCAATTTTTGATTAATTTCCTTTTTTATTCAGTAATAATAAGGAATATCAAATGAAGCCTGCACATTTAAAGAAACAATTATTATTTTTTACACATTTTTCCACTCATAAAGGATAAAAACTTTTAAGATCACTAAAATAAGGGTCTTTTATAAGTCGTAGAGTAAACCGACCAAGTGGCATGTAAATTAAAGCTAATTGACATTGATCATATAAAATAATATTTTTTACATGTAAGATGGGGTTAGAGTTATTTTTGTACCCAGTTCTATTATCTAAAAAAAACTAGTAATAATGCGAATGACTCAAATTTGACTTTGTATTAATTTACTGGACATCGGTTTGGGGATCTCAGTTGTTGTTACAATATAACACACAGAAAGAGTTTAGTTCAGAATTAAATAACAAGTTTATTTGTTTGTTTTATTCATAAGTGTTGCCATTATCGAAAATGCTAATTAATAGCATTCTTTGAAAAGCTCGAAGCTAATGGATTTAATTGGAATCCAATAAGACCGATGGATTCCACGTTATCGGAAAGTCATTGCGTCGCTTTTGTAGATATTTGGTTAAATAAAGTTGGGTAAAGGAAATACATATTATTAACAATTTAATTACTATAGTAAAGATTTATATCAAGGGTCGATTAGTTGTTATAGGTACTAATTGAAATCGAAATGAATAAAATAATTTGATCGCCCTGGTGTAGATAAAAAATATTGAGCTCGGGTAGGTCTCGAACCCGCATTATATTTCTACTAATATTATAAACGCGAAAGTTTGTCAGTATGGATGTATGTTATGTTACTCTTTCACGCAAAAAATACTGAATGGATTTTAATGAAACTTTAAAATATAGCTAGTTTAGACATCAGAATAACACTTAGGCCACTTTTCACCGCGGGAAAACACTTCTTTCCCCCGGGAAAACCTGTTAACGCGGGCGGAATCGCGGGGCGGAAGACTAGTAGGTATATAATAAAGTAGAAATATCCTTGTATGAGATATTTTCTAAGTCTGTAGATAATGTCCTTTTTTCCTTTTTCGCTTATTACAGCAACAGGTTTCTTAATTTCAAAATTTAAACTGATACCTACAAGAGATTCTATTAGAATAAATAATGCAATGAAAACAGTATATATTCTTATTTTATGTATTTTTTAATCGAAAAAGAAAATTGTTATTTAGAATATCATGTATTTATTGTAAATAAACATAAACATACCTATACATTTTTTAACAAGTAGGTATACTTTATTGAAAAATTATGTTACGGAACAGAAATAATAATGCTAAAGACAACAGGCCACCTTATTGCTAAGATTGCTTCCTTAGCAATAAGGTGGAATACCTCTACCTCTACCTCTAGGAAACCTTGTGTAAGAAGACGGCAAATAATATTCCCTTCACCACTTTACTTTTGCATTTTTCAGAAAAGCGTCCCTACGTCGAACATAAAAATAAACCACAAAAACACCAAAAGAAGATTTCGACCGTGACAGGACTCGAACCTGCAATCTTCGGATCCGAAGTCCGACGCCTTATCCATTAGGCCACACGGTCGCTGCGTGATGTCGTGAAATAGGTCGTCGGATCCTACGCAGCGAGCCTCCGCGCATGGCGTCACGCATTACGTCACAAGGCCGGCCATTGACCCCGGGAGCGAGATGCTGTGATGCCACAGGTTGTTGTTAACGCTAACTATGTATATCTGTATAGCAGTAATAGATAAACGTTAGACAAACATCTGTTTTATGCAGACTTTCGTTCCCTTATCTTTCATACCTGCCTTTTCTAAATAAAAGTTAAAATCTTAGATTTAACAATAAAAATTTTGCTACCAACGATAATATTCTGCATTTCATAGTTCTATTAATTTTCTTCATTTGTTAAAAAAAAGCAATCTATTCAAATGCTTCTTATCAAAACATTTTATTATTTTGAGTCAAACAATTATTTTCCGATTACCAAGCTTATATTTACGGCTATTCTTTCGGTTAAGAATAAATTGACTGTCACTTAAGCTCTATGTATCTTCATTTAAAAATTACCTTACTCTTACATTTAACCCTACACAAAGACACACAAACGAACAAACAACCACATCAATGTTAGTATCGAATTAACTTATTTGCAATGCATATTCACTGCTTCTATAATTTAATTTATTACAACTAAAATATGAAAACGCAAAGGCGTTAGTAACATCAATTTGTAGCCAATAATAAGAAACTCAAATAAAATAAAATAAAATATAGGTTAACCGCGAGACGATCCCTATTGAAAAGAGATTCAGTATTTTCTTAGAAAGCTTTTTTACGAGTACAATGTACAGGGTCTTGGGAAATTGTTTCTGCTCATGAATATGAATAAGTTCTACTATGGCACCTAAACTAAAACAAGGAAAGTTTGATACAAAAGTTGCATACATACAGACCAGAATCTCTGCTTTTATTCCTGTTTAAATTACTATTACAATACATTCTGTTGTTCACATGCAGACGGACGCTGCATTTATGATATTAGATAGAGTGTAACAAACAATCACCCATAAATAACGCTTTAGGGACTTAGGACTGTTTGTGAATATATTCATTGACAAACACATTTCATTCACAATTGGACGCGCACGATATTATTGTTTACTGTCGTAGTAAAATGTACTAAACACCATTTACCTACTTGTGCGGCACGATAACTGTGTTTTACGAGTTTTTACGTTTGTTCTTACAAAATATATATCGTTGGATTCAAAAGGATTTAAAAAAATTCCTGTTGTTCAGACACTTTTTGGCACTTATTTATTATTTCAACTCACATAACGGTAGCGACCAGTTACTCGCTCTCAATGTGAAAAAACTAGCCCAGTGCGAGATAACTAGATAAGTATCTGAAAAATAATCTTAAGTATTTATGTCTCGCGTAAATAATAAAACAATATTAAGCACTTCGCTGATGTCAAATTCAGCATTCTACCCCTTTAAAATTTTCTGTTTATTTTATTGTGTAACGTAAAATTGTCTTTTGTACACAACAAAACAAAAACATAATAAAATATATATTCTTTGTAACTCTTTTTTTAACCGATTTTTAAAAAGAAAAGCTTTCATTTAGTACCTATACTTTAAAAATATAAAAGTAAAAAACTAAAGCTCACACTTATAAACTTTAAAAGCTGACACAAACACACAAACACACATATACGCTCTTGACAGCTATACGCGTGGTATAACAAAGGGGAAGCCTTTTCCGAAGTGGTATTCGAGATTATCATAATCAATTTAGTTTATGTCTTCATGCGGTGATACATAGATCTTTCAAACTGAAAATGATGCACACGTGACCCCGTAAAGGTACTCACTGCAAAAAAATAAATAAATAAATCATTGAAAAAAACAAAACAACCATCCACGTGAAAAATTTAAAACTCTTTTTTAGAATTCCTCATTCCATATTACATTTTTAAACATGCAAGAGTCATATTTTAATGTTTATTACCCTTACCGCCTAGCTTTGAAACCCCATTTGCCGCCCAAAAATCGGCATATTGTTTATTTTTATTTAAATATACCCAGTGTAACTCTAACTATTATGACGAATCCAACGATAGCTCACATGTTAAAATCAGGCTACCTGAGCGTGCCAAAGAATTATACGAACTACATACAAATTACACACTCTTTCTTCTAATAATAAAATCCTTGAACTCTTTGAACACACTCTAAATACATAACCCTCTTTCGGCAATCGACTATTATCGAAAACAGGCAATCCACAAAGTTACTACGCTGCGCTGATGACAATGTGATAAGTGATAAATATTTAGTCCCTCCCTATGTGAATACGGTTCATTCCTAACATTTTTGAAACATTTCTACGTAATTTGAATACCTTTCACAGCGAGACTGTCACGAATTCGAAAATCTGTTATTATATTTTAAACAAGGTCGATATTTGACCTTAAACGAATTTAGAAGGAAGGAAGCTACGTGATTATTTTTTTGCATTTCGCGATAAATTAACATAATTTTTGTAAACGTTTTTATTGAAATTCTTGTGAAGGAAACGATTGAGACTTTTTCAGCTTCGCATCTTTGTAATAAATACTCGCAAGGACATTTTCTTTTGTCGGCAAATCGAGAGATTGACCTCGGAAACGGTTTATTTTCGATAAAAGGCTTTTCCTGGGGGTCGTCAATTATTCAATAGGGTATAAATGAAATTGAAATCGGTTTACATTTAAGAGTAAGAACATTCATTATACTAAACTAGCTTTCCGCCGAGGCTCCGCCCGCGTCCCGCGTTAAGATTTTCCCGTATAATGAGGCATTTTCCCGCGTTAAAAGGTAGGTAGCCTATGTTACTCAGGGTGAATACTGAATGTATCTTTCTAATGGTTAAAGAATTTTTAAATCGGACTCAGTAATTTTTGAGTTTATTCATTACAAACATAACTACACACATACCCACACACACAAATACAAATCTTTCCTTTTTATAATATTAGTACCTATGGTATGATTACCGAATTTCTCACGAAATTCCTCGTATTATTATACGTCTTGCCCTCCGATCTTCTGCTGACCGCATAATGTAATGCGTCACGCTCACGCGCAAGGCGAATTGATAACCCCGGGTTTTCCGGTCAGAGGAAGATTCCTCAAGCCACTGATATAAATATATTTGTAGTACAAGGCAGCTCGGAACACAATAACAATGAGTTAAATCAGCGGTTACTATTTCGTCAAGTCAATATACACCGTGAAACTTTACTAGTTGTTTATCCACAGCATAGTGAGTGGTAAATGGTCCTTAAGCAACATAAAATTATGTTTCTTAAGGAAAATTGTTCAGTTTCTTGAGTACAGTACTACAACTATGTTGCGGATAACTGTGCAACTTTTTCTTCTACACTTCATAGTCATTTTTTAATCATAATCAAATGTATATTTTGTTTATTACAGGTTTTTTTAAAAGCACTTACTGACATCAGTTTCAAAGTTAAAGTTCCAACCAAAGCCGGCTCTCGTTCAAATGTATGTACAGTAGGCTGCACATGCGGCTCGACATTTTATACTTGAGAGCGCTGTAATTAGTAGCAATAGGAGCGAGTTTCGTAGTGCGAGTGTCCAGCCGCATGTGCTGGCTACTGCACAAGTCTAAACAAAAAAGAGGCGATGCGATATCAGTTTGAACAAAACTGGCAGCTTTAATCAAAATAAAAAAATAAATTATAAAAAAATAAAAATATCTTAGTTGGGGACGTTTAGCTAGAGTCGTTATTATTAAATTATAACGTACTCAAACAAAACATTTAAAGAAATTGAGAAAAGAAATAAATTAATTTCCCGCAAAAAACTTCAAGAACTTCGGTTCAATGTACACGGCAATTTTCTTCTTTAATTTTGATATCATAGTTTTCGATAAAATGAAATTAAATGCCTGACACCTTTTATAAATAACTGGATTCTGCATATGACACCCACTTTAATGCACAAATAAAGCGATGGTGATTGATGATTTATTTCAATTCGTTTGCGTTTTTAGGGTCAATGTTTCTTAGATAGCGATTCTTGAACCTTGGCGATTTGCAGACCTCTGAAATATTTAAATGCTCAAAGTATTTTCACCTTTCTTCAATTTGGTAAATGTAATAAAATGAGAATGTTACGGCCCTCTGAGAACATGGTTCATTCTTGTAATTCAAATTGACAGATATCTAATTTGTCCAAACACACTGAAGTATGTAATGTATCAATAAATTAAAAATGTAACTTCCATCATTTTAATAATCATCTTTTTTATTTTTTTCTTGTTAATCGGTTGGAGTGATACAAAATAAACAGAGCTCGTAATTCCAGATGTCGCCTTTCCTCAATTTCTACCATTTGATACTAAAAATACATAAAAAGTAGGAATAATGCTGCAACACTGCATTAGGTACATACAAATTCACAATTCGATCTCACATCGCAATAGAGAGCTTGTTTCTCTGATTCAAAGTTCAATTTAGAATGCTATCAATACACGGTGCTCATTCAATCTCCTTCATATTTCTGTACTCCTAGTACTTCGGTCATGTGTTTTTGTTCGGTATTCGGAACGAAGATCGACGAATGTTTCAAATCTCATTCGTTATAACCATGAAGGAAAAAAAATTTAGTAACCGTTGTTGGCTAAATGAACCGTTCTTTTATTTTTGAACTTACATGCTACTTTTACTTATGGTGCCACAAAAACATTGTTCTACTATGAAAAGTACCTATAGCACAATTTGTTATAAATGAATATTGAGACAATAAAACCGTTTTTATGATGTTGTAGTTAGAAAAAATGGTAGCAAATCTTAATTCCTGAAAATGTTTTATTATTCGGCTAGATGTACTCGTACATAATTTTGTTTTATTTATGTAACTTATACTACGTGTACATATGTACTCATAAACATGACTAACGGCTTTGTGAAGTTGACTAAACCACATTTAGCCAGCGTGGTTGACTAAGGTCTGTTCACCTGATCCTGATCCTGAACCTGATCACATCACAACACAGGGTATCCTAGTGTGAGAATCAGTGAGAATTGTATAGAGTCTATATCACACAAAGTTTCTTGAATAAATACTTTACTTTTTACCCTGAATTCATGGTAGGATTTAACCCCTCGGTGGGGACATATTATTATATGAGCTGTTAACAAACTTAAATGCGTGCCAACTTTCATCTCAATCTATCCCGTAGTTTAATCGTGATTGAGTAACAAACATCCATAAAAGACCAAACTTTCGCATTTAAAAGTATTAGTGGGATAACCTACATTTTTTCCGAAGCTTAGTATCTGTAATTTGTGTATGTAAACATGATAAAAGGGTAATTTGGATAAGTCAAGTTCCCGTGTCGTCGGCCTTTCCCTACTTTCGCTATCTAATCGACGAATTTGGGTCGACATAAACGGAGGGAGAGCAAAGCATACATTTTATAAGCTTTCTCGCTTATCAAAATAGCAGTGCAATTTAAATATCATTAATAACATTTTTATCATTTCAGCTGAAAGACGTTTATTATTCGTACATTTTATTCATACTAACGCTAAAATGTCTGCCAAGTTCATACCAGACCATAACAGGGTATTTCATTTTAAATTTTCATTCACAAATTGAGTAGTCGACAAAAGGTTTCTTTCTTTGTTTACCCACACATTGCGGTTGACATGCTCTTGCGCACATAAAGAGGCCTAGAAGCATGTAGCGTGTAGTGTAACAAGTGGGATTAATGCTCTGAATCACTGTGCACCTTTCTTTTACTGTGAGCTTGTCGCTTTGTAACTAACTCGTTGTTCGCGTGGTTACAATCGATATAGGGTTTTTTTAACTCAATTTATAATATGAATTTGGATTTGGGTATCTTTGGATCATTTTTGGGTAACTTTGGAATATTTTTGAGTAACTTTGGTCACTTTGAAATCCACATTTATGGTATTTATTTACCATTTTACATATACTTTGAATTTTTACTTTTTCCGTTCGATATTTTGGAAACGAAAAATTATATCAACTATTGGAGGATAATCCTGCTGGACAATTTAGTCGGCTACAATTTGAGCTTGAAACAAAAACAATCGGGTAAAGGGTTTGCCCTGTAGCTTAAAGTTGACCAACCCGCACTGGCCCAGCGTGGTCGACTTACTCCTATTCACCCTGAGTCAGGTTAGGTTCAGTGGCAATATAAAATTTCGCTCCTAACCTTGCAAAGATTCACTAGTTTGATACTTGTAGAAAGACCTCGCTTCCCATACCTTGATACTTGTACACATCAATATTATTTCTAAGAGAGGTCAACGTTATAAATACGCAAGTGTTTCATTCTTCGTTATTGGTTTGTGATGAATCGCTTTCACTTATTGCAAAACGAACATGTCTTACACCGTTATCAATTTTTTATGTGATCCTGCAATAATTCCTTTTGGTTTTTAAAATATAATAGAATATTGAATGGAATAGAAAATTAGATATTATATTTATTGCACACAAAAAAGTAGAAAACAAATCACAATTACATGGCGGCCTTATTTCTAAGAAAGAAATTTCTAATTTCATTTTATTTTAAATTATAAAGTGAAAATCTACTACAATATATTCTATTTGCTCCATATTATCAAATAAAAAAAAAACTAAGTTGAATTAAAAGTTACTATCGCTAATAATCATGACTTAGCGATTGAAGCATACCTACTTAACCAAAAACCTCTTTCTGACCAGGAAAATCCCGTTTACAATACAATACAATACAATACAAATATAATGATTCCCCTGATATCCGTTTACCCTGAATCAGGATAGGCTCGAGCCCCTCGGTGGGGATATGATATGGGCTGTTAACAGACCAGCAAAGCCCGTTTTGGTACGTCCGCGAATAGAAGGCACAGGAGGTACGGTATTGTGGCGATGTGTGTAACCTTTGCCATGGCATTGGTCATGCCGCATGCCGTCTCTTTAAATTTGTGGCCTGGCTGCAAGCACAATCCAAATTTAAACCTTTTTCGAGTAATGTTTGTTCAGGATTGTAACGAGGTTCTTTTTCCATTTCTTTCTCGTCTAAATTCAAACATTCAATTTTGGAATTTCTTCGTCATTCATACATCATCTCGTCCATTCCAATGCTTCCGGCCTTGATGTTGTATAACTAACTATAAATATAATTTAAACCGCCGAGTTTATACCAGCTTCCCTACTATAAAAGTGTTATTCATATTATTCCCCCCAGTGAAGTCCTAGGATCGAAATATAGTTTTTACACGTGATTTGTGGTTTACGTATTAAGGAACCCCTACTGCAGCCGTTATCGTACGGTGTGACAGACAGCCACTGCCGCTGGCTGCTAACTCGACCTCATCCTCATGGAGTAATCTTGTCAGTCGCAGCAGGGATCTGACACCGTGACCTGAACAGTGGACTACCCTCAAGAGCAACGGAAAGGAAATTTTAGAGGAAAAGGCCCGGTATTGACATACTTGGTAGAGCCACTAGAGCTACAGAATAAAAATAGTATCTACTGTAGAGCTAGCATATACCAAAACTTTAGCTACACTGCTACACATACACGCTACTCTACGCTTACGTACACTTATGCACGCATTTTTATGTATTTTTTTGTACTAGCTATCTGCCCGCGGCTACGCTCGCGTTTTTTTTACTTTTCCGCGCAATTTCCCGTAGGAATGAGGATGTAGGTATTTTCTCGCGGTAAAAACTGTCTAAATGTTGACCGGGGATTTAAGGTATGTACAGATTTTCATACTCTACAGTTTATATAGATTTGAAAGTACGTTACAAGGTAAAACGCATTTAGGTGGAGTAATCTGCGATTAATATTGTTCATATTTCATACATAAAGGTAAATTGAGATTTATATTTACTGCGGATTTCGTTGAATCATTAAAATTATATTTATATTGTGGCCAGGCTATAAGAATTGGGGCCTGTGTGGTCAAACGCGACCTATTAACCCCATTCAGGGTAGGCCTAGCCCCTCGGTGGGGAGATATGCTGCTGCTATACAGCCTATAATAGTCCACTGAGGATTTATTTTTTAATTGACCTATACTTGTGTCGAAAAAGTACGACGAATCAAGCTTTACCGAACTTGTAGGGGAGCGGATTGCTCTACCACAGAGTAGCCATGGCGGCTCGAGGGAGCCTCGGACCACGGTCTAGCGCGTTGATATTGAGAAACATCGTGAAGGAGACGACGCCTGAGGGCAGCGGATTTGCCGACGTAAGTACCAGCAATCGGATTGACGATGCCAGTTCTTTCGGATTTTTGTAGTGAAAGTACGTTTGAACTCTGTGAGAATGGAGGAAAGCGATGAAGAACATTTTGTCGTTGTAGCTTGTCTGTTAGAAGGAGAGGAAGAATTGGAAAAAAAAGCTAAAAAGCATGAATGATGAATGTTAATCTCTGCACGTGTATGTAAATGTCATCAATGATTGTACGAGCAAGGTAGGTACATCGCCCTCTAGCGGCGAATGAAAACAACATTAAAATAATCTCGTGCGCATATCAAACATCGCAGTAACTGCAGTTCAATGAAACGTTATGAATAATTATGATTACGACTGAGATGATGTAAGTTAACAATCAAGATGGAAGAATAGCAAACTGTATTACTTACTAGAGTCTGGCAAATGAATGTAGACAATCGATGAAATTGGAAAACATAGTACTGGCAACAAAGTTACATACGGAGCTCCAAGAAGTACATCCTAATGATGATATACCCTGCACAGCACATAAGAGCTTTTAAAGGAGCAAAATTTTTACAAGCCGCTTTATAAATACTTAATTTCTACTATAGGACAAATTTAAGTACCTACGTGACAATGAATGAATGAATACGGCTGAAAGGACCTGGATCCAGGCCAGAAAAAAATATTTAAAAAAAGTATCAAATTAGGTAAATCTATATATAAAATGTGGTTGCCACGATGTTTTTTTTTTCAAATTTGCCGCGTTTTTTCATTGTCTACTTCCATGTGCCAAACTCTACTAATTAGATTGAAAATGGTTTTATTTTCGTGAGCGTCGATGGTGCAGTGGCTAAAACTGTTGACTTCCACTGGATGTTTGCGGGTTCAAGCCTCGTCACGTACACGTGACTATAATATAATAATTAATAAGCTATGTTTACTTATAAATATATATTATGTACAATAGCCAACGCATGCGGCTGGACATGTTGACCTTGAGAGCGCCCGTATTCCGTATCGGTAGGGGTAAATTTCGTGGTGCGAATGCCCAACCACATGTTTTGACTTCTGTACATACCGATATTTACCCAACCGAAAAATCTTCTGAAGAGAGAAAAATAATGATAAGAAAATAAAATACATGTATTAGTTAGAATTGTTGATTCTGATGTATTACCACGTATTACAATTTCTAAGTAGTATAATCTATCAAATAAAAAAGCGAATAAGTAAGTACATTCGTTTCGTTAGAATCAAAGAAAACCAGAACTATGTATTTTATAAATGACCTATTAAAAAATGCTTTAAAACCTTGTATGAGAAGGTACGAAGTCATAATTTGATGGCAATATTATACTTATTACTGACTAAGAAATCTATACTTTTATACTAACTGGCTCCTCTTCTTCTTCTATCTATACTATAATAAAACTAAAGAATCGGCGTGTCTACACATTGATTTGTTTTTCAAAAAACTGATTGTATGTGATAAAGGGAGTGTAGCTGAACACAAAAATACAAGTTTTGAAACTGGAACTACTGGACGGATTTTAATTAAAGTTTACAAGAGTATAGCTTATGCAGAAGAATAATACATATGCTACTTTTTACCGCGGGAAAATACTTATTTCCCACGGGAAAACCTGTTAACGTGGGCGGAGCCGCGGGGCAAAAAGCTAGTTTTGTTTAAAAACGTACATGTTCACAATCCTTTTAAGTGCAATTCGGTCATAAGTACTAAGAGTAAACAACGGAGCCTAAAGTACGTTCGGTACAATCAGTTCAGTAATTACTAGTAACTATACTGCCACAATCAGCCACAAATACAATGCGATGCAACTTTGTATTACCACAATATAATTATTACTATTTAATTACAAATCACAAAGAAAAATCTAAATTAATCTTAAAAATACCTCTACAAACGTACTATGGGTTTTTTATGTTTTATAATTTTACAATGTGTAACAGTGCAACATAATGCCGGCAAATGAAAAAAAAAATCTTTATGCTTAAGCAGAAAAAAAACTTTAATTTTCTTAAAAACATTACAGCAATTTAAAATAAGATTTTTTAACATTAAATCGTGTAAGGTTCAAATTTTTGATGACATGAAAAAAAAATTACGACGTGCGTTGCAATTTACTTTAGTAACTGCAAGTTATGGAATTCGTAGCAGTTATGATAATAAAAAAATGCCTATATATAAGTTTATTCAGAGCTTCGATGGTTTGAGTGGCTGGGACCGTTGACTTTTATTCAGAAGTTCGCGGGTTCAAACCTCGGCACGTACCAATGTGTTTCTGATTTCCAAATTCATATTATGGACGTTTATTCGACGCTGTTACGGTGAAGGAAAACATCGTGAAGAAACTTGCACGCACACACCTGCGAAGTGATTCAAAGGTTGTGTGTAAAGTTGACCAACCCGCACTGGGCCAACGTGGTCGACTTAAGCACATTCACCCTTATTTCAGGGCTGGCTTGAGCACCTCGGTGGGAACATTATACGGGCTGTTAACGAACTTAGTTGATTATAACAAATATATTTTCAGCAAAAATATCATTTCAAACGAAATCTATATTTTGATGGATTTTCTTGGAAGATAAGAAATAGTAACAAAATACTTATTGTGAGATTCCAATAAATATAAACCTCAACGTTAATAGAATCAGGCGTCGCCACCGATGCTTCCTTACTAATATTTTACGAACAAAAATTATACCTACGGAGGTATATTAGATTTTAAAGTTGATTTTCCTTTTCGTGGAGTTTCATTTGATTATTTTTATCCACAAAAAACGCTACTTCCGCGTCAGCCCCTCGATCCTAAATGAACCAGACATATATGATTATATGAACACTAAAAGCCGCATACATGTTTCGTATAAACTTCATCAACATCAATGTTTTGTTGGCTACATTCGTGTAAATATAAAATGAGCAATATTTCATCATTTTCAGTTTGAAGAAGACGTTATTTTTTAATTACTTTTTTATAGATTTGATGTCGAAAAACGAATCAATAAAAACAGAGAATCAAAGAAAAAGAGGTCAAACCATACAAATAAAAAAATCGCTATCTAGTGCCATGGGTTAAAGGGTTCCGTACTTAGTTTCGAATACCGTTCTTGCGATGCTCGCTGTCGCGCGAAAACTTTTTTACTGCCTCATACGTTCGAAAGCTTATGAGTTCAAATGACGTCAAACTTTCGCATCATTCAAATCTTAGAAAACCCGTCGAACAACTAACACTTTGTAAGACTGTCACCCATTTTGCTTAGGACATAATTGCAGGCTGAGTCACCTGATTGTCTGAAAAGAAAGATACCAGATTTTTTTTTAATTATACTCTATGGAAAGATTATTCCGTGCTTCGGAAGTATCGAAAAGTCGTTGGTCCCGGCTACTATCTACGGATGTAGTTATAGGAGCCATGTCGGAAGCCTAAGGCGGCTCAACGATTCCGACACCAGGGTTTGTGAGGTAGGCTAACCTCGAAATCCACTCGTTAAGCAAGCAGCTTTGATTCCGAGAACAGTTTAGCTGATCAACAGTAGATCCGGCAATCACGTGAAAACGCACGGGACACTAATCCGCTTTATCCCTTTTTAAGGCAAAACAACTTTATAAAATTCACTCGTTTTCGATTTTATGTTGAGGGTATAAGGTCAAAATTAAGGTGGCAATATAGTAGACACTGCCTAGTAAAGGGTTAATCCTGAAAGCGTACACACCGACACGTTTACTATAATGTAAAGTAATGAACTAATGAATAGTGGATATATGTAGGTAGCTTTTCGCTCCACCGCTCCGCCCGCGTCAACAGGTTTTCCCGTGGGAAAGAAGTATTTTCTTGCGGTAAAAAGTAGCCTATGTGTCATTCTGATATATAAGCTGTATTATCGCAAAGTTTTATTAAAATCCGTCCAGTAGTTCCAGAGATTAGCGTGTACAAACATACAAACGTACAGACGGATATATTGTTTTTCAAAACTTGTATTTTTGTGTTCAGCTACACACTCCGTTTATCACCTACAATCAGTTTTTTTTAAACAAATCAATGTTCAGACACGCCGATTATTAAATTTTATTATATAGTAGAAAAGAAGAAAAAGATGTACATGCGATGAAAATTATTGTAGTAGTGTACATTAAAAGAGACCTAGTTCAGCTTTGGAGTGATTTAAAGTGTGACTTGGCCTCCGTGGCCTTACGAAAATATTATGTTTATTATTAACATGTGCAAAATCAGTTCTAAAGCTATTAGCAATCTTTTACAGACAACCCAGACAAGTATTATAGAGATTAACTAAGCGAATAGTGTTTGGGTTGTAGCTGGTGCACCAGTGAATGGAAGAAATATATACCTACTCCTCGAGGAAAAAGACGTTTATACATAACTTTGTGTATATAGGTACGATGACGTAAAAGCTTCTTAATTTTCAATAATGACATTTAAACCTTCTTGTTAATTCACTAAGAACAAAAGATGTACAAAGTTACATAGCAATATCGTAAAACAAACAATCAATGATCATTTTCGTGGAATCATCTATTTGTGACACCTTTACCTCTGATTCCCCATGTAGTGTTTAGTTCTACCAAACAAACTCGGTAACCTGTTTTTAGAACTCCACTTTTCTTAGTAACGTTTGAATGTGGTTATTTTACGAGTCATCTTCGAGAAACGCCTACCAAACATCGCAGTACTGAGAATGTGACAATGCGTGAGTTGAGTTTAATCAATACACAGTCTGCAAAAAAGAAATATAACTACGTAAATAATAGACGTAGTGTGGGCAGGTCCACGAGGTGGACCGACGATCTGTTGAGGGTTGCGGGAAGCCAATGGATGTGGGCAGCGCAGAACCGATCATTGTGGAGATCCTAAAAAAAAACAAATACAAATCATTTATTCGTCAACATAGTTATAAAGGTTGGTCCTTGGCCTTTGTCCATCAATATGGACATCTTTCGGTTGATGATGATGAAAGTCTATAAACGGGCGGGTCTACAAGCGAGTTCAAATCCTGCCCAGGACAAACATTTGCGTGATGAGCACTTGTGTTGTGTTTGCCTTGTGTCTTGATGTTGTATATTTATATACCTATGTATATATATCGGCTATATACCTATGTATATATATCGGCTGTCTGACACGTATAGCACAGGCTCAGCCTAGTTTGTGGTCAGATGGCCGTGTGTGAGGTGTCCCCATATATTATTGTTATCAATATTAGTAAACTCAAACTGACTCTAGTCACTTGATAATTAAATTTACTATATTATGATGTAAAGAGAAAGCCAAAGAGATAAATTCTATTTCATTTCGGTGAGCAGTTTGTTTATACTATGCACTTTAAGACTACTTTGTTGAACGGATATTATTATACTCTTCAATAAACTCGAAAATACAGGGTTTTTTTTTTATTCAGTGTGCATTTTTGGGTACACAGTCAGTATCGTAACTAAATCACATTAGACGATTTTTTTTTTAATTTTTTCACCTCTTTTAACCCATATACAGAACGAATTTTAAAAAACTTACATATTATAAAATGAAAAATACGGATCAAATTATGCCGAACAGTGTTTATAACTGTGGTTTATACGAAGTTTCAAGAAATTTGGAGAAAGACTAGTAGTTTTTAAAAACTCTATTCAATTCAATTCTTTATTTATACTAAAACTATGAATATAATGAAGTTTCACCAAGTGCCAACAATCGCAAGTAGGTACTTATAAATTATAATGGAGAAAAATATTTTTTCCATTCCTAAAAACTACGGGACCAGAAAAACAAAATGTTATAAAAAACTATGAGCAAATATAATCAATCGATAAAATTGTTTAGCTGCCAAGATAATTCTGATCTAGGTAGGTACAAAAAAATAAACTATATATGTGGTCCCCTGTCACGAAGGTATATTTACGAGTACAATTTCATGTTCAATGGCAATTTGTCTCAAATAGGACCCATAATGATTTATAGTGTTGGGTACGCTAGCCAGTACAGTCAAGAGCACACTTAGTAGAACACTATGGACTTTGCACCATTCTTACGTCCATTGGATAAGAAACAGATTTGCGGTTAGCTTAATCAGCTTACCCTACACTTGACCGTACATCCAATCGTAATTGATATAATTTGTGACAAAAAATAGTTTTTAGGTTGTCGGATAACCACTTTGGCTGACCGCTATCTGCATACAAAATGTAAGCGGTAAGAGGTCTCCAGATCTTTTGTAACGCATAGTTTCATCTTTTCAGTAGGAGTCGTCGACTTCACTTAGAACTTTGAAATGATAGTATGGTCATAGTGAGAATAATTTCAATGGCTAGCCTAGAAAATTACAAGTCTCGCCAATGGACACTCACAGGCCTGTTATTTACTTCTTCCAGACGTGACTAGCTTGATATAAGCAGACCAGTATGATAAAATCAAGATACTCTGAAAATAATATAATTGGAATAAGCTTTTAAAAATTTATTAATCACCTAGTTCCTACAGGCGGCTCCTATTAAACTATAAGAAAACTATTACGTAAATTACTATCATAAACGTATAAAACCATGCTTAGCAAGCAAGTTTCAGGATCACAGTTGTTGCTAGTTACACAGGTGAACGCTGTAGCCCATTCCCTGGACCGTCTCACACGATGCCCACAAATATGAATAGCAATATTAAAATTAAAAAAATAAAGAAATAAGCGTTTAAAGTTGTCGCACTAACGTTCATCGAACTAGAATTATTCGACATAGCGTTACGGAACCTTATTTACCTTAAAAAATACTGATGTATAATTTGAAACTTAAAAACTGATAAGAGAATGATCACTTTTTATGTGTGGTGAACTGTAATTCCGTGTGAGACAAATAAGTGTCGGGATTCAAGTCACGTCATGACATGACACGCGCCAAGGTTTTGTGTGTCAGACATTGGTGTCAGACGGTGGTTAAAGTACCTGGGAGATATTGAGTAATACGACCGAAGACTTGCATCAGGTAGGTCTAGACCAGTGGTTCTTAACCGGTGGTCCCTGAAGGTAGTCCGCGAAACGATCATAAACAAATGACGTGACATGATGAGGTTAGTCGAGACGACACAATGCGAACCGCTTTATTTTAGATTTTTGCAAGATAATTAAATGAGTGTTAGTCGTAATATTATGCGTGTTTATTTACTGACTAGATGAAAACCCGGCTTCGCTCGGGTGAAATGTGACTCATAATAGGTACACATCTAGGTACAAAATGTAGGTAGATATTTCTGTAGTCATTGGTTCTCAAGGAATATTAAAAGTAAGCAAGGCATAGATTCGTATAGCTTCGTTTGTGTTTAATAAATATAGTTAATAAAAACTTCAATAGTTTTTACACGATTTTTTTTTATTTTAAATCAACATTCAAAATTAACCAACATAAATTAACAAAACATATAACTTTTAAGGTTTATTCTCTGTAAACCTCTTTGTTTGCACTCAGTCTCTGTCTCTACTTTGGCGGGAAGATAATGGTGTAAAACCATGCACTCCGTATTCCAAAAATATGTTTCCTTGTCATCATCATTATCATTTCAGCCAGTAGACGTCCACTGCTGGACAAAGGCCTCCCCCAAAGATCTCCACAATTATCGGTCCCACGCTGCCCGCATCCAGCGGCTTCCCGCCATTCTCACCAGATCGTCGGTCCACCTTGTAGGGGGCCTGCCCACGCCACGTCTTCCGGCGCGTGGCCGCCATTCAAAAACCTTTTTTCCCCAACGGCCCTCGGTTCTACGTGCAATGTGCCCAGCCCACTGCCACTTAAGTTTCGCGATTCTTCGGGCTATGTCGGTGACTCTGGTTCGCCTGCGGATCTCATTATTCCTGATTCGATCACGCAAGGAACTCCAAGCATAGCCCTCTCCATCGCTCTTTGGGTGACCTGAGCCTTCTTATGAGGCCCACCGTAAGCGACCACGTCTCAGATCCATATGTCATCACCGGCCACACACATTGGTCAAAGACTGAGCCTTGTTTTTGATTCATTCGAAGAAACAGTAATCTTATTCAATCGTAATATAGGCCAAGACATAATAGTCATGAAAAGGTTTTACGGCGTAAAATATGGCCTAAAATTTTTAAGAACAGCTACCGAAGCCGGGTTTTCATCACGGAATAACTACTACCAAACTACTACTCCTTTAAAGATAGAAATAAAATCACTGATGAAAAAACTTGTGAAAAAACACATTATAACAAAGAGTATATCATAAAAAAGTGTCAAAAACAATATTTTCGCGAAAAGTCAACGACTGAAGAAAAGTATTTAGTTTTGTTATGATTCACTCAATGTTTCCATGGCGGCTGCAGTTTGTTTATCATGGCGACTGCGATTTGTTTGTCAGTGCCATTAGAATTTAACGAAATTCTCCATAATCCGAATTTTGCGGATATATGTTGTCGACTCGAAATCAATATTTTTTTATGTTTTGTTATTCATATAAGGTTTTGATCGAGTCTACCGTACCCCTGGACGAAATTATTAATATAGATATGTCAAACAACCCTTTATTAGGTTACATATTAGTTACGTTACGGTATATTACTAAAAACCCATCTGGGTGGTCCTGGCTAGACAGAAATTTGGTAAAATGGTCCCACATGGCTAAAACTAAAACGACTCTATACCACAAAAAAATATTTTTTTCTCTATGATGACCAAATTTAATCTTCTTCATAAAAATATAAGACTTTTCCCTTTCGGACCATTAAGTTGATTTCACGTAACGTTGATATTAATTAAATAGTTAAATTACTACAATCACGCACAGCACGCGTGTACAAGGAAACAACATTCAAAAATCAGCAAAAAATAAAAATAGCGACAGGTTGCAAATATCATCATTCTTACTGATGATGTCTTGGTTACTCTTATTGTCAGCACAGACCTGATGGGCTGCATTTAACCTGCAAAGTGTGTTACACGAGGAGACTAGACTGTTACATAACCAGCCTATGTATTCAAGACAAAGATTTTCAGTAGGAATGTTATGGTTCTGTACAAGAACAGAATATACTCTTTCGTACCGAAAAATAAAGCGGAAAGATTACAATTCACTACAGTAAAAGTTGTACAAAAATATTCCCTTGCTGGATTGAACTAAACCGTCTGACGTAGTAAAAATATGCAATGACTGTGGAGATTTTTCAACTGTTCTTCTCCAAATCGTACATACAGAAGCCAGCACGTGCGGTTGGATATTCGCACTACGTTATTCACCCCTACCGCTACGGAATACGGGCGCTTTCAAAATCAACAAGTCCAGCCGCATGTGCTGCCTACTGTACAATATATAGAGTTTAAATTAATTTTATTTCGACAATTCTTTAACTGATAATTTGTATTACGTTGAAATTCCGTCAAAAAGGTCATAAATGCAGAATAAATCAATGTCTTTATTTAAATAATTAAAATTTCACGTAGCGTAAGCACAACGCCTAGTTTAAAATTGTACAGTAGCCAGCACATGCGGTTGGACATTCGCACTACGGAATTCACTCCTACCACTACGGAATACGGGCGCTCTCAACGTCAAAATGTCCAGCTACATAATATGCTGCCTACTGTTCCGAAAAAATAAATAAAAATACAACAATGTTGCATTTATATTGTACTTAAGCCTAGGCAAATTTCACCTAACGGTATTGCCTCCTAAGATTGCCAACTCTGAGATGAAATATGAATAACCTCAATAATCCACGGAACTCCGAACCAGCTCTACAACGTATAACAAATGCCAAGTCAGGTAAACTTAGGTATAGTAAACTGAATAGTTGCTAGCCGATCTATATTATGTAAAGTTACTTTTACATAATAGAATTTAGATTAAAAATTAACAAAATAACAGCCTACGTGGTCGAGTATTCAAGTACCGGAGGTTCCGGGTTCGAATCTTGGTTGTACTTGTACCCCAAGTTGAACAAAAATAACTTTGTGAGACTTTCTCCAGTTTGGTTAGGAGATTGCAGACTGAATCACCTGATTGTCCGATAAGAAATATGATTTCGTGCTTCGAAAAGCATGTAAAGCTACCTACTATCTAAACCCACACGACAAGCAAGCAAAAATAAACGTGCAGTTGTATTGTATTTCGTTGCCACAAAACTGTCTTTCATAAATCTAAAATTTGTTAAATATTAAATTCCCAAAATAAATACTGTATTTATTGATTTTTAAAATATTATTGAACTAGCGACCCGCCCCGGCTCCGCACGGGAAAATGGTTATTGTGGGTTATCCTTCAGTATATTATGCATGTATTATACATATAAACCTTCCTCTTGAATCACTCTATCTATTAAAAAAAACCGCATCAAAATCCGTTGCGTAGTTTTAAAGATTTAAGCGTACAAAGGGAGGGACATATGGACAGAGAAAGCGACTTTATTTTATACTATGTAGTGATAGTGATTTAGAACTATTCTACTTTACATTTACACCAAAGAGGTATAAAAGGTTCTTTAAATAATGTTCTTCTTTATCTTGATTGTGAAGATTTGCCTACTTGTGTTGGTATTTACATGTAAGCAATTTTATATTATGTTATAATGTTATGTAAGCAGTTACTGTTCTATTTTTAAATCACAATGGCATTAATCAGCTAGAATTCAAAAATGTTTTGGTATTTTCCAGTTTTTTGGCCAGTTTTATCTAGAATCGTGGGAAAATGAGGCTTAAGTGTGGTTAATAAGGGTGAAGCGTGTGAATATTTCATATTAGTAACAAACAACACGGAGAATTTGATATTGAATTTTCTATACTATAGTAATATTGTAAAGAGGAAAGGTTTGATTGATTGTTTGCATCGAATAGGCTCGGAAACTATTGAACCGATATCAAAAATTCTTTCACTCAGAAATTACATGATCCCTGAGTAACATTGGCTATATTTTATTAAAAAAAATAGGTTTCCTTACTAAAACTTCAATACTGTAACCCAGGGTGAAAAAATACCTAAACGTTTCCTAATAATTGAATAGGCTCTGAAACTACTGAATCGATTTTGGTGAAACTTGGCACAACGATAGAAATTAGAATAGACCGAAAAAACTATTAACGCGGGCGGAGCCATGGCGGGAAGCTAGTATTAAATAAAGAGAGCTTTGGTGGCCTAGTGGCTAGGGCAAAGATTAAAAATTCGAAGTAACATTTTACAAATCCATTTTTTCGGCGTTAAAGTTAATAAATACTAAGTAAGGAATGTCCATCGTTAACGGCTCATATATTTTATGTCCCCACCGAGGGGCCCGAGCCTACCCTGAAAGGCCTTAGGTCAACTTCACAACTTTTGAATTATTTATTTATTTATTTAAATAAATATTATTTATTATAAATATATATTTATTTATTTAAATTTCTAATAATATAATATTAACATATAAACTTAACGTAAACTTTCGATGTTACCTTCAATATTAACAACCTGCATTTCATTGTTATATTTCTTTCTATAAGCATTTTTTTAACCTAAATATCTTTCCGGTATCTTTTAGCTTTTTTTTACTAACCTAGCTAGTTGACAGGTGAACTCGGCGTAATTCGATAATCTATATATCGATCGACTGTCGATACGCAGATCGATAATCACGTGTACTCCCATGCGCAGACGCAACATCAAATCGATTAGCAAATATCGAGGAAAATCTGCAACGCCAGTTAAATGTTTCGTCATCGGCGTAGACGCATATTATTAGGCAACCGGACAAAACCATATTTTTATGCATTAAGACAACAAAGAAAAAAGCATGAAAAAAGTTGAAATGGTTTAAATCTTTTGTTTTGTTGTCCACAGGGGCTCAGGCACTCAACAATAAGGAAGTGTCCTAAAAAATCCAATTAGTCCGTCAGTTAGATTACTAAAAAATAATGTACACGTTTTGGTCTGGCAAACGAAAAATGCCGACGATACAGCACTTTGAAAATTACAGTGACGACAGCCGCCATACAAATTGTACGGAACAAGTGGCGTAGTAGCACTCTATGCTACATTTTTATCTTCGTCAAATTGAAAAAAAAAAAAGTGTTCAATTTATTTCGATAATCTGACGGAGACATTCCTTGGAATCCAGGACACTAACTAGACTTTCTGTTTATTGAAATAAAGTTAATATTATCTTATCTAATTACATTGGACAAATAAATTTAATAATCTTTTTTTTAATCTTATCTTATTTTAACTTCATCATCTTCTTCATTTTTTTTTTAATGATGACAAAATTTTAACCAATATGCTCCAAAATAAATCTTTCTTGCTTTGCTCAAACCATTACTTGCTAATCGTAGTACAATATTACCCTAGCTTTCCGCCGCGCTAACAGTTTTCTCCGTCGGTATGAGTTATTTTTCCGAGGTACAATGTAGTCTATGTCTTTCCTCAAGGTCTATTCTATCTCTGTATAAGGTTTCATTCAAGTCGGTTCAATGGTTATGGCGTGAAAGCTTAACATGAGACAGACATAATTATTGTCGCATAATATTATTCTTTGCTTTTGTGTAACATTTATTAACAGGGTTGCCTGGTAGAAATTGCTACCTTAGCAATAAGGCCGCCTTTTGCAAACATGTATTGTTGTAAGTTGTGATTTCTTTTATTCTTTTGTGTGCAATAAAGTAAGAAACAATAATATAATTATGTAAATTAATTTAAAACTTGAATAATTACTTCTCATAGAAAAATTACAGATTTCGGATCCAGATGGGTTGGACTAGCGATAACTTGTACCGATGGGGATCTATGGGGTATTCCAACTTGGAGTGTAGTTGTGGTATGGTTCCCCAGAAAATAGACCATCTTATTAGTTGCCCTTCTTAACCTGTCACCTGTACACGACTGGATTTGATGAAGGCTACGGACAACCCTATTTGATGAAGGCTACGGACAACCCTATTTGATGAAGGCTACGGACAACCCTATTTGATGAAGGCTACGGACAACCCTATTTGATGAAGGCTACGGACAACCCTATTTGATGAAGGCTACGGACAACCCTATTTGATGAAGGCTACGGACAACCCTATTTGATGAAGGCTACGGACAACCCTATTCGCGGTAGTTTTTTTTTACATAATATCAATGTTTCTTCTAATATTGAATGGCATAAAAAATGGCGTCATAACGCACAATAATCATTTCGCGTAATGGGCTTAACGGTCTTTACGCATAATGTATTCTTTAGCATAACTATCAGTCAATTGATCTAATTTAGCTTACCAATTATAGTATACATAAAATTAAAAGTATTTAAAAGTAATAATATTGGAACACAAAGTTATTACTACTGATATACACAATCATGCGGCTTTCGCTGAGGGAGCCCTTTTTGGTTTGGATGTCGCAACACAGGAAGTTGTCAATGCTTTTTGTTGTTTTATGTCTGTATTTTTGTTTCTAATTTTTGTGTTGTGATGTCCAAAACGAATAAAAATTTTCTGATTTCTGATTTCATTATGGATAAAAAAATAGTAATCAAAGTACATATTCTTAAATTATTGTTAAAACTCGCGTAATAAAGTAACATTAAAATATTCACTTTACACTCTAAATACGACTGTAGACTGTCATTCTGACGATCACTGTATTTTCTATAATATAAATTTATTTGACTGTCAACTTTAAAAGAAAACGAACAATAAATTAAAAAAAGAAAAGAAATTCGGATAAAGCTGCTGGTGTGGTTTAAATTTCGAAACAAATACAATTCTCATATTCCCTATTCGATTACAAGTCTCAAAGCTTACGCACGTGTTAAAATAAAATTCTTCAAATAACTTCGCTTTTTCGTGCCCTTGTAAACCAAGTAGGTACATAAGGTCGGCAGTGTGACCCAATTTAGGCACCAAAATTTACCAATTCCGTGGAATCGGAAACTGGCTGCAACATGATCCACACGTGATCCATCGCCACACAATCGCTCACGTTCCGCCATTTAGGAACTGACGTTCATTCTTTCATTTATTTTATACACATACATATAGACGAGCGTCGTTGGTCAAGCGGCTAGGGCCGTTGACTTCTATTCGGAAGTTCGTGGATTCAAGCCTCGGCACGTGCCAATATTTTTTTAGATATTTAATTCATATTAAGTTTAGAATGATATGACGGTATGAATGAAACATTCTTTAATGCACATATGGCGGCGCGCCACATACTACGTCATTAGTAAAGCGACCAATTAGAAGCCGAGGCCTAAAACGCGCTATCAGAGTTTTCGCAAGACATCGAATAAATACAAGTTCCAACGAAGTACAGTTGGACCGCGGTCCCCGGGCTCACCACTATGCCCCAAAGAAGATCTTCCTTTTGACTCCACACACACAAACACAAATACAGGTATATAATAAAGCATACAAAATATTGTATACTCAGCAGCAGCCTTTTATGTATCTGCTCTGCTGTTAACGAACATAACATAGCGTGTACAGGTGAACAAAAATAATTAAGGAATAAAAAATACATTTTATTTTATTTACACTAAAATAAACGGTATACAAGAAAGCAATACAAAAAACATACAAGAATTTTGAGGCGGTTTATTGGAAAAGAAGCAATCTCAACCAGGCAACTTAAGGTAGAAAATAGCGCACAAAAAATATTGATTTTGAGGTGTCAATAATGTAACATAGACTACATACAATAATTAGAAACGCTCATAAAATTTACTGAAAATTTCAGCTAGTAAAGTGTAGTTAAAAGTACAAGTACAGCCAAGAGCAAGCCAAGCTGAAATAGCAGTGCGAGTGTTTAGCTTAACCTGCACTTAATGGTACATTACCACAGAAAATACAATAAAGGTGAGACCAAATAACTATTAAAGCTCTTCAAAAGCTAGGATCTAGCCTGGTAATTTTCACTTGACCTAATAACCTATATTCTCGTCAAAGAAACCAGGTTACTTTGATCGTTTGGTTAAGTTATTAAGTGAGATATTTTTTCCTTTTCTAAGGTGAGATCTAAAATTGACTAATATTTTTGTATTCAGTAAGTGTTATGTGAATGTATTACATGCATTTCTAAAATAAATAAATAAAAACGTTTTTTAGGTATATTTCACATAATATATTTCATTTTATGTGGGCTTTAATTTTTTACAATCGTATAGCGATAAAAAATTAAAAAGTCTCGGTTATATTTACTAAGTAAAGTACTAATATATTTGAATCTGATGCCCAGTGAAATCACCACAGAATAGGATATTTATTTATTTATTATTATTATTTACCCAACTAGCTTCCCGTCCCGCGGCTTCACCGGCGTTAACAGTTTTTCCGTAGGAATGAGGTATTTTCTCGCAAGAAAAGGTAGCCTATGTCCTCTCCCAAGGTCTATGTTATCTCTGTACCAAGTTTCATTAAAATTTGTTTCAAAGTTCAAAGTTCAAAATGTGATTATTCGAAGTAAGATTTTACAAATCACTTTTCGACGTCGAGGAGAGTTCACGATTTGGCTGTCTTCTGTGGAGAAGAACTCTCCGGAAGAAACTCCATAGGCGTTGCATCTTTTCAAAATATTTTTACATAATTATTATTTTATACAATTTGATTAATATAAGTTTAGTGGTTTTGGCGTGAAAGCGTAACAAACAGACAGAGTTTCGTGTTATTTACCGTAGACTGAAAAAAAACGTGAGCGTGGGTATCAAATTACATGAGCATTACAAAAATTTGGTAAGTAAATACCAGTTTTACTACATCAGTGACTTTTTATAGGAAAACTGAGATGTCTCGTACAAACAACTAATTTTAGATTTCCCGTAACCTATTATTTTAATATACACTGACTTCTAAAACATACATGAAATGAGTTGACACGTAGCCTAGTCCCCATCGAAGTAGAATAAGCTGAGTCAATAGCGCAATCTAATTACAATTGTTGTCTAGACACTGTACTTAGGTATTATAAGTAGGTATACACTAAATAGCCTTTTGTTCACATCCTGTTATTGAATCACTTCCTATTTAATTAATTTGATATTGTTGTTATTGTTGTGGGTAAAAGCCACGGCACGTACAAATGTGTTTTCGATTTTCGAATTCGTCTATAATAAAAGAAAACCATCGTGTATGTAAGTTTTGTGAAATACAATGGTGAAATAGCATATTTGACAGTATCTTATCATACCCTTATTTAAATCTGTTTAAATACTTCACGGATTGTCCTTTAACCTTGTATAAAAATACTTATATATGCGTAGTTTACCGAAAAGCTGAGTTATTTTTACGCAATGATTGTATTCTGCTTGCTTTTGAGTATTTTTATCATTTAACCATTTGGGATTCCCCAATTAATTTAAAATTAAGGCGTGAACTTTGAAGCAAAAACTGTAGTATAAAAAATGTAAATAACATTTATTAGAACAAAGAGACGTAAAAAAATAGTACAAAAAAAACAAAAGTCCATACAGAATATCGACGTGAGTTTTAAAACTTGTTAATCTTTGGTTAGCCGTAAAATAAATCTGACAACTAGATTTTGTTTAGTCGGGCATTAACCTTACTAACATAAACATTGTAAGTAATGATGTTAATCACATTGTTTTATGATATACAGTGTGTTATTATGTTGTTATTTATTATACTGTGCTTATAATTAGTCTGAAGGTTAAAGGTTTTGCAATGAAGGGCTAGCTCGCTAACCGTTTTTCTTTCAGGAAGCTGCAGTGTCACTTCCGTGAGGAAAATGCTACATTATTTCCATTAGAAAATGTAAGAACATAATAATAACTGCAAATTCTGCAAAATACAAAAAAAAACTGTCGGCTTGTAACAGAAATCAAGTACACAAACAAAATATATCTGATTAAATTAGAAAGAGCTGTGTTTCAGAAAGCACGAACGTATATTAACTGAATATTTTTTCTCAAACCCTAAGAGCGGTCCAAAAATTGGTTCCGTCCGTTCTCGGAATTGGATCGGAATGGGACGTAGTACGTAAAAGCCCTAACACTACTGATTTATGAGGTTTGTCATCAATTTTACATCCGACAAAAAATATATCACTTATGAGCCAAAGCCAGAGCCAAATGTCGTCCACTGTTGGGCGAAGGATCCTCATCCTGCAGCTTCCCACAACCCTCGCCAGCCTAGCTTTTGGAGTGGAGTCTTCCGCTCCGCCGCAAGTCCGGTGAAGCTTGATTCGTCGTTCTTTTTCGACTCAAGCATAGGTCAATTCAAAACAGCCAGCCTAGTATGATCATTCACGCATGACAGATATAATTTTGTCGAGCATACACTCCTCTTCCTACATCCTTTGGACGATATTTAAATACAGTCGGTTTCTCATGATATTTTGATACATATTTAAGGGATATAGAGTTCTTCACATCACAGATCATCGGTCCACCCCATGTGCCATTCAAGAACCTTTCTGTAGTTGGTGCGCGCAATATTCCTCGTCCATTTTCAGTCTTAAGTTTAGAAATTCTTTGGACATTGTCGGTGACTTATTCATTATAGGCTCCCTTAGAACATTTAATGACGTCATTTCTGAAGTTAATAAGCTTTGCTCTAACCAAGACCGGCTCTCGTCTCAAACAATCTAAAAGAGGCGATGCAATATTAGTTTGTACATAGGTAACTGGCAGGTGACACGCGCAATGTGTGCGCTGCTGTGGAGAACAAACCCGCGCCGTGTCGTCGGTTTGAAGCCGTCGTGCTTCGAAGACTTACTACCAACCAACCATGGTCCAAGAAAACAAGGTCTAACAAGAAGACAGCGTGACTGACACAAGCCTACGTTATTTTGCGCTGTTCATCCTTGTCTATTACACGCATTCGACAAGGATGAATGGGCAAAATGACGTAGGCTTGTGTCAGTCACGTGGTCTTCTTGTAAGACCTTGTTTTCTTGGACCATGCTACCAACTAAGCTATGGCTAACTGACAAAATATTCTTGGCGCCTAATGCTCTCTAAAAGTCTCCATATCTAATGAATAAGGAATAAAAACATGCAAGTACGTGTCATAAAACAAGCATATCGCACAGAAACAATAAAAGAGTAATTAAACGTGTCAGCTATAAAATAAATAGCCTTAACGACGCGACGTTCGGAAATTTCCCGTAAAGATGAGCTTGCGCACATAGCCGGAAACTAACAGCCGGATCTTGGACTACCTGCTTAGATAATGCTTGCTTATCATGTGTGTTTCGAGGTTAACCTACCTCACAAACCCTGGTGTCCGATTTATTGAGTCATCTAAGGCCTCGTTTAAGGAGACGAGAGGCCCATAATACTTCTGCTGTTAAAAGGTTTGTTAAATTCTTCAGAGACGATGATGAATGAATGGAAATTATTTACTGCACAAACAAGACAAACTTAATGCTACAAAATATTCTCTTCCAGCTAACTTTTGGTGGTTGAGAGCAGCTATGGGTAGTGCCTCTAATGCCTCTATAAAAGAGTTTTAGTTTGTCAATTATGATAATTCTGAGATCCTGTTAGCATTAGAGTACGTAGATCCGGTCACGATTTTTCACAGTCAACACGTTTTACTTATAGCTTTTCATTCTTAAATCCTAAAAAACATCCTTGTAAGGAGTTCAAAAAGTGTTTACTTACTACGCATTTTGTATGAAATATAAGTAAAGCTAGTTAGTAAACATTGGTATGATGTCATTGAGATATGGTCTACATAGACGGGCAGCTATTGAGATTCAGTCCAGCGGCACAGCGGCGGCGGCAGCGACACTAGCGGTTCGCATGCAGTTTACGAATAGCTTCATTTCACAATAAACTTTTTACTATTACCGAATTACTTTATGTTTGTTTTTCTTTCATGTTTCAAATAGCCGACGATAGAGTGGACCGACGAAGACGGTAAGAGTCGCGGAAAACCGTTGATGAGGGCGGCGCAGTACCGATCGTTGTGGAGATCTTTTAGGAAGCCGTTTGCCCAGCAGTGATCACCTACAGGCAGGCAGATGATGCATTTTATTAATGAATCAAAAATACAAGAAAAAGTGTACAAAAGCCGGCCTTATTTCTAAGGTTCCAATTTCTCCTAGACAACTAACTCATGATGACAAAGTTTTTACTGCATAAAAATACATGTTCTTTGGCATCATAAACGTAATCATAAATTAGTAGTGGCAAGCAGATGCTAGATAGCTCTTGCGGTTTTAGTAAAAGTATATTTCCCAAATGAAAATACACTGCAAATACTAATTAGCTGAATTCTACAGTATTTACAGTGTAATGAATTAATTTATATTACATCTTACAAAATGTCCTTCTGGTAGCGAATACCCTTCTGGTGATAATAACCCTTCAGGTAACAATGCCCGTACACGCCGGCGGGGGGTGCGGTCAAAATCAAAATCAAACTAGTAAACAAAGACGAAGCCCCTCACGCGTTAGGTCGTGATCCGAGGGTCCCTCGGGCCGCCCCTAGACGCGTTGGTACATGACTACTCTGGGGTAGAGCCTTCCGCTCCCCTGCAAGTCCGGTTAAGCTTGATTGGTCGTACCTTTTAGACACAATCGTAGGTCAAATTATAATAAACAGAAAAATACTGTACAATTCAGTCAAGATTTTAAAGAAGTTATATCAACTGTATATTGACGGCATTCAAATGATCAAACAGCTAAAAAGCTGTTTTAGTGCGGCTCGTCTGGTGCAAGTTATTGAGTATATTCTATAGTTTGACGAAACTCATGTCATACAAACAAGTATAATATTATGGGTATTATTGATGCTGTCAAAATCCCATACGTGATTCCAGATATTTGATGACTCATGAGGATTTCATTATAATCTGTTAACTTTTCTAGATATTTTGACTCACTAGTCACTAGTGAGTCTTAACTGTAAATAAAAATTCCAAATGCCTCGAGGTGAATGTAAAGCTTTTGACCACCGACCTCATAATCTACATAATTAGATCCTCAATTCAATCTGCCTTAAGTATAGAGCTATATGTACACTAATATTGTATTGTAATTGTTGGTGGGGACGTATATGATCTGTTAGTGTATAATAAGTTAAGGGTTGATTTTAATCAGGCAGTTTTATAAATACGATGTTATACGATGTTGTGCTGATTTCAAACCTTGTTATTCCATAAATATATATTTTATTTGTATGAATTTTAGGTTCAACCCGCTGTACACTTTTTTTTTTAGGACATAATCTTATTTTAATTTGTGATAAAATGTAAAAACTTAAATAATTCAAAATATATAGTTTAAAAATATTATGGCGCAATTTAAAGGAGAGAAATAGGCGGAAAAACCCTAAATAATTGTTGATGAATTTCCATTTTCCATCCAATAACGGAAGAATTCCTTCCGACAGATTAAGAAATGTATCTTAATTTGTTGTTGTACGTGACAATGGATTGAGCACTCCGCCGCAACCACAAAATGCGTAATCGCAGCTGATCTATATTGTAATAATTAATAGATTTTTAGTAAAAACTGGAATATTCCTTATATTCATTCTAGATTAATAAGGAATACAAAAAATCTTCCTTCGTTGATATTAACTAAAATGTGGTTTGATTTACGTTAATATATCAATTACCATTGGATAAAGCGTTACTTGATCACGCATTGCTTTTGAAGAAAAGCACTTTTACTTTTATTGAATAAATAATTCTTAAAGTAATATTTTCAATTTCTCTAATAAATAATTCATTATTTAAGATAAAAGATTGGAAAATAATGTACTTAAACCAAATAAAAAATAAGTATACTCCGCGGTTTTTTTTAACTAACCATCATCACAAAAACCAATCATTTATACTTTCTTAAAACCAGGCACATAGCTCTATATACTTAAGGCAGATTGAATTGAGGATCTAATTATGTAAATTATGAAGTCGGTGGCCATAAGTTTTATAATCACCTCGAGGCATTAGGATTTTTTATTTACAGCTAAGAATCGCTAGTGAGTCAAAATATCTTGAAAAGTTAACAGATTATAATGAAATCCTTATGAGTCATCAAATATCTGGAATCACGTATGGGATTTTGAAAGCATCAATAATACCATATTATTATACTTGTTTGTGTATGACATGAGTTTCGTCAAACTATGTATAATAACGTACTCAATACTCGCACTAGACGAGTCGCACTAAAACAGCTTTTTAGCTGAAATTTGATCATTTGAAAGTCGTCAATGTACAGATGATAATATAACTTCTTTAAAATCTTGATTGAATTGTATATTCTCGAGCCTACCCTGTAATTAGGGTGAACAGGCCTTAGTCGACCACGCTGGCCTAGTGCGGGTTGGTCAACTTCACACACAATTACTTCGCAGGTGTGTGCAGGTTTCCTCACGATGTTTTCCTTCACCGTAAGAGCGTCGAATAAACGTACATATGAATTCGAAAATCGAAAACACATTGGTACGTGCCGAGACTTGAACCCGCCAACTTCCGAATGGAAGTCAAAGGCCGCCGACGACGCCGCTCTGTTAAAACGATATAACTTATTATGTTAAAACGAATTACCTATTAGAACGTAGTTTCACTGTTCTACAAAAACCAGGCAATAAAAGAGGTCATTATATTCATTTATTTTATTTTATTTATATTTATTCATTTATACAAAGTTAAAAATAAAAGCGAATGCCAACGCGACAATAAACTTAAGAATAAAAGTAAAAATATCACAATAACATATAAAAATAAACTTCACAAAAAAGTAACAACATGCAAGATGATTGATCATATGAACAAACCAATTAAACTTATTCCAATATTTAAAAATACATCATCTAAACCCTAAGCAGAATTCCCCAAGATTTCCGCTGTTGTGTTACATCCGCATGACGTTGCTAACCTGTATCCTCTGACGCAGACAGTGTGTGACCCGCAAAACTTTCCAAAACCAACTTAAACCATATACTTTACAGCCATTGGGAAGTAAAGTGTAACGCGAACGATGCAGGTTGATGCCCCAGTGACTCACGCGCAACACCCACGGCCCACGGGCATGCCACTTGACCCTGAATACCTAACGCAGATGCGATACTGCAAGAATTTGCTCATATTGTACTTATTTTCTTTTTCATGTCACGAGAGATATTTGAAAAAATATATTGGCATATCTATCAAGTACTGGGCGATAGTATTTTTCGCTGTTTGCAAAAAACAAAATGTTTTCTGTGGAACCTAGCACGCGATAAAAAATAAAAGCAGAAAAAAATAATCCTGCAAAAAGCACAAAAAAGTAGCTAACACACACACACACACACTAATTACAAAGAAAATACAAAAAAGTTTAGTCACGTTTTTATCAACTATTATAAATCAAAAAGTATTGCTAATATTTACTATTTTTACTCTCTTTTCTGTTGAATGTAAACAATATAGTTTAAAAATATATTAATTTACATTTAGTTTATTTAACACAATATTTGGAGAAAAAAAATACATTTTAAACTTATTTCATTGAACCCCATTGTTAAAACTATCCCATCTGCGGATTTTTTCTTGACCACCTAGTCTATGACTTGCAAACTGTCTTCGAGTCAATTGCCTTATTTACGACTTTGATAATGATAAGAGTTCGATTGATTGCATAGCCCTCTTTGTAAATGCGTCACGAACGACCTTCACAGATTGAAGATGCATTCAAGGTACTTAATTATGACTTGAGGAGCCATTTATTTTCCTTTCTCTGTGAAAAAGTCGACATTTAATTTTCCCAAACCAGAACCTTATCATTATTAATTTACTTTAGATAAATTATATCTATCTAACCGCTCACATCTGTCCACTGCTTGCTACGTAATGTGCGACAAGCTCGAGATGCTGTCAAAAGCGACAAAGTGACAAGAACCCGTTATCATGCGTTTGTTAGTAAGCTAACTGACGTAGACCTCCTGTAGAAAATTTACTAGAGTTGAATAATAACCTTTTGATTTAATTATGGTTATGATTATGGTTTTCAGCCATAGCGACCACTTCGAGCTCCTGAATCATGTAGTATGAAAACAAAATTTTAGTAATTGCTTAAATCTCGCGTAAGAAAGAGAGAGGTTAGTGGTGTCTGGATTATGAAAAATATAAAAGTTGCGGACTTGAATTTTGAATCAAAAATGGTTCAGCAAATTGGAAATAGTTTCGCTGGTGTTTAGCCAACATTTTAAGGAATAAGCTGCTGTCTTGGAAAAGTTAACATGTAGTAATTTTGAGAATTAGACGAAAATTATCAAGTTCCAAACAAACTATTATAACAACAACAGTTTTTAAATTAATTCCGCGAGAAACAAGTAAGTATTTTCCAGATAAACATTAAAGGAATTTAAAAAAGAAAGAAAGAATAATAAAAAAGATGTTTTATTTTCTACATTCAAACTTCAACGGTTTTCGTGTACGCGAAACCATTGAAGCTAAATAACGACTTACTTACCTATACTTTGAGATTTGTCACCTCTATATACGAGAAGGTATTTAGTCTACGTCGTCATATCGCAATCGGGGGGTCTACCCACGACCTTGGACCGAGTACACTGCGCCGGGTGGTTTGGTGCGTAAATGCACCGACCTTGCCGTTGCATCGTCATTTTTGTGTAATTCGGTTATAGTACGTCTCCTTCACGATGTTTTTCCGTATCAACGCGCTAGGCCTGGGTTCGAGGCTTCCTTGAGCCGCCCCTAGACGCGTTGGTACGGTCTCCTGCAAAGAAAACGGACCCCCTTGTCGCAAGCGCGACTACATGACTACTTTCGGGTAGAGTCTTCCGCTCCCCCGCAAGACCAGTGAAGCTTCATTCGTCGTACTTTTTCGACACAAGCATAGGTCAATAAAAAAATAAAAATCCGTTAATGTATAAAGGAAGGCAGCTGGATGAGATTCCTTTAGAAATAAACAAGTCCATATAAACCCCCACCAAGTAGCTTTAGCCTATCCTGAAATCAGGGTGAATAGGCCTTAGTCGACCAGGTTGACTCAGTGCAGGTTGGTCAACTTATTATTGCGTCTAGTGCGGGACTTTGCAGAAAGTTTATGTGAAGACTTCTTCCTTTCACTTGCTATGATTCAGATACTTGATTTTGTAAAAAAAAACAAATAATGTATCACCTGTGCTTCCCCTTAAGATTCATAGCTGTACTGCTGTATTTAACTAACTTTATAAATAAACCTCAACAATCAACCTAATGAAATTGAATCGCCACATACGCGACAACGCGTTAAACTTCAGAACACTTTTTTTTGTTGTATTCATTACAGTCAGAAAAAAATATGACAATTTTGATCAGAAAGTCTACCTATATGGAGCAATCAATTTCTTTTTTCGTTTTAAAAAAAAAATCCGTGGGAAAATATTTCAAAACTATTCCCTGAGCTGAACATACCTTTCAGTTATTGCTTAGCCGCCGCCGCTTACTTTCGCATTAATGAATTACGTCATCATTTTATCAGCCCGTAGCAGTCCACTGCTGGACATAGGCTTCCCCGGGTGTACGCCAGGAGGGAGAGCCCTAAATAAATGAAAAGTTAAAATAACTATTATAATTATATTATTTATTCGTAACATATTACATATTACAAATTAGAGCTTTTGAAATATAAAAATACTAGTACTACGGCCATCTCAAGACATCAACGAAATTCAAATATACTTTCATTCAAATAAACTTTACTTACTTTTCACATTTATAAAGCCTCAAACGCGAAAAGAGGCTGCCAGCATGAAAGCGGCGTGCATGAAGGACACATGCACACCACAGTAGGTACGCTAGTACAACAGTATAGTTCAATGCATGTAGCAGGTATTTGTTCTGGAAATGAAGTTTTTTTGTGGGTTTGTATGGACGATGTGACCACAGTAGCTGTATCATTACATTACATACGTAAGTACAGTCTTATTAAATTATGATAACTGAACTAGCTTTGAATAAAAAAAATTTCAATTTATTTTTAGTGTAGTATAAATTAAAATTTGTAAACGATAAAAGTAGGAGGTTTATGAAAAAAAAAAAAACAATTTTAAACATTACTAAAAAAAAGTATACTTAAAACGAAAAAAAAATCCAGATTGTTTAAAATGTCCAGTAGAAAATTGCTGCAATATTTTTTCAATTTATACAAATCACAATACTGGCAAGTATCACTATCACTACATAGTATAAAACAAAGTCGCTTTCTCTGTCCCTGTGTCCCTATGTCCCTATGTCCCTATGTCCCTATGTCCCTTTGTACGCTTAAATCTTTAAAACTACGCAACGGATTTTGATGCGGTTTTTTTTAATAGATAGAGGGATTCAAGAGGAAGGTTTATATGTATAATACATGCATAATATACTTAAGAATAATCCAGAGCCGGGGCGGGTCGCTAGTAGTATATAAATAAAGCTACAAAAAAATACATTATATAACTATATTAACAGAATTATCTTTATTTTATTTTCGAAATGTATTACGCGAATCACTTTAGAACATATATTAAGTTTATAAAAACTTTTTCAGTACGAAAACAACCTGTCTAACATAAAAAAAAGGTTTATTTGAAATAAGATTACACAAATCACTTTTCGACATCTTATAATGAAGTTACTAAGTTTTGCTCGAACCAAAGCTGGCTCTCGTAAGAATTAACTCTTAAAATTTAAAGAGACAATCCGATATTAGTTTAAACAGAACTGGCAGGTTTGCGCAATGTGTGCACTGCTATGGAGAAGAACCCGCCGAAGAAACTCCACAGGATCATATCTTTTTTTCTTTCCTCTTTTAAAAAAATATAATTTTTTATAAGCAATATTATAATGATAAATTATAATTTAAAAAAAATAATTTAAAAACAATACCACGGAAAGCCAGGAAAAAATACATAAAACCATGTTTTTATTGCTCCATTATTTATTATTAAATTCGCGTGCAGCTGTGCACTTAACCGATCTATTAGACTCTAGATACCTCGTAGTGCGGTCAGAAATCTAGTCTCATCTTACTGTGGTTAGTCTTACATAAGTTATGACATGACGGTTTATAATTATTTGCTTACTTACAGACTGATTTATGACTACTTAGTAATTAATAAAGTCAAGTTAAATGAGTAACCTGACCTAACCTAGCCCGTATAGAGAAGATGGTACAAATCATACACACACACATACGCGCACGTATTTCTATTCTATCAGATAGACCACTAGCGTAGCCTAGTTGTGTGCTTTTCGTGTTGGTTTCGAGGTTAACCTACCTCACAAACCCTGGTGTCAAAATTATTGAGTCGCCTAAGGCTTGTGACATAGCTCCTGCAACGACTGTATCCGTAGATCATAGCCGGGATCAACAGCTTTACGTGCCTTGCGAAGCACGGAATCATCTTTCTTTTCGGACAATCATGTGATTCAGCCTGCAATATCCTAACCAAACTGGGGAAAGTCTCACAAAGTGATATTTGTACGACACGTTTCCCACCGGGATTCGAACCCGGAAGCTCCGTAACGTCAGGCGAGCTTTTATCCACTCGACCAAGGCTTGCCTAGTTTTTTTTTTTTTTTTGGTAGTACTGACATACAGCATCGTAGTGGGTTCGAACCCCGCCAAGGCAAACACTTCTTTGATAAGCATTTGCACATGTATTTTGTTTGTGATAGTCCCAACAAATTATCCTACTAAATTAAAAACGCAAATGTGAATGTATTTTAATGAAACTTTACAATAATACAGCTTATGCGGGTCTATCGCTAGTAGCGTGGAAACTGTAAGTGGGCTTTTTGAAAAGTTATCTCGATACATTCCTACATTGCCTTAATAAACCCTTCTTCTATCACACATAGGCTACCTATTACTGGCGGAAAGCTGGAAAGATCTATTTCTTTTTTTTTAATGTTCATGTAGGAAAAGGCGTAAGTCCAAGACTCGACTCGTACAATATGTTTAAAATTTTACCATTCGTCAATTTAGTATTTTTATTGGACTTTTTAGTATTTTTATTGGTGCTTTTACGGTGAAATGAGTCAAAGGCCTAGAACTCAAAGGAAATAAGTCAGCGTAGTCGGTTAAGGCCTATTCACCCTAATTCTAGGTAGGCTCGAGCCCATCAGTGTGCTGTTAATTACAACGTACTTTAACATTTTGCTAGCAAATTACTTGTTTAGTTTTTTTTTTATTGAAAAATACTCGCAAGTAACATCATAGATGCTATTAATAAGATTATTTTAGTTTTCTATACCTT
Organism: Teleiodes luculella; assembly: GCA_948473455.1. Lineage (NCBI taxonomy): Eukaryota > Metazoa > Arthropoda > Insecta > Lepidoptera > Gelechiidae > Teleiodes > Teleiodes luculella. Next base: position 9,530,092 of record OX419600.1, on the reverse strand, counting down.
GTTTATTGCATACTTAACTTTATTATTTTATAATGAAGATTATAAAATGTCTAATAATAAATGTTACATTGTAGTCTGCATGCAATATACGCTTAGATAACAGAGTTAATAGTAGCAGTTATGAAGTAATTTTCATCTTACAAAGATAATGGAAAATTAAATGGTAAAATGCATTGAATGTGTCTAATTATTATTTTTCTTCTTTTGGAAGAGAAAGTCAACTTATTATATTTCTTCCGGCGAGTTCTTCTCCACAGAAGACAGCCAAATTGTGAACTCGCCTCGACGTCGAAAAGTGATTTGTAAAATCTTATTTCAAATAAAAAGCTTTGGCTTATTACTTTTTTGACTTTTTATTATTAAAATTATTTAAGAATTGTCTCAATTCAGAGCGGCGTGTATAGTCGACGTTTAATTTAATTCATTTGGAACTGTATATTTTTAGAAACTTCAATCAAATTGCTCAATTTTAGTCTATTTTCGTACACGTAACCTCGAAGGTTTTTAAATCACAGTTTACAGTAATGATAACTTCTCAGAATGGAATGGAAAACGCCAGATGATGAGACTGTTATAAGGCGTAGATCCCAATGCAGTGATCACTGTCTTTAGAATCACACTGTGTGACAACAGCTTAATAGATAAGCGATCTCGCATAATAAAACTGCGTTTACAATAAAGGTATTTATGGAAATAACACTCTCGTTCGTCGTTAACAGCCCAAATAATGTCCTCAACGAGGGGTCAAGCCTACCCCAAATCAGGGTGAATAGGCCTTAGTCGACAACGTTGGCCAAGTGCGGATTGATCGACTTCAAACACAATTTTTGAATTTCGTCGCAAATGTGTCAAGTTTCCTCACGATGTTATCCTACTGTCCCATACCGTAAGAGCGTTGAGTAAACGCAATGTGAATTTGAAAATCGAAGTACGTATAGAGACTTGAATCTGGAACTTCCGAATGGAAGCCAACGGCCTGAGCCACTTGGTCACTAACGATCAAAGATAATAAAAAACAATAGGCTATTTGACAATGCGAAAAATAAAGTGTTAATTACTGTAATCAGTATGTAATGTAAGTTTAAAAATGGATATTTACTATGGGAAGTTGAAAATAATAATTAATTTATGTAAAAATCCGTAAATAAAAATGTATTTTTTTTGGCGTTTGTCACGTGACTCAAAACGCTCCTGTTTGGTCGGGTATAGGACTTAAGTCACTAGCCAGTAAACATCGTTTTCTACTTAAGCAACTTGTAGTAGTAGTACTGGCTAGTGACGTCACCGATGCCATTGCGACGCCATATTGTCAAAGTAGCGTTTTGGCGCGCTACTTAAATATTGAATTTTTATTTTGATATTTTTCAGGAAATATGTACCAGAATTAAAAAATACAACTATTACTGGGATCCACAAACTCTACTGAATAATAAAAAATATATTTTAAAAACCAGTCAAATAGCCTATTGCCAACTACGCCATTTAAATCAGTATCATCATGGTCTAAGAAAACAAGGTCTAACCATTAGATCACGTGACTGACACGAGCCTTACAGCTAAGCTAGTTAATAATATATTAGGACTTGTCAGAATACTTTTTTTACCGGATATATCGTTTAAAATAATAATATAAGTCCTGTGCGTGCGTTGCCTAGAATCGCATTAGAAACTATCTAGTTGCCTTGTGAGCTAGTCGTTGTATTTCAGTGTTTGAACCAATTAAAGCGAAATATTTTGGATATAAACCTTATCTTTCCGTTTTCCTGTAATTTTCATCAACTGCGCAGATATTATTGGTGACCGTGATCAATAGTGACCATTTTAAATTATGAAGGGCTTGCAAAATAATACAAGACATAACTTATCCATCGACAAGTGTGAATTAGTCCTAACCAGAGTATCGTGCAGTATAGGTACTTACTTGTCACATCATACTATTACCGTGATATGAAATTAGATGTGCCTTGTCAAGACGCAGCAACGATGTAATAGTTGATGTTTATTAACCGAATCAGTGGTTAGCTGTTATGTACTCCTGGTACTCGTATTTCTATAATGGTTGTATATTACGTAAAATCTTCCATGACGCTAAGGTTTTGTATCTAATGTTGGTAAATTCAGTTAATGAACTTATGAAAGAAAATTCGATGAAATCTTGGATAAAGAAGATTTTTATTTCAAACCAGAATTATAAAACTTTCTTATCCGGTAATTATCAAATGCATTCAATTTCAAAAAATAAAATCTCTACACCAATTTAAGCAGAAAAAGAATTAGGATTATTATAGGTACCGAACGTTTCTACGATGCTGTATTTTAAGTTAAAAACCTGAAATGTTAATAAATGGACAGGGGGGGCACATTTTGTATATGGATTTTTAACCCCCCTTTTTTTTTTGAAAAGGAGGTGTGTTATATGTTTAACGGGTATCTGTGTCTGTCTGTCTGTCTATAAAAAGTAATGGTTTGTACTATATTAAAGTTATGTATGTTATGTGCAGCAATTGAATAATAATATTGGTAGGTTAGGGCAGTGATCGTGTGCAAGTAAAAACACAGCACGACAAAAATATTTATTTTTCGCTTAGGACAAATGAATCGTAATGTGCATTTACGAAAGTCGACCTTGCAATACCGTTGAACTCGCTATTTATCTGGTTAATCTCCAACTAGGGAAACGAAAGGACGCTAGCGCAAGATGCTATCTGCGTCGCGGGTACAATGCTCTTATCACTACTACACTGTTGACACACTCGTTATCAGTTAGTCGTCAATGGATGACGTATAGCCAAGCCCCCTGATATGTTTGTAGAGCTAGGAAATCGGCGTTATTTTTTTTTTTGAAATCTTATTTTTTATTTATATTTACGGTTTTGAGATTTTGGTTTTAGAGCAGAATTTTTGTACAAATCAAAGTCAGCATAAGGCTTCTGACATGGCATGTGTAACGACTACATAGATGTATTCGGGTCCATTGGCTTTACCTGCTTTCTGACGCACGGTATCACCTTCCTTTTCGAATGCACCTGATTTTCTTTCTGCTATGTCGTAATTAAACCCAAAGCCTCCGTATTAAGAGGCATGCGTTTTACCACTTGGGTACGGAGGCTGTAAAAGTTTAACAAAACGCTACTTTAGTAACTTACATACGTCTAGTTTTGTTTACGACCGTATAATGATCTTCCCACGCATTGCGTCTTTCATTTACTGTTCCTGTATTTGTTTTGTGGTTCTTACCACGTGTCTGTTTGTTTGTTATAGGTCATTTACACAGCATTATGTAGTTGTTATTATAACAATATCTATTATGAAAAAAATGTTTTTTTTTTTTTTAAACTTAGAGAACGTCTATGATCAAGTGGCTTCAAGTTCGGATGTTCGCGGGTTTAAGCTTCGGCACGTACTAATGTGTTTTCGATTTCAAATAATATATGTACATTTATTTGACATTCTTACTACGAAGGAATACATCTTTTTTTTTTATTGACCTATGCTTGTGTCGGAAAAGTACGATGAATCAAGCTTCACCGGACTTGCGGGGGAGCGGATGGCTCTACCTCAGAGTAGTCATGTACCAACGCATCTCGGGTCGGCTCAAGGGAGCCTCAAACCTAGGCCTTAAGCGTTCATACGGAAAAACATCGTGAAGGAGACGTAAAAGGAAAACATCGTGAGGAAACCGGCACACACCTGCGAAGTAATTCAAAGGTAGTGTGCTCGTGACCAACCCGCACTGGGCCTCTGTAGTCGACTAAGGCCTATTTACCCTGAAAAGGGTCGAACCCCTCGGTGGGGACGTATAGCTGTTAAAGAAGTCTTGATTGAAAAAATATGTCAGATATTCCAATGACGATAATTACTTTGTTTGTTAATTGTTTTCGTATCAAACAAGTGCGACTAAATAATTAACAGTTTATTGAACTAAGTTATGTTTGTGTTAATCAGCTCGATAAGTGACAATTCTACAATTAATTTCAATAATAATTAGATTTGATAGAGTAGTATGAATAATTAAATTTATAAATTAGATAAGAATTATCGTTACCAATAACCTTTGAATGTCTTCGTAGTAGTTCTCAGTCTTCCTCACAGTGGTCTATTTTACTGTAAAAGCGTGCCAAAAAATCTCATTTATCATACACATTAGTCTGTAGACGTCCATTGCTGGACAAAGGCCTCCCCTAAAGATCTCCACGACGACAGTCCTGCGCTGCCCGCATCCAGCGGCTTCCCGTGACCCTCACCAGATCGTCGGTCCACCTAGTGGGTAGCCAGCCCACGTTACTTCTTTCGGCCACTTATTTATTCAAGATCCTTGCCAAAAGATTTTTTTTCATGTTTGAAATAAGATAAAAACATACCTAAAGAAAACGGAATATACGCTTCATTGTACTTTTTCCATTTTAATCTGGTTTTAGCTACATTGAAATGTTTGCTCATTTTTAAGTGATAATACACATTCATACAGTTTTACGCTTATCAAAGTGATACGCAGCTCATTCAAAGTTACAAGTAATTGCGTCAGATTTTCCTTAATTGTCTTTAAATTAACCATAATTACATATTTTTGTGCAGAGCTCAGATAATGTGTATTAGATATCCCACATATTTATTTGTATTCATACATAATTTATTAAAACCATTGCTAATTAGTCAGTTTAATCAAATACTATTTAAAAAAATACAACCACAATATTTTTATAAAAACTGTGGGTGACGCGATAGAAAGTAGGCTTCAACTTTGGCACACAATGTAAATGTTTTGGTCTTCAACTGTATAAAACTGCGTAAAATATCGTCATAATATATGTTTACATAAATCGAAGGACATTATCAAAGGCTTCTGTAAATAAATAATAACGGTATAAATATAGTAACAAGTGTATGTGTACTTATTTATTACACTTGTTATTTCAAGTTTGTTGATCACCAAGCGGCTTGGTCCCAACAAGTCATTTATTTTAAACTAGCTGTCTGCCCGCGGCTACGCCCGCGTTGTTTTCCGACTTCTCCGTAGTAATTTTTAACTATCCCACGGGAACTCTTTAATTTTCCGGGATTAAAAGTATCCAAGATGTTGACCAAGGATGTAAAGAACCACCATGCAAAATATCATTCAAATCGGTCCAGTAGTTTCGGAGATTAGCCCGTACAAACAGACAAACAGACAGAGAAACAAAAAAAAGGAAATTGTTTGGATATCTTCCATTTCACTTCTTACATCCTCCTGACACGGATCTCATCTTTTTTTTTCTATGTACAGACATTTGACCTCTACAGTTTTATTGTATAGATAATAACGTGGAAAATCACCCATATGATCGGTATCTCATTTAGCGTCTCACCTTAGATAATCTTATTTATATTACCTCATATGAACTCATACTATACTATACCTCATACTAAAAGAGCCCGGCGATGGCCAAGTGGCTAGGACCGTTGACTTAAATTCAAAAGGGACCGGGTTCAAGTAAGCCTCTTCATCAATAATAATCCCTCCATCCCTCATTAGTGTGTTGCCATGCATGCCTAATCCTCACGTTTGGTAGGCAAATGCCCACCAGCGGATGCCGGGGAAAGTTATTGTTGGTATATATTGTAAACTTTTCATAAGGTTATGTGAGCTGGAGAGTGCCATAGACCACTTTTTACCGCGGGAAAATATATCATTCCCACAGGAAAAGTCAAAACAGTACACAAAGTAGTTATGAATAATATTTTCTTTATCAGTAGCTTCTCATATTAGGTAAGTTGAAGTAACCAATAAATACCTATTATTATTACAATCACAGGTTATTACTGAGTTCCAAGAGATACTATTATCTAGATAAATATGGAAACTAACTAGGAACTCGTGACCACAGATTAATGAAGTGCGTACCGTGTCTTTGCGCCTTTATCTTAGACACGGCGCGTGATTTTTTTAATTTATCATTATACTCGTAATTAGCTACTATAAGTATAGTAAAGTAACAAACTATAACCTATTTTAAACAATATATTTCTTCTTTAGATAACAGAATGACTCCTTGCGTTTTGACTGGCAAAAAAAACTTCCACTAATTCTTGTAACAATGATATGTACAAACATGTGCATATTATTATGTACACTATACGAGTAGTATTATATTACATACATCCAAACAACAATAAAATACAGTCATACTAAATCTACGTTCAATTAAACTAAACAAAATGAATACATTATAAAATATACATCAAGGTATTTCCCTAAAACTGCACATTGATTTATTTTATCATTTCTAGCAAGCTATATAAGTAATAACTTAAAGGCAGAGACGGTTATGTATTATTTATTACACGACAACATTACAACAAAGGTAGAAAGGTCAAGAAAAACCAACACCGAGGGGATTTACCTAATCGTGAATGAAAAAGATCAAAACGCATCACAAGATAAAAAAAAACTGTAAAACATTGTCAAACTTTCTGTTATGTTTTACCCTTAGAGACAGAAATTTTTCTATTTATACTCTAAGGTTTTACCTATTTATTTTTACAATAAAACGGTGGATTACTCAACATCAGAAATAAAGTAAACCCAAACGGCAACAAACTACCCAATGTTAAAGCTAAATGACACTAACAGGAAAATAACAGCTTTTTCCTGACCAAAAAATCCCCGAAGTTTAATATTTTCCTAGTCACTTGATGTCGTAATACTTTTCACGTGCAAAATAATTGGTTTTGTTTATTTTTCAACAGCTTTTGACTAACGATTTCTTTTCTTGTTTAAATCTTATTTTTTGTAGGTTCCTATTATATCATATGTCAATATGTCAATTTATTCACAATCCATTTAGCAGCTTGAGCTTGAATTATTTAGATATAAGGGTTACCTGCTTAATATTTGTTTCTGATTTTCCCCATAGTAGGAAAACATTACTTAGACAGGTAAACAAATGGAAATTGAACTTTGGTATTTGGTTTTGGTTTATTTTCGAGGCGACTAAAAACTGCAACAGCGACAAACTGTTAGCAACTAAAAAAATAATTTGGCAGCATTTAAATAATTCATACGATTAAATAACCTTTATAAGCCTTAAAACGGGGCTATCATAAAAATCAAATAATGGCAGCTACTATAAGGTAGCAAAAATAATAAGCAAGTCGACTGAAAATATAGGTAAGGTAGTATAAATAATAACTTGGCGACTAATAATAATATTAGTGAGGTGTCATTTGTAATTGTCAACCATCAACATGGTTTCCATCTAAAAAAGCTAATTTGGGCATTGATTTTAACCGTAACTGTAAAATACGCTTGAAAAAGATAAAATAATAACTGTGCATCCTGTTTTAAACTTTGTTTAGAGCTCTTAAAATGACGCAAAATATACTTTTGAAGCCATATTTAAATGCCCATTTGTCTTTTTTTATCTTTAATATGTTTCTGCTTGAAATAAATTTAGTTGCCAAAACAAATATTCGATGCCAGTTTAAATTTAAAAACTACCTTGCAAATCATTTATTTAGTAGCTACTTCATATTTAAAAATTAAATGATAGCTCATAATAGTCGCCAACCAACCCATTATTTTTAGTACCCATTTTATTTTTTTTACATCCCCAATTTAGATTACTTTGTCGCCGCATTAAATACGTGCCTTTGGTTTTTATTACCTAGCCTTATATTAAAAAAGCCGACTTTCGCAATTTAGCCTTTTTTTATCTTTAAACCAACTCAAGACGCATATCTAATACACTATCACCTACAATACTATCTCCAATTCACAACACGTTATGAATGAGTTCACCAAGAATAACAAACAGTTCTTCCTATCACCAGTATAACAAGACCTATCCAGAAGTGGAAACATCTCAAATAAACGGGTCAAGGAGATCGCGATCGGAAACACTAACCATGCGTTTCGAAACACAATATTTACATATGAAAACTGCATTTCAAGCGCGGTTGAGCAAGATTTGACAGGTTGAAGTACTGTGGTTGGTATTAGGGATGTTATGTTTAAAACGGATATTGATATTAGGGAGTAGTTACATAACTGTTAGTACAGGATGAAGCAATAGGGTAAATAATATACAAATTTTACTTCATCATTGTTCGGCTTACAATAGGAACTTCACTATTTTTCCTGTGGGTGTCTCGTGAAGTGACTTTTAAGAAGTATATTATTATGTTACCGCTTAGCAAAAATTGAAGAGACTGACTAAGTCAGTCGGCCTGATCAACACTTTCCCAAAGGAATTTTCTCGGTAAGAAATAAGAAATTTAATTCTCCATAAAACAGTCCGATTAACTTGAAGTAGTTTATAGGAATGGCGTTATTTTTTTCATATAAGTGGGGTGGTTGTGTAGTGAGTGGGTTTCGGCCTCGGCATTTTCAATGTGGTTTCGATTTTCTAATTCATATGTACGTTTACATCATTGACAATGCTCTTACAATGAAGGAAAGTTCCTTGAATGAACATGCACTAATTATCTGCGAAGAAATTCAAAGTTAATTTATTTGATGTAGACCAACTCGCACTGGGCCAGCTTGTTCAATGACATAGTCACCTTGATCCAGGGTAGGCTCAAGGCCCTTCGTAGGGACATGTGTGGGCTTGTAACAAATGTGCAGAAGTTCATAAATCAGATTTTTTTTATTGTTTTGCACATCACATCACAAAAATTCAAACAAAAGTACAGAAGGCAGCACATGCGGCTGGACACTTGCACTACGAAACCCACCCCTATTGCTACAGGATACCGCGCTCTCAAGGTCAACATGTCCAGCCGCATGTGCTGGCTACTGTACATAGACATAAAACAACAAAAAGACTCCTACGCATTGACATCTCCCTGCGTTGCGACATTCAAACAAATAGGGCTCCCTCAGCGAAAGCCGCAGCCCGGACAGGCCACAGCGCTGGTCCTCCGGGAGTCGTTTCTGATCACGACATGGACGACCAGTCACTTGCGTGATATTTGAAATAATAAATAAACATAATGCAAACCAAATACCTATTTGATATAAATATAAATGCCTGCCTTTGCCTCTCCCCGGCCGCCGAGGAGTGGTTGAAAAATCTAAAAATCTCTATATAGGATCCATTGCGGTAGCTGCCATACGACATGATAAATATAAATAATGTACGTACATAGACCTACATAAAATAGTGAATAACATAGACTACGTACAATTAGAACTGGGATTTGTATAATCCAGTGTCTCCGACCGATAATGGCCGTGAATTAAAGCGTCTCTTGAGTGCATTTTGAAGTTCGTTGGCCAGCCTGAAGTGATCACAGGTCCTTACACTTCGGCAGGAAGTTGTCTCAAAGGGGAAAAACTTAAGAACCTAGGGGATATCCTTTTAAAACTCATTTAATTACTTTTACTTGAGGTAAAAAGGGAAATAATTATTTTTGTTGTATCTCTTTTTAAAGGATCGGAATAATAATATGTCTAATTGCTTACACATCAAACCTTTTTTGTAACACGTAATGTAAATTTAAAAATATTTTTTTTCCAGTAGTGCATAGGGCTGTGGGTTCAAAACCCATCCAGATGTTTTTTTGTACTGAGCTTTTATGTTTGTATATTGCTTAGTAAAAAAAGTGTTTATTTCAAATTATGTTGAACTATACAATAGAAATATGATCTGTATATAGGTTTGTGTACATATTATATTTGTATGTACCATCATTTATTTGTATCAGGCAATTTTTTTATTCTTTTTAATTTCATTTTCTTTAGTTTTTCATTTTTACTTCTTGAAGAAGGATTTAAGTCTATACCCAATAAAATTATTATTACTCTTATTTATTTTCTTTTGCAATGTTGCCAATTACTATTTACTTAAATTTAACATACAACAAACATTCTTGGCTCTATTTTCCACTATCTTATCATATTAAATGGTTTTCCCACGATCTCGCTAAATCACACACAAAACCAGTAAATAATCTTTACAAGGCGTAATGCGCACATTTTAGTTTTTTATTGCAATTTAAAACAATAAATTGGAAAACATATTTGCGAGCTATGTAATTTAATAAATAACAGGAAGTCGTCGGCCTCGTAGCCTAGTTGGTAGTACGTCTACCTACGAAGCACAAGGTCGCGGGTTCGAATCTCGCCCAGGGCAAATATTCGTGTGATGAGCACTTGTGTTTGCCTTGTGTCTGGATGTTTTATATTTATATATGTATGTATATCAGTTGTCTGACACCCATAGTACAGGCTCTGCCTAGTTTGGGGTCAGATGGCCGTGTGTGAGATGTCCCACATATTTATTATTATTATTATAAGAATCCAAAGAAATCCCACCCAGGAGCTCGAATCTAACCTGAAATCAAGGTGAATAGGCCTTAGTCGACCACGCTGGCCCAGTGCGGGTTGGTCAACTTCACATACAACCCTTGAATTACTTCGCAGGTGTGTACAGGTCTCATCACGATGTTTTCCTTCACCGTAAGAGCTTCGAATAAACGTACATAATGAATTCGAAAATCGAAAACACATTGGTACGTACGTGAAAACAAATTCGCCTATCGATTATCAGAAAAATTAAATTACCCATTTCTCTATATTATTTTATTATCCTCCTGAGTGATATTTGTTGCATGGCGGACAAAAGACAGTTTTTTTTTCGTTTATCGCGGGTAGGTCTAAAACAACTTTAAACAACAACTGCACACAGACAAAGGTATTCGAATTGTGTGTATGATTGTGTGTATGGATGAACGTTTCGCAAGGGAGCTCTGTTCTCTGTAACGATGGTGTTACAAGGTGAACCAACATACAAAGTGACTCATGGGGTCGCTCAATTGACTGATGCCAAGGAGAGGTTAGTTTTATTTATTTTGTGGGTAGTTTCTAGTTGGTGGTGATGCTCTTTGAAGTTTATTGAGTACTCGCTTTCCCGCCCGCCCGCGTTAACAGGTTTTCCAGTGGGAAAGAAGTATTTTTTTATTGACCAATCGCTTGTGTCGATAAGGTAGTAAGTAACACATGCGGCTGGACACTCGCAGTTCGAAACTCGCTTCCACTGCTACGGCATAACGGCGCTCTCAAGGTCAACATGTCCAGCCGCATATGCTGCACTGTACGACCGAACAAGCTTCACCGGATCGGCGTGGTAGTTCAGTTATACTCTACATTTAATCCACTACTACACCACATAAAACAAAAGTGCCATCATACCATCACGTCCCATACGTCTTCGCAGTACAAACTCGAGCCTACCGAACCAACGACTCACTTTCCTCTGTTATGTAAACAGCGGTACTGTAGAACAATGACCATTGTGTGCGTACATTGCACGCATCGCCGAGTTGGTTTAGAATTTATATCATGTACGGATTTTTACTTCCAACATCAAGGTTACAACAGCATTTATAAGTGTACACGGAGTTACTGGAGTAGATTATGGTTTCAAACTATCACAAACTAGCTTTCCGCTGCGGCTCCGCCCGCGTTAGTAGATTTTCCCGTAGGAATGAGGTATTTTCCCGCAGTAAAGTTAGCCTTTATTCTTCCGCAAGGTCTAACCAACCAACCGGGCCAACTTCGCCCGCTTAAACATCTTTTCCCATGGGAATCAGAAATTTTCCCGCGGTTTATTCTATCTTTGTGCCAAGTTTTACCAAAATCGGTTCAGTAGTTTCGGAGCCCATTCAATTATAAAGAATATTTTAGGTATTTTTTTACACCTTGGGTTACATTATTGAAGTTTTAGTAAGGAATGATCCCTAATTTTTTTGAAAATAAATTTGAGTTTATTCGTTACAAACATACACACACAAAAATACAAATCTTTCCTCTTTATAATATTAGTATAGATAGATAGTATCGATAATATTGTAAAGATAAATATTAAAAAAAAAGAAGAGGAAGGAACAAAAGATGCGACTTTATGAAGTTTCTTCGGCGGGTTGTTCTCCACAGCAGCGCACACATTGCGTGAACCTGCCAGTTCTGTTTAAACTAATCGCATCGCCGCTTTAAAATTTAACACTTTATTCTTCATTGCTGTGAGACGAGAGCCAGCCCTAGTTTGACGTCGAAAAATGATTTGTAAATCATATACTTCGAATTAAAACATTTTGATTTGTTATAGTCTGTAAGAAATTAGATACGACGCGACTATTTAATAAACTTAGTATATGATATATGAGAAACTTGAAATCAGTATTTTTCTAGGGCTCGCTACTACAGAAAGACCATTAAATGTAATAAAAATCTACCTTAATAGGGAGGAGTTTCTATAATCCCCTTGCTTGGAAGTAAGTTGGAAGACGGGTTTGGGGCTCCAGTATTGCTTGCTTGCTTGCTTATTGTGTGGGTTACGTGGTTAACCTACCTCACAAACCCTGGTGTCGGAATTTGTAGAGCTGCCTCAGTCTTCCGACATAGCTTCTAATAATGACTACACACGTTTGATAGTAGCTGGGACCAACAGCTTTACGGGCCTTCCGAAGCACGCAATCATCATTCTTTTCGGACAATTAGGTGATTCAGTCTGCAATGTCCTAAACAAACTGAGGAAAAATATATGTTTGATGAGCCTACCGGGATTCGAACCCGGAACCTCCGTAACGTCAGGCGAGTTTTTGACCACTCAACCAATGAGGCCGCTATTATTGGTAAAAACAGAATGTTATTGCCGAACGCGTTCATCAGTACAACTGCCTACAACTACGATCCTCAACTTGCAATTTTAGAGTGGATTTTAAACATTCTCTAGACATCAGAGAGGCTAATTCCAGCCGTGGAGTCTATTATAGAACGATGTATTATATTTATTAGGAAAGTTTTATACAGGCTTAGAATTGCAAACAATTACAGCTCATATTCTTCTAACAATACAGTTTATATTGTCATAACCAGTAATATTTACGGTTATCCGTCTCTACAAGTACTTGTTTACAACAGTTTAACAACATGGGATAGACCGTCGTCCGAGAAGCGTTTTTCGTACCTATCGTACTTTCGTGGCAGACTTTAATATTCATATGTGAACTTGTTTGGTGTCTCTAGATATCGAAGTCTGCCGAGCCAAATAGGAAGCGTTTGGGAGTTATGTCACTTTGAAAAGTGCTCCAGATGACGAAAAATTACCTATCTTACTTTTGAAAAATTCTTTCTTAGGATCGTTCGTAGCATCATTATGAACAGCCTAGACAAATTTCCAGACCATTTACAGGAAGCGTTTGGAAAATCAGCCGGCTTTTGTGGGTGGGATTTTTACCAAGAAAATACCTATCTTACTTTTTGACGAAACTACATTCAGGTGATGGGGAGGCTCTCATACAACAATAAAAGTCAAGTCTGCCGCAGATATTAGGAAGCGTTTGCAGAATCAGCCGCTTTGAATGTGCCAAAGACTGAAGACGCTTACTACTGAAAACGATAATATTATAGTTTATTTTCGTAATATTGACCTGTGAGTTGAATTTTAACCTGTTAGAAGACTGTCTGAATCGAAAATAAAATCAATAAAATTATAAAATATTTTTTCATACAAATATTTTTATTTCATTGTCACGTCTACTATCGTCTCTCTTATCAATACCTATAATTATTACAAAATAACAAATATAATATTTTTTAAGTACAAGTAACGCTTATCAATCGCTTTAAAAAAACGATATCCTTTAGTTTTTGTATTCTGTGGTTATATCTCTCTTAAACTTACTCGAATAAAAACAAAATCGATAAAAACAAACAATCTACCTAAATAAAATAGATTTTCGTAGGATGTTACCTACCTAAATATCTACTTTACATAATATAAACAAGTTGCTTGTTATTAAACCAACTTCAAAGGTAAGTCAAAAAATTGCTGCCGAGTATCAACAGAGATATATCTTGGTATATTATAATCTGAACATTGCTAAGCCTGCCTTGCAAATTTATTCAACTGAATCACATGCTTATGACAATCGCACTCTACCTACACCTTTGTAAGGTGGACTATAAGCTGCGTACCTATCGATTTTGCGCTGCAAACCATCGCACTTTGGCTTTTCTTCGGTGCCCAAGGCGGCACTAAGTTTAAATCCGGCCCTGTACAGGTCTAGAAACACCAAACCTCATTACACACAAATGTTGGGTCTGAAGATGTCCCAGAGATCACAGAAGTGGAAATACAATTCGCCTTGAGCAAAATGAACAATGGTAAAGCCTCTGGTGAAGACGGTGTCATAGTAGAGATGGTTTAATTAGGTGTAGTTTCGGTCATACAGCTTCTTAAAGAATTCTCCAATATATGCCTAAAAGAAGGTAGAATAGGTATTCTACCTTCTTGAAAATGGTGAAAAAATGGGAAAGTGCTACTGTCATTCTATTATTTAAGAAGGGAAACAAATCAGATCTCTCGACCCATCAGTCTGCTATCTACAAACTATTCACAAAAATAGTTACGAACCGTCTTACGATAAAGCTGGATTTCTACCAACCAGTCGAACAAGCAGGCTTCAGAAGCGGATGTAACACTATGGACCACTTTATAGCCATGAAAATTATCATCGAAAAGGTTACAGAATATCAAATGAATCTGTGGCTTGCATTCATTGACTATAAGAAAGCCTTTGATAGTATTGAGACCTGGGCGGTTATTCAGCCTCTGGAGAATGCTAGAATAGACTATACTACCGTTACAATCAATATTTACCACAACGCAAGCTTACAAGTAAACCTCCCACCAGAAACAGACTCAATAAAGATCTAGAGAGGAGTTAGACAGATTGATACCCTGTCTCCAAAATTATTCACGTTGGTTTTGGAGGACATCGTTAAAAAGTTACATTGGGAAGAACACATTTTACATTGCAGGAAAAAGGCTGAATAATCTAAGGTTCGCGGGCGACATTGTGTTATTCTCGGATAACCCACGAGACTTCCAGGAACTGAGCGATACTTCAAATCGGTTTGGATTAGAGATGAACTTGGATAAAACCAAAATTTTGACGATCTGCCCTAACACCTTGGACATCAAAGTCAACCAAACTGTCATAGAAAGGGTTCAGATTTGTATACGTGATCTTGGTCAAGAGATCGTGATGGCAAAAAAAAACCAGACCAATGAATTCAATCAGCGCATTGGATAAGCGTACCTAGCCTTCTACAAAGTCGAGTTCACCCTAAATATGAACATCACGGCCGAACAGAAAGCTCGCATACATGACCAGTGCATACTATCTGTACTTACATACGGTGCCGAGACCTAGGTTTTCACTAAAAAGATTATCTCCAAACTCAGAGTGGCACAAAGAGCAATAGAATGCAAAATGGTAGGAGTGACACAGAGAGACTGTGAGAGAAACGAATGGTTTAGGGAACAGAGCAAAGTCACTGACGTTACCATGTGTATTGCGAAGTTGAAATGGCAATGAGCTGGCCACGTCGCTAGAAAACATAACTCGTGGGGAAGAATTCTGTTGGAATGGACACCGTATGGCGAAAAATTGCACTCGTGGAAGACCGCAGATGCGTTGGGTCGACGACATTAAGCGAACAGCTGGCAAAAAGTGGATTGAGCCAGCACTAGACCGACAAAGTTGGCATAGACTTAAGGAGGCCTATACCCATGTGGTTGAAAAGGCTAAGAAGAAGAAGAGTATTTTATTGAATATTGTATTGTATTGTATAGACTTCTTTTCTGCTCTCGGGACGATTTTTAAAGAGTGGCCTGACATATTACTTGACAGAAACAAACGCGTTATCTACTGGGTCAGTTAAGGACTTCTCTGCTGGTAAGCACTACAATCGGTGCAAGAGACTACATCCGATTTTAACAGCTGTATTTGCAAAGATGCATATTGAAACAGAATTTTTCAATATTCATCAGCTTGTCCTGGTACATAACCATCAATCGCGCGTAATTCGGATGATTTGTGACAAAAAAATCATCATTGGGAGACAACAAATAAATAAATAAATCTATGTCCCACATATCCCAACTGTTTTTTGGCAATATCTATATGACATAAAAAATTTAGAAGCATACCATGCTTACCGTAACGAGTCTTGTCGCTATATGCGTCATATTTCTAAAGCAAATTCCCGAAATCATCAGGAGGAGGAATGCTAAGATAATTGTTTTCTGTCAGGATACTTTCTAAGAAGTACTTATCAATGTCATATTTACATAAACCTTCTTGTTGAAATATTTCAATAATGCATCTTTTCAAATACTGCTGTTAAAATCGGATGTGATCTCTTGCACCGATTATAGTGCTTACCAGCCGAGAAGCCATTAACTGACCCATTAGATTAGATAGCGCATTTTTAAGTCAGGCCACTGTCTGTAAAAATCGTCCCGAGAGCAGAAAAGAAGGCCATAAACAAATAAAACCGACCAAAATTAGTAAAGATATTGTCATAAGCATGTGATTCAGTTGAATGAATTTGCAAGGCAGGCTTGGCAATGTTCAGATTATAATATACCAAGATATTATTATATCTCTCTTGCCACTGGGCCGTTATTTTTTGACTTATCTTTAAAGTTGGTTTAATAGTAGGTACAAGCAACTAGGTAGTTTATATTATGTAAAGTAGATAAGATATTTAGGTAGGTAACATCCTGCGAGAATCTATTTTGTTTAGGTAGATTGTTTGTTTTTATCGATTTTGTTTTTATTCGAGTAAGTTTAAGAGAGATATAACCACAGAATACAAAAACTAAAGGATATCGTTTTTTAAAGCGATTGATAAGCGTTACTTGTACTAAAAAAAATTATATTTGTTATTTTGTAATAATTATAGGTATTGATAAGAGAGACGATAGTAGACGTGACAATGAAATAAAAATATTTGTATGAAAAAATATTTTATAATTTTATTTATGCATACATCCATATTTTATTGATTTTATTTTCGATTAAGACAGTCTTCTAACAGGTAAAAATTCAACTCACAGGTCAATATTACGAAAATAAACTATAATATTATCGTTTTCAGTAGTAAGCGTCTTCAGTCTTTGGCACATTCAAAGCGGCTGATTCTGCAAACGCTTCCTAATATCTGCGGCAGACTTGACTTTTATTGTTGTATGAGAGCCTCCCCATCACCTGAATGTAGTTTCGTCAAAAAGTAAGATAGGTATTTTCTTGGTAAAAATCCCACCCACAAAAGCCGGCTGATTTTCCAAACGCTTCCTGTAAATGGTCTGGAAATTTGTCTAGGCTGTTCATAATGATGCTACGAACGATCCTAAGAAAGAATTTTTCAAAAGTAAGATAGGTAATTTTTCGTCATCTGGAGCACTTTTCATAGTGACATAACTCCCAAACGCTTCCTATTTGGCTCGGCAG